>CM067217.1:21004503-21519130 GCA_034190945.1 Octodonta nipae
TTGCAATAAAAATGGAGCATAATAACAAAATTTCATTATTAAGAAGTAATCCCCATCGCAGAGCAACTCATAATAAAATTAATTGGTCCGTTAGTATTTGGAATGGTATGGTTGGACATAGGAGAACAACGTTTTTTACAGAATCAGGTTTATTTGGACATTTTAGAAAACTTACTTACCATTACTGTTGGCAAGCGTTTCCCTTAACATTCGTGAAAATATGGGGTTGTTACACCACAATTTTCCTAACAGACGTATGTGAAGAGTACGACCCATTTACTAGCCATCTCTGTCACCTGGGTGCTACATAAAAAACGAACCATAGAAGTAACAAAATGCCGCTAAAGTTTGTGGATGATTTACAGCATTATTTAAGATAGGTTAGGATGGTTTGATATATGCAACAAGCCATTTAAAAGTCTTCAGATACTGGTAACTATCAGTGAGTACCTTTACCTATTTCTGGCAGTTTACTAAATACCAAATTATTTATATTATTACACTAAAAAACTTTAACTCTAAACTATTTGGTGCTTGTCTCACACCAAGTTGTACATGGTTAGCTTATGAGCTTTTTTGTCGCGGTAAAATCCAAATAACCAATAACTGAAATACCTTTAAGTACTCGGGTCCATCTAAAACGCAGATAAATTTCGAGTAGCCATCACTCGGGCTTCAAAATCTGAAAATATATGCTTTAAAGCATCCGTGCTCCCTTAGTAACTGAGTCACCCCTTAATTTATGTTCCTATGCCCCCACATCTCAGCCAGGATCTCATGTCTGGATAAGTATTTTGATCCACTGCACCTTCCCTCTCTGTGCCTCCTACTCCGCGTGGCATTCTCTATCTCCAAAGAATTACTCTCCTACAAACCCTATTCATCTTATCCTCATTGGTTCTTGTACTCCTTACACTTTACGTTACATGCAGCCGCCGTATACAATCTACTACTACAATCGACCTCTGCCCTGTAGGCACTCTCCACCGTTATATACTCGCTTACTACCATCCAATCCATTCAGCATCCGTTGTTAGTTTTCTGATATTCTCATTAAAAACAATCTTCTCATCTAACACCATCTTCAAATACCTCATGCACTTGAGTGGCTCACTGACACCGTCTACCTATTTAAACTTGATAACTCCTCTCAAACGTATTTTCTTCAAAATGACATTCATTTTCCTCCGATACTACCAACACAGCTTGATCTCCCGTTCCATTAGCTCTGCTTTCTTTTTTTTAGCACTCACTCCCAATGCCAAGTCACTTGCATACGCGATAATTGAACAGTCTTACGGTAGCTTTAACCTAAGTACTGGGTCATACATTATGTACCACAATGTAGGACCCAGCACTGACCCCTGTGGCACTTCCTGACAGGGTACCGGCTTCTTTTTCCCCACCACTACCATTTTATCACTTAAATCCTGATATAAAATACATCCAGCCTCCTTACCCTGAACATGATGATTCACCATCCCGCGACTGTTGTTTTTTGGCGTTGTCAATTGGACATCTAGATTTTAATAATAGTATATGTTTACCTTGTAGGTGCGGGTGTTTTTTTTTTAGGACTATAGAACTTTAGAAAGGAATAAAACAAGGATATTTCTTTAATTGACATGAAATTTACTTTATTCGAAAGATAATCTTCTGCCATTATAATTTGAATATGACTTCTGGCATATGACCGCCACGGCTGGCTCGGACGTAGTCTAATCTGGAGGTCCAATTTTCGATGACTTTTTCCAACATTTCCCCACAAAAAATTGTCAAGGGGCGTTAAATCGCACGATCTTGGAGGCCAATTCACGGGTCCGAAACGTGAAACTATGCGGTTACCAAACGTTTCTTTCAATAAAACAATTGTGGCACGAGCTGTTTGACATGTTGCCCCGTCTTGTTGAAACCACAGCTCGAGTGCATCATGATTGTTCAATTGATGAATGAAAAAGTTAGTAATCATGGCTCTATAGCGATCACCACCACTGACTGTAACGTTCTGGCAAGCATCGTTTTTAAAGAAGTACGGACCAATTATTCCACCACCACATAAAGCACACCAAACAGTCAGTTTTTCTAGATGAACGATTTCTCAACATGAACTTGAGGATTATCATCACTCCAAATACGGCAGTTTTGTTTATTGACGTATCCATTCAACCAAAAGTGAGCTTCATCGCTAAACAAAATTCGCTTATGAAAAATCGGGATCAACGGCAATCTTGTTGTGGGCCCATTCACCGAATTTACGCCTTGCTAGGTGATCGTGTGGCATCAATTCTTGCCCGAGTTGAATTTTGTAAGCACGAAAACCAAGATCTTTCCGCAAAATCTTCCATAAAGTGGATGGACACATATCCAATTCCTGTGCCCGATGGCGGATAGACTGATTCGGGTTTTCCTCTACGCTACGCTCTACAGCAGCAATGGTTTCTTCTGTACGCACTATACTGTACGACATCTCTGTAGATGCGTATTATCATTTAGAGTAAACGTGGTGCGAAAACGTTGCATAGTTAATCGAATTAATTGCTCTGATGGACGATTATGTTGACCGTAAAATAGACTTAGTGCGCGATACGTATTTCGAACAGAACCATGATTTTCAAAATAAATTTGAACAATTTAAAAGCGTTGTTCAGGCGTCAGTCTATTCATGATGAAATGTCAAACCAAACTAAACATAAATCACTTGACAGCTGACAATATGGCCGCCGGTTAAAAGAGTGTTGCCAACTTAAAGTTCTATACCTCTAAAAAACACCCTTTACTACTATGGACGGAGATAATTTTAGGAATATCTTTTTTCAACATCATGGTTGTATGATTTGTATCGCAATACATTTTTTTTACTCATAGTTACATGCTATGTTCCGAATAATAAAAATTATATAGTATGCGCTAATCTCCTTTTTTAAATCACTTTTCTAATTTATGCAAATCAATTTACGACAAAATTTAGCAAGCGGATCCACTTGCTAATATCTAATTAACACGAGAATGTTAATGTGAAACAACTTACGATGAGGTTGCTAACGTGTTATTACGGGTGTTCGCTGCATGCGGCTCGTGCCAATCAACAAATTCATTAAGAAACTATCGGAATAATTTCGAAATAGTCACAATTTTTTGTGTACCAAAATGATTGACGGTTTGACGGAATATAATACCCTAAATTTATAGTGTATAGAAACTAACACTCTCTAAATTGTTATGTAAAGTTAATTTGTTGACGTATACTTAAAAACGTATTATTGGCGTCAGGACCACCTTGTGGAGAGCCAAATTTGGAAATTTTATTTTACAATAAAATATATATTCGAATTTCATAGTATGTTTAGTGACAAAAAGTACGATACAGTAATTTGGAATAATTTGAAATTTTAGAGGAATCTCCAATTAACTAAATGCTACACAAAAAGGTATAAACAGAAAAATAGTAAGATATCTTGAACTCAATGACCCACCTTGATCTGCTCACATTTGGGACCGACAGCTCTTCGTCGGAAACATTTGAGAAGTGGATGTTATATATAAATGAGAATGTTTGTGTGTATGTCGTTTATAGAGTCTTAAACACCTTGACCGATTTTGATGAATTTTTTTTGCGTATGTTTGGGTAGGTGCCTGGATGGTTTTGGATTCACAAATGGACTTGATAGGTGGCGCTAAGATCGGGTTCTAACTCCTAAACGGCTGGACGAATTTCTTCAATTTTTTTCGTGTTTGTTTGGGTGGGTCTCTGGGTGGTATAGATTCACAATTAGACCCGATGGGTGGCACTTAGATCGGGTTCTAACTTCTCCTAAACGGCTGGACCGATGTTAATGAAAATATTTTGTGCATGTTTGGATGGGTCTTTGGATGGTCTAGATTCACAATTGAACCTGGTAGGTGACACTAAGTTCGGGTTCTAACTCCTCCTAAACGGCTGGAACGATTTTAATGATTTATTTGTATTTGCTTGGGTGGGTCTCTGGATGGTTTAGATTCACAATTGGGCCCGGTAGGCGGCACTAAGATCGGGTTCTAACTGATCCTAAACGGCTGCATGGATTTTAATGAATTTTTTAGTGTATGTTTGGATGGTGTAAATTGACAATTGAACCCGGTAGGTGGCACTAAGATCGGGTTCTAGGAATTCCTTTTATTTTTGATGATTTTTTTTCGTACATTAGTATAGAGTTTATCCAATTCTAATATCAAAAAAACATTTGCTGAACCTGGTAATAGCCTCAATCCACATTTGGACAGAACAACGTCTGTCGGATCCGCTAGAACAAATACAAAAGTAAACTTATTTAATGGCGCCAGGCAGTTTTAATAACCTGATATTAGAAACATATATTTTACCTGACAAAACCGATATGAGGTTATTTGAAGTCCACTGGCTATACTCTCTTCGAAGTGTCATTCTTTTGTACGCAAGACAATATATATAATATATATTGTTCCTGTTTAGGGAACCTTCATCAGTTGCGCTTCCCACAATTGAATGTCCTCTTCTATTTCGTTAAATTTGATGACGCGAGATTTATCAAATACATAAAGAAGTGCTCGAGAGGACATTCAATTGTGGGAAGCGCAACTGATGAAAATTCCTTAACCAGAAACAACATATGTTATATATATATTGGTCTTGCGTACAAAAGAATGGCACATCGAAGAGAGTATTCAATATCTCTGAAAGGTGAAGTTAACCTGAAAATTTCATCATGACATTCTAGCCTAAGAATTACGGGTAACAGCAATTACTTGGAATGGCTCCAGATTCGGAACCTTTATGTGCTAGTTTCCCCGAAAATCCTAGATGTCGGTCTTTACATCTCGCGTCTTCAAATTCCACTGGCTATATTCAGAGAAATATGCTCTCCAACATGTAACACGTAACAAAAATATATTGTTCAATATTGCGATGCAATTGTCAATCAGTACTCATAAGAATTTTAATGCGAATATATACAGGGTTACAAATAATTATAATTCAATGCCCACTATGGGGATCTAAGAAACGATAGAAGATACAAGGTCGGTTGATATAGACAAAAGTTACTCATATTTATCACCACTTGATTTCTGTTAAAAAAAATACAAATAACTACACAGCGTTTCAAGATAATGGGGAAAAACTGGAAAATGCGATTTTGTAAAAATACGTATATTATCCATACCGAAAAATGAAATTTAATCAAATTCGGCAGTTTTACGTTATCGACAAGAGCAATCGATTGTCGTTGAGAAAAATTTTTCTACACCTTCTAGATTTTGATCAGCGATAGTGAACTTTTTGATTTATAATATCATTGAAAAATATTTCGTTATTGGAATATATCGACGTATTTATCAATCAAGAAACCAAACAAGATTTGAAGTTAAAGTGTGGTGTGGAATGTAAAAAATCTGTATTCTATTCTTTTCACAAAGGGATTGAAGAAGTATTGGAACATGTGCTAGATGGACTACCTCTGGTATATTTACAGCATTTGTGGATGCAGCACGACGGCGCTCCACAAATTGCAATTGCAGTATATTTAATTCGGAGATTTCAAGAAAAATGGATCGGTAATAAAGGCCCTGTTCGTTGGCCAGCTAGGTCACCAGATCTTAATCTATTCGACTATTTTCTTTCGTGTAGATATATTTGCATCATATCTTTATCTTGAATCGCCCTGTGATGTGTGATGTTTCGACTACTGCTTTAGAGCCATTATCAAGACAAAATGAAAAAGAAAATGGTTAATCAGGTTCAAGATCGAACTATGGGTCTCAATTAGCCTACTCTTCGAGTTTCGTTAAATGACTGATTTAAAAAAGTTTCAGAGTCAAGATCGAACTCGGGGTCTCATCTGCCTACTCCCCAACTTTGAAATAACATTATGCTAAAAGTTTTCTGTGTACAAGCGAATCGTTTATTTCATCACAGTAGCAGTTTTATAATATTATTACCAATTTTTACATTAACCGGAAAAACAATTATCTATTAGCTATTGTCTTTGTATTGCTTTCGTCAAATGAAATATATTTATTAGTATCGGAGAAACTATAAGTAACTATAAATCATTTAATAGATCACTTTATCACCAATAAAAATGTTTTGTATTACATATAATCTTTTCAACAATAAGTGAAACAATATAAACTGAGTACATGTGGATGATCTGTTAATTTTATGAAAATTTACGATGTTTAGATTTTGAAATAAGTTATCTGACAGATGAAAAACATTAATTTGACCAGAGCATAGCCGCGCATTTCTTTGCAAAATTGTTTTATCATATTTTTTTAATTTAATGTCCGGGAGGTCTTCTCGATTATAAAAGTGTAAGATGACACTTGATATATTTTGTCGATATTGTTTAAACAACAAAAAACTATATAGCCTAGATTAATACGTTAAAAAAACATTACTGTTTCTCATATAATTTAATGTAAAAATTTTATATTAACGAATGACAAACAGTTATGTTATTTTTTTTTAACGTATTACCGCTGAAAAACTGCAAACAAAATTTACAAGTGCGTCGTCTGCCTTTCTGTTACTCATCTTTTATCTTATACATCGAGATGAGAGTGAAATAAAAATACTCCTCTCTCAAAAGTGCATGCGCCTAGGAAGCATATTGTTATAATGTAAAAGAAACATAGAACTAAACAAAATTTTTAAAATCTATTTAGGCTATTTTGTTTAATGTAGTAGAAAGTTTTGATGAAAAATTAAAAATTATAACACTTCAATTTTTAAGGTATATTATTTAATTCAAGAAAATTAGGAATTTCGGCGATTTCCAATTTAAAAACAATCATAATAATTAATGGGTTGTAGATACGATGTCGGGTATGAGGACTTTGTTCAGTCGAAATATTGTAAAGAATATAAAAAAATAATTAGTTGCAAAAAATTCATTTTTTCTAAGCTATATAGTTTTTCGTTGTTTAAACAATACTGTCAAAAGATATCAAGTGTCATCTTACACTTTTAAAATCAAGAAGACCTCCCTGACATTAAAAAAAAATGGAATTAAAACAATTTTGCAAACGAATGCGCCGCTATGCTCTGGTCTCAGTACATGCCAAGACAAATCCAACATGCCTAAACGCGAGGCGGTTTTGTGAAGTAGTTGAAGATTTTCTTTTGTCATCTAGCGGCTTCATCATCAGACTAACTTCATAATACCGTTTTACTGGATGTTACTATAATTACATGTTCACATTTTTTCCCAATCATGTCGGCAAGAGCTTTACAATGGTTATTTTAAATCAGAAAAAAATCAGTACATTTTATTCTCATAATAAATTAAATATATTTATTCCATGACAATGAGTTCTTATTTACATTGTAAATTTTGGAGATATTCTTTTTCTAATAGTTTAAATTTTTTTTGAAAAACATAAAATGATTTATGTTACATAAATGTCAAGAACTTCTCAAAATATCTATTCCAAAGTCCATTGAAATACCCACACAAATGACACATGAAAGTTTTTTATTACTATCAACATAAAAATTACGATATATTTTTTCTGCGGGCCTTGGTATTAAAAACGTAAATATGTAAAATATTACGGAACCAGACATTTCACTACTGATAACACTTCAGTAAAAATACATTCTTTATGTTAATTAGGTGTGCTCAAAACAATCCTTGTATGTTTATTAATTGTCTTTTATCTAGTAACCTTGGAGCACAAAATGCCTTGACCGAAACACATGAAAACCAAATTTGCTAGTCATGGCAACGATCCCTTAAGTGTATCGTAAAAAAAAATAATAATAACATATTTTTGTTTACTTTTTTTTTATTTGTTTACATCCACATAATTTCGGCCTTTCAATTTAATTACATAGGGAGGAGTACAAGCTCACGATTTTTTTGTCTATTTGGTCTTTTTCCATCGGAACTAATTCAATTCACTTACCTTGAATACTTTTCATTAACTTTTTGTTAATTTATAAAACACGTGATAGTTCAATAATGCGTTTTACATATCCATCAAATAATTGTCATATAGTTTCGGTCATTGTAGTAGGATAGATAGATCGGGATTTTGCTCATCATCCTGAAAAAGGACAGAATGTATTGTACTAAGTTCAATTCCTGAACTACATCACGTTTCTAGACAGGCGCCAGTGTAAATGATAACTGAGAGTAGTTACAGGGGGTGAAAGTGGTAATTTTTTTTGGTCATGCTCATCATCGAGTCAGCCTTTCAAAATTGACTGCATACAAGATTGTGATGCATTTAAGCAAATTCCCGAGAGGCATCTGCCTAGAGCGTTACCATCGAGCTGGTGGACAGGGGTAAACTTGTCAAAAATAGGGGTGAACTTCGTCAGTAAGTAATATGGACGCCATTTGCATCATTTTTTTTCCTTACACAAAAGAAATCATAATCCAAAAGGACATTAATGTGGTATGTATGACGTCATTCCCAATTATTTTAAATTACATCTCTTATTAAGGATTCGGAAAGAGCGGAAAATTTCATGTCCGAATATGACTAATTTGATATTCGAGATTCGAAATCATCGACGTCGAAAACCCCCCGTTACACCTAATTTGGCTATAATAGCTTGATTTTTCAAACAAACTTTGATCTTGGAATGACCTTAAAGGTCAAGTTCAAGGTCATGGTCAAAGGCATATTCGGACCTGAAATTTTCTGCTCTTTCCAAATCAGAAATGAAAAATGTGTCTTCGCATTTAAAAAAATTGTATATGACGTCATACAGACCACATTATTGACGTCATGAACAATATATTTATGTCATTTAGCTGTACGTCCTTTTGGATTATGATTTCTTTTGTGTATGCGAAAAAATGGAGCAACTGGCGTTCTTTTTACTTAATGACAAAGTTCACCCGTATTCTTGACAAGTTTACCTCTGCCCGCCAGCTTGATGGTAACGCTCTAGGCAGACGTCTCTCGGGAATTTGCTTAAATATATCACAATCTTCTATGCAGCCAACTTTGAAACGTTTACTCGATGATGAGCACGACTAAAAAATAAATTACCACTTTCACCCCCAGTAACTATCCTCGGTTATCACTTCCACTGGCGCCTGCCTAGAAACGTGATGTAGTTCAGGAATTGAACTTAATACGTCTGACCATTTTCTCGATGACGAGCAAAAACCGGGTTTATCTCTTAGATTATTGTTCTTTATCATAATTTCAGAATATATACCTTGCGAGTGTCATCATTTTTGGATCAGTTCCATTCCTAGGCCAAACGCCGGTTCTGGTGACATTCTTTCTACATTAGGTACTATCCTAACCAGTTTCCTCAGTTCTAGAACCATAAGTATGTTCATTAATCTTCCCAGTTTACATACAGGCAAAATTAAGACATTACATGGATAACTAAACAAACACATCTTTCTACATTAGATAAACTTGGACAGGTAGAAGTCCTCAGAAAAATGTTTGGGGAAATATTACCATGTAGTAAATCTTTGATGTGACCTTGGCATTCACCTTCAAAGTCATTCCAAATTGTATTTTTTTTAAATGGCAACCCCTAAAATGGGATCTGCCAGAAATTTAACTGAATAAGTAGTTCACATATAAAAAAGTGGTCTATAATTTCATTTAATACTGTTTTGTTTAAGCAAACCTTCAACGCATTCACCTCCGACTGCTCGGCAATGTACTATGCGATCCTAAAATGTTGCAGATCATGTCTTCATCAATGACAGTGGTTTCATATCTTATTGTTTGTTCAAACTCATCAGCGATTACTGACTTTACTTAATATACCCTACCTTAAGTGGTTATAAGTCAGTGTATCTTACTGCAACTTTATAATATATCCATATTGTGCTGTTATCGCTCCAGTACGTAAAGTTATATATATATATATATATATATATATATATATATATATATTGACATTTCTATTAGAAGGAGTGGAAATGTCACATCACAGAGATGACTACATATACATTCTAACATATTATTTTATAAATTTCCCTTTATAAATTTTTACACTAAATATGAAGGTCTTTCTTCGACCAAAACGTTCGACTTATTTACATCAACAACACTGAGTAATATCGAACAGATAATCACTGCGATGTCATCTATCCAACTATTAGTTCGTAAATGTTTTCCTAGATTTTCCTTTACGGCGTCAATAGGGTTACTGAAACAATAGAATCCCTAGATCCCATTTTTAGCCAATGCCTTTTTTGGAGAATGCAGGTATGTAAACAACAGATTTTCTTAGTGATGTTACAGTAAAATTGTCAAAAAAGTCAAACATTCAATTTCAAATTTACAGTGAGGATGCGTGGGTTGGAACAAAATCATTTAAAATTCAGGTGCTGCTGGAAAAACGCTCGGACATGTCGGTTGTTTTTGTACTGCGATTTTTGTGAAGATAAACTCAATTTATACAGGGTGAGCCAGAAATAAATTCCACCATCAGCTTCATTTTTTCAAATCGAAACATTTGTTTTTTATTTTATTTTTGAATTCTGCATTGAATTCTAAGTATTTTTCAAGTACAATGTCCTATATCTAAAATTGACAGTTGTTTAAAAAATTGCATTTATTTCTAAAGTTAAGAAAACAACGGTAAAAATGAGGTGTTTGTTGGTTTGAAGCTGGTTATTTACGTCTGTTCTTCATGATATTTTAGTCCCATGAACGGAAATCTTTTTTAATGCTGGATTTTTTAACACTTATTTATTTTCATAGAAACTGTATTATAATTTTACTTCAAATAAGTAGTTGTCAAGTGCAGTTGCAAGTTTCAAAGTATGGATTGTT
Organism: Octodonta nipae; assembly: GCA_034190945.1. Taxonomy (NCBI): domain Eukaryota; kingdom Metazoa; phylum Arthropoda; class Insecta; order Coleoptera; family Chrysomelidae; genus Octodonta; species Octodonta nipae. The sequence continues at coordinate 21,015,283 of CM067217.1, forward strand.
TAACTGAAAATCAGCGAATAGAAATTTTGGCAATGGTAGGATATGGCGACAACTCAAAACACAAGCTGAAGTTTGCGAATTGTTTAATATGAAGTACCCGGAGCGGCCTATTACACCATCGGTAGTTAGTTAAATAGAAAAAAAGTTTCTAGAATTTGGCCACGTAAGAGACAATTACAAAACCAGATGATACACAATTAAATGTTTTGCTCGATTTACAAGAAAATCCTCACAAATCCACTAGACAAATAGCCGCAGAACAGTCAATAAAATCTTCTGTTCTAAACTGCTTGCATAGAAATAATTGGCACCCATACAAAGCTCTTGTAGTTCAGGAACTTACTGAAGATGGTTTGGACCGGAGAGTAGAACTGTGCGAAATAATGATGGATAGGTGCAATGTCAACCCGCACTTTTCAAGTAAGATCATTTTTTCCGACCAGGCAACATTTTGTTTGTTCTATATTGGGCATCAGAAAATCCACATTGGATTATGGAAAGTCATACATAGTTTTCCAAGAAATTTAACGCATGGGCCTGAATTGTGGATACTTCAAAACACTTAACTCGGAAAAGTATTTAAACCTATTACAAAACTACAAAATATTCTGTTTAACAGAACTTTACCCGAATGGTGAAAATACCAATATACTGGCATATTCGGTACGGTTTCAAGAGGATGGAGCGCCCCAGCACTATTGGCGAAAATTGCGTGATTATTTTAACAATATTTTCCCAAATAGATGGATCGGAAGGAGAGGTAATATCGAATGGACAGCTAGGTCTCCAGATCTAAGCCCTTTAGATTTTTATCTTTGGGGTTACGTGAAATCAAAGTCTACTTCAATAAGCCGGAAAATATGGAGGAATTAAAGAATAGAATTAGGGCCGAAATAAAACGAATCCTGCCACAAACGCTAAATGAAGTGTTACGAGAATTTGAAAACCGTCTTAGGTATTGTCAGGAAGTTAATGGTCAACAATTTGAACATTTAATTTGATATGCTGTTTTTTTTTCGATTTTTTAACTGTTAATTTTCGGTATTGGACCTTGCACATGAAAAATATCTAGAATTCAATGCAGAAGTCAAAAATAAAAGAAAAAACAAATGTTTCCATTTAAAAATATGAAGTTGATGGTCGCAATTTATTTCTGGCCCTCCCTGTATAAATGAGTTTTTCATCGCAGTCCAAAAAAACCGACGTGTCCGATCGTTTTTCCAAAAAACCAACACCTTAATTTTAAATGGATTTATTCCAACCCACGCGTCCTCACTGTATTGTTTGTTAATTCAATTTATAATTTTTTTCATTGACAACGACGTCAAATTGGACCTTAGAACGTTTGGATTTTTGATATTATTTTCTTAAGAATCATAAAACCAAACTAGAAAATGCAACAATTATTCTGTTAAAATTTGGAATAATTACGGAGAAGAAAATACAGTGTTTGTTAAATGCTCCAAACAGAAATACTGAATCAAAACTTTCTGGTTTCTATTTCGAAGAACTATGCAATTATGAATACCTTTTTGCAGCATACAGACATATATAAAGTTACGTGGACTAAACCAAGTAGAATTCTGAAATCAATACTCTTCTAATTATGAGAAAAGTAAGAAAGATTAATTTGAAAAGAAAGATCTAAGAATTTATAGACAAGCAGAATGCGCAAGCAACCATGGCATACTCTCATAAGCCACATGACATAATGGCAAGAGTACAAAAAGAGAATATTTAAGAGGTGAAGGAACGGAACTAGCAGATGCAAAGGCAATTGTTTTCAAAACTGCCCTGAAACAATACAGCATAAAAATATTACTTCAAAATAGAATAGTCCAGAAGCTAGACATGAAAATGAAGGTTTTCTAGAAGAAATATATGAATATTTAACGAATACACTACTTGAAGCAGCTAAATATAACAAAAACGATACACGGAATAATTCTCAGAAGATCTCGGGAAACTAATTAAAGAAAAGAAAAAAGCTTACGTGAATTGGAATAAACGTACAACAAGGAAAGAATATCAAAACTTAAGAGAACAGGTAAAGAAATGTGGGCCAAGGACGAAAAAGAGAACGCTGGATTAGACTATGTAGAGACAGTTTGCCATATAACAGATAGCCTATGGCATAGATGACAATCAAAAAAATAAATAACAGAAATTATAAAGGAATAATACAACTAATATCACTGAAACAATGGATAACACACAGATTTATTACAAGAGCAAAGAGAAGAATACCAACAAGAAGACATAGTTGAAGATAGGGAGGTACCAGAAATTATAGGGTCTGAAAACAGCATAAAATAATAAGGCCCCTGTCCCAGGAAATATACAAATGGAACAGTTTAAATATGGAGGCAAGAAAGTAAGATTTTAGAGAAACTTTTATAAAATAGAACAATGCGACGAAATTCGTCAGAACTGGAAAGATTCTTATTGAAGATCCATATTCAAAAGTCGTACAGCTGGACTATGTGTTTAAGGGTTCCAACTCAGGGCAAATAAAAAATCCAGGATATTAATATATAAATAAATCAGTCTATAACAAAGGTATTGGAAAATCGAGCACTCCAATGGAATGGAAATGTTAAAAAAATGCCAGAAAACAGATCGCCAAAAAATTATAGTATGGTCGCCAAAGAGAAAAAGAAAAAGAGTGTAATAATCTACGATCAGGCCATGATATATATATATATATATATATATATATATATATATATATATATGTGTGTGTGTGTGTGTGTGTGTGTGTGTGTTGCCTTGGGAATAATACAGGGTGTAAATAGTTTGACTGCATATATCTTAGGTGCAGATAGTACCCACCAAACAAACAAAAAACTCTTATAAAACTATGGTCTAAAGGCCTTAATACGCAAGAAAATTTGAAATACATGTTAAGTAAATTATTGTCAATGTGGCAATGTCGCGCTAAAAATGAGATTTGCTTGTAGCGTGAATAATAAAGGAATGAGTCACCACAAAAAACTGAACACCTGTTATTTTTTTGTATTATAGTTTCGAGTGCCGGTAGATTTATTTAGGTACATAAAATTTTATGAAATATTATTTTCAAAAATGTACCCTTTTAATATCTATGTATTGAAATGAATATTTATATTTGGCGATTTATTTTATGCATCAAGTTGAAGAAGGGAGGGTACAAAGTTGTTTACATTATGATACAAAAATAATGCGATACAAACTATATTAAACAAAACATTTCTTATATGTAGTTATTTTATGTGTTAAATTCTTCGAGAAATAATTGTTACTAAGAAATTAATATTACTTACCTTAGACAAATAAAAACCTTTGACCTGCAGGATGTCATTATGATCGAGCTCTGGCGAGCAAACGGATTATTTATAGTAAATATTCAAAATTCAAAATTCTTGTTATTACATTTGCTTTCCCCACAAATTAATAGCATGTCAGGTCTTTACCTAATTGTATAATTGTCACTTTGTCACAAAATAATACACTTGAACTCACAATTCACAACAGATTTTATTTATTTTTCCAATTTATATTTTAAAATAAAAATCAAATAACTTACGCTATGTCGAATGTCACGCAAAAATCACTTTCACTTTCTTAAAAGAACTGGGAAGCAAAAAAGGATTCATGGCAGCGGCCAGCTGTAGTACTGAGTATATGCTATGTTGCCACATCTGATCTGGGAAACGTAGGCAAATTATAACAGAATATTTAGTGTTTAAATAATAATTTTCTTTGTTAATACAGTTATTAAAGGTGTATACGCTATTGAGTATTTACATATTTAGCTTTACAATCACTTTGAAGCCGGAAATAATCTATTATACGCTGTAATAAAGGCTACAGAACTTCTAACTTTTTCATTTTTTTTGGCAAAACTATAGTTTATTTCTGAAAATGTTATAAAGCTTTTTGATTTGTTTTGACCTGAAGTATTGATCCTCAAAATCTTTGCACTCAAACCGTTTACACCCTGTATATAAAAAACTTTCTGGTTAAATAGGCACTAAAAATGGGAGATTGAGAAAATAGGGACCTATGGATACACAAAAAAACGGTAAACCCAGGTGAGTAAAAAACCGTAGAAAGAAAGAAGCAGATTAAACAAACTTTACTTTCGAAATAAGTGCAGTAGTATTTCATACATATTTTGTTATCATGCTTAATCCAATTGTGAACCAGCGACAATTGAAAATTACTCTTCCGTTTCAAATTTGAACTGAAGTTGGATTTGTACGCTTCATCCAAAATTCTGTCATAGAATGTTCAACAGAACCAACTCGATGGCTGTTTTCTATGTTTATTAAACTCCAATATACTATTTTTAAACCAAATTCATTTTTGCTCGAATTGTAGCTCCATTGGTTCTATTTCAATTAATCAGAAAAAGTATATTTTTTTATTTTATCAGTGTTCTTGAAATAAAAGCAAATATTTTATGAATCATAACTAAAAAAAATCCGGTTATTCTTTTAGTTGATTACAATCACGAAACATAATGATATCTAATTATAGTATTCGTATTTATTCGGTATTTCCACAAGATCCAATTATTATTTCATTTAACATCTATTTGAACCAATTAATTTAAAAGTAAAAATATTACAGATTGAATAAAATATAGATATAAAATTTAACCCCTTATTAATTACTAATCACGGTTTAAAAATAGAAGTTGAACAACCGAGTTTATATACAGCGTGAGTCTAAAGTATGAAGAAATGTAGATGGAACTTAGGCCTTAAAAGCTTTTTGTACTCCTTAAAATTGAAATAAAAATATGCAAATTTCTCTCAAAGTATTTTTTAAACTGATACACGAGCAATTCTGAGATGAAAATCAGTGGAACGCATTCACGGTTATTTCTTATTGTATATATTTATACTCAAATATTTTGACATTGTCTCTTCAGAATTTGTACTTATTTATAAAAAATAGACCCGACATCGAACCTCCTCTTCATTCTCTATTTAAAAATGTTGTTTTCATCAAATTTATTGGAAAAACTGTGGAATCTTTGTTATATCACAGATGTATAAACAAAAAGTTTTGTACCCTAAGACCAAACTTTTATTTATTTCTTTTTTTAGTTATTTATTTATTTTGGTTTACTCTATGATGATTTTGGTGTTAAGGTACAAAACTTTGTAATTTTACATAAAACTTATTACATATATCAATGAAGGAATGTTCAAAATGCTTGCCAAGGAATTGTCTGCATTCTGACGTTATTTAACATCTCAGGCGTAACCAATCCAAGCAAGCCCTAGTCTTCTTCCTATATCAGCTAAATCAAAGTTTAGCTTTATATCCAATACATTTCAGATATCCCCATACAAAATAAACGTAAGATCAGTTGATAGTACTTTCCAATTTCAGATTATTTTAAGTTGGTAATGTGGCGGTGCTACATCTTGCAGCAAGTCCATCACATTCAATACTACTTGAGGGTTTGCTGGATTAGGTTATAAACTTGACAAAGTTAACACGAAAATATTTAGACAGTAGTGCCAAATAATTGTACCTATTTAAATTATACTTAATGAAAAAGGGATCTATGATATAGTTTCCAACAATCCTTGTTTCTCTTGAAATTCTGTTATCTAGGTTTTACTATATATGAGAAATTTATTTGAAGTTCGGCCCTGTAGAGTCTGAAAATGATATTTTCATTTGTTATTGAATTATTATATACTCATCTTCTTCCTTATTACAGGTATCAGGATTTTTCCTGTTACGTCACCCGTCTTTTTCTTGGGGTACCAATACTTTTTCTGGCTCTATATCTGTAGTTCAAAGGTTTTTTAGGGATTGTATCATCTTGCATTCTGCCTACATTCTACTTCCATTTTATGAATTTTATATTGATACGAAATTACTGGAAAGTTGTCAAATAATTGTACTTCATTTCTCATAAGTAATACGCACTCTCCCTAAGTAATATTTCCTAATAATGAACAAAAAATATTTAAACGCATAAGCATGCTTATGCATAAATTAGTACTTAGAAAAAAATCTGTTTCAATTCAAATTCAGAAATTTAGCATAGTTTTCGCAATGTTATACTGCAATTATTCGAAATACCTTGAAGCCGGTCTTCCACAAATTAGACTGACGATACACAAACATTTCGAATGTCATTATTTACTGCAAAAATATTTGCAAATCCACTAGTATTAATCTGCATTGTCATAGAAATCGTATTAACAATCTCGCACTACGTCATTTATGAAATTAGCATTGTTAAGATGAGGCATACAAAGAATATTTTTGATTATGTATCAAATTAACAGTTCATGTATTGATTAAAATTCATATGAAAATCATATTTGTTTTCTTTATTAACGTTTGCATTTTTAATGATGAATTTTATGAAGAATTAATTTAAGTTCGGATTTCGCGTAAATAATTTTTTACAAGCTCACTCGATAATCTGACAAAGTAACATTCAGTTAGTAAAACTTATTTAACACAATTAGACAATGCAAACTTCACGCTTAGCAGTAATCGGGAGCGTATCTAAAACATTTTTCATACTTTTTTTGGGTGGGGGGAGAAAAATAAAATACTGTGCGTGAGTGTACCTACCTTTTAAATATATCCGTTCATTCCAAATAAATGTTGGCGAGCAATTGCCCCACCTTGCCCCTCGTCAATATTCCTATAGTAGTAATAATATTTGTAAGTTTCAATATTTGAAGGAAACCAACGATTACAAATACTACTGTTTATGTCCTCTTTTTGCACACTAAATCTTCCACTACACAGAAACATAATTCTTGTAGCACTTCACATTTCAGTAAAAAAAAATATAGTTAAAGTAGATTTATACAATTTTGACACACCAGTCAATAGAGATTTTTAAGTGACATAAAATTCAACAGCAATACGTATACGCCATCACGTAAAGAATAGTTTATAAGCCATAACTGACATAGTTTAAATAGAAAACTTGTAGAAGTAAATAATTTTGGCCTTAAAACCCCAAAAAATACGTTTTACTTATAGTGTGAAAAGTAATGATCTGTTCATAATGCCCCCAATAGAAAAATTGTAGAGAATCAGAAAATCTTCAAAATGAGTTTTTATAGATTTTGATCGCAGCATTATTCATTAAGAAAAGCTGGAAAAACTGTTATCAAGTGAGTGTTTATAAAGAATTCATAACTTGGTTGTAATAACAGCTGGAACCTTAATCTGCCTCCTAAAGATAGCTTATAACGTTGAGATTAATAAGGCTGATCAATATTGCCCGTTAAGTAGATTTTGCAGAACTGCAATTTAAATAATTTGTAGAAATATTTTGAGGACCGTATTGCATTAACAACGAATGTCCGAAAGCGATATGCAAAACATCTTTTGAAAGCTCATAAAATGCACTTAATTCCGTAAATCTTGGATTTTTGTCAAAGTGCCATAAAATGTATTAACACCGCTTTGGAAATTTGGCTTAAACGATGGACCCTCCGATGTTTTGACAGCTCATAAAATGCACTTCATTTTGTATATCTTCGAGGCTTCTTATAGGGCTGTAATATGTATTAATACTGTTTGTGAATTTTGACTTAAACGGTGGAAAATAGTAATTTAATTAATAACAGTAATCCAAGATAGACAATTTGAAGTGCAATTTATGAGCTTTCAAAATATCTTTAGTATATCCCGGTCGAACTATTCTCGTTAATACAATGGGATGGTTGTGCAAAATATCTCTCAAAACTATTTAAACTCCAATTTTTTAAAAACTGCTTATTCAATAGTATCTATCGTGAGCACATATAAACTTAACATCATAAACTATCTTTTTGACGGTGCATATACACTCATTAAGAAGGATTTATGATTCTCTGCGACTTTTCTGTAGACGGCATTACTTTTCATTACATAAACAAAAACAAAAGATATTCGTATTTTCCCATAAGTTCACTAAAGTGAAAGTAAGAGAGAAATAAATAATACTTTACAAATCTAAGTAGTATACTTTTATAGAAGAACGAAATAAAAAGGGAAAATAATTTTTAATATATAATTAAGATGTTATCCACAACACAGAAATTCAACTACTCTATAACATTTCAGACACTTTAAAATAACAACGCAGTAATAAACAAAAAAATATATTATAAAACAAGCATGGGGTGCTTTGTTATAAATATTTGTACTAAGTTTTAGATTGTCATAGAGCACCTCAGCGTTTTTTATAATCATTCATATCTTATTTTCCTAATCATATTTTATTAAAGAGCTAGCGAACAGAATTTTTCTTGCGGAGTTCTGGACATTCACGTGCCCCCTCAACCCCCTTCGAGTAGGTTATTTTTATTTTTAGACGAGATAATCAAGGTAAAGTAATTTTATTTTATACAAATAAGGAGCCCTCCAGTCAAATACTAGTCAATTAGTTATTTTTTAACTAAAAAATCTTTTTTATGATTCCAGTGATTATTTTATGTGGAGCTATATAAATTCAAAAATCTACAAGGGTGAACCGACTAAAATTGATGATTTAAAACATAGAACAAGGCAAGGAACTAATGAAATCATGGCAGAGATCTTGCAAACCGTTCTCGGAGAATTTCAACACCTATTTGCCAAGAAATGAACGATCTCCAGTTATAACTTAAACTGTAATTATAGTATATATCATTAACTACTCCAAAATTTCTTTCTTTCTGTGGTATCATTAATTATTATACAATTTAAACAAATGAATTTTTTTAGTACCAATGTCCAAAAATCAAAAAGCTCTATATTGCTGAATAAGAAATTGAAAACCCGTTTAAAGGTGTTATCACAGGCAATCTTTTTCATTTATTTTTTTAGGTTAGTACGCCGAGGCGGTATTTCAACAGGTGAATATTTTTATTTACTCACCCATTTAGAGCTTTAATAGATAGAGTAGTATCCTAAGTTCCATATATTTTTCAATCATGTGAAACATAGAAATTCGACCAAATCTTTAAAATCTCATGTACCTCAACAAAGTGTGACTTTATCGATTAATTCTACCTATAGCTTCTTAGTTGGTTTTTAAAATAAATTTATAATTTTAATCTAATAAATAATAAAAAATAAACAATAACCTACTTAACAAAAACACAAAAGTAAAAAGCGACTCTAGTATAACTAAACTAATGGAAAAAATTAAAGGATAAAAAAAATTCAAATTTTTTAACATTTTTCAAGTAGCTGTATTTCCCTGGTAAATGCTCGTACGACACTTAAAAAAACATTTTAAAGCTTGACGTTTCTAGTTTGAGATCTTACGATGAAAACATTTTTCAAGCAACGTCTACCGCTCAATCCTAACAAATACCAAAAGAAATTGTTTTTCAAATTTTTCTTTGGTTTTTGATAAAGTTTTTTTAACTCACCCACTATATGGATCGGATAAGATGTTCATTGAGCTTTAATTTGCTATTTTGAAAAGTTCAATACGACCACTTCTTGCTGGAAAAGGATCTTTTTGTCATTAACCATCAATATCTCAGCAACCGCTGATTTCCACAAGAAAATCAAGAAAGGTTTTGAAATCTTAAATAAAATTCCCACAAAAATCAGCTACGGTTTTTTGAAAACAAATATTTTTTAAATTCTTTTCATTAATTTGAAAAATCAAGAAAAAAAAGACTTTTGGTTGTTTTTGCGATCATCAGGAGCTAAACTGGAAACATTGAGAAAACCAGTAATGTTAAGTGTACCTTTTACAGTTCAATATGCCCACAAAAACCCCACAAAGTTTTTGGTTTCATCGATCGAATTTTTGAAAAAAAATAAAGGATCAGGATTTTTACTTTAATTGATCATAACCTTTAACACAATGCAAAAAAAATCAGTTTTTTCCCATAATTTTAAACACATCAATGAGAATGCAGAAAAAACTGGAAAAATATTTTTTGCATTTTGTTAAAGGTTATGATGAAGAAAACGGCTCGATAGATTGAAATGAAACTTTGTGGGGTTTTTGTGGGTATATTGAACTATAAAAAGCATACTCAATATTACTGGTTTTCTCGATACTTCCAATTTAGCGCCTTATGATCCCAAAAGACACCAACTCTTTTTTTTTCTTGATTTTTCAAATTAGTGAAAAGTATAAAAACAATTATTTTCAACAAAACGTAGCTGATTTTTGGGAGAGCTTTACTCAAGATTTTTTCTTCTTTTTCTTCTTTTTCTTTTTTTTTCTTTTTTCTTCTTCTTTAATTTTGTTGTGCGATCAGCGGTTGCTGAGATATTGATTGTTAACGACAAAAATTCTTTTTCCATTCAAAGTTCGATATCTCAGCTAGAAGTGGTCGTATTGAACTTTTCAAAAAAACAAATTAAAGCTCAATGAACGTCTTATCAGATCCATATAGTGGTTGAGTTAAAAAAAATTATCAAGTTCGTAGACCAAAACAAAATCCGAAAAAATTATTTTAGTATTCGTTACGATTGAGCGGTACACGTGGCTTGAAAATTTTTTTCATCAAAAGATTTTAAAACTGGAAACTACAAGCTTTAAAATGATTTTTTAAAGACTGCATACGACCATTTGGTAGGGAAATACAGCCACTTGAAAAACGTCAGAAAATTTGAATTTATTTGCAGTAGAAAAATATAACTACTTACTTTTTACTTAATTAATTGTCTTTTTTATTTATTTTACAATTTTTAGTGATGTCGTGCCACAGTTGGATGCAGTTTTCATTTCTACTACTCGTGTACTATTGAAAAACTTACTACTAAATTAAATTGTTTGAAGAAAATCTTTCAGTTACATAGATTTAAAGGCCCAATAAATTTCACATCTTTTGGGTATTTCGTTTAGAATACAGAATAAAATATCAATTAACTGGAAATCCCTTTTTTCAACATTTTAACTTATTCTCACACAATGGTAATTATTTAAACATGATTCACATTTTAATCAAGAAACCCATTATTAATGATCGTTCTTCATGTATGTAAATACCTAGCACACCCTGTTTACCAAAAACATTATTCAGCAGATTTCGCCATTTTCATATTAAATACTAGAAAAAAAAACTAATCTTACTTAATTTAAATAAGATGATTTAGTGTAATCAAATACCATTCTCTAACCACAAGGACAATGTTCAGAATTTGTATCAGCTATTTGCACACATTTTGTGGTTAGAATTTTCCTGGTGTTAAAGTTGCAGAAACAATGAGGTGTTTACATGAACACTGAGCAAACTAGGAAATTATCGGATAATGAAATATACCTATATTAAAGTAGCTCAATAATAGAATATTCCCGGATGCGGATACACAAGCGCTACTTTAATCTGTCTGAGATGAACTGAAAAATCATTTTGAAACACCGAGTTTGAATTTCAGAAGAGGAAATCAACAGATTTAGTTATATACCAAGCATTGACATTATCAGAGAATTTGGATAACAAAAATAGACCTGTGGGTTTATATTTTGATTTAACAAAGGCTTTTGATATGGTTAACCAGCTGTTGTTGGAAAAATTGGAAGATTATGGAATAAGAGGTGTGTGTCTGGAGATACTGAAGTCATATCTTACAAATCGGTATCAAATGGTACACTTAATTAATAATAGGTCATCATAATATCTGAGAAAATACTTATTCAGCAAAGGGTGCCACAAGGATATTGGGTCCATTGCTTTTTCTATTATATGTAAAATCTCTTTCTTAATTGCTGTCTACTCAGTATAGTAGAAAATTTCAATTTGCTGATGACACAACAGTCATTGTGGTTCATATATATATATATATATATATATATATATATATATATATATATATATATATATATATGGGAAAAGTGGCCCAATATTCCACTAGTATAGCTGGTAAATTAAAGCAGTGGTGTTATGAAAACTTATTACAATTAAACTACTCTAAAACGGGTCTTCTTAGTTTCAATGTGAATAGAACTTGCCTTGAATCTTCTTATGTAAAACTGAAGTCAATACTTGAATTGTCATCAATAACGTTTCTCAGTTTACCAAATGATTGCAGATTGTGCTGGAGTAAACATGTTAATAAATTAGCCTCGAATCTGGCTTCTATCTGTGGTCTTTTGAGATACCCTAGTCACAAATGTCTGTGCCTTCATTAAAAGTTTATTATTTTGCTCACATACAGAGTATAATTACATAAGGTATTGCTGCTTGGGGTTCAAGTTCCGATGTAATCACAATATTCACATGGCAAAAGAACATAATCCGGTGCATGCTGAGGTTAAAGTATAGTCCTTCATGCAGGCTACATTTTAAAGAACAAGGATTATTAACAGTACCCTCACTGTGCTTTCTGCAGCTAGTTTTACTGGTTAAAAAAACAACCGGTTCTGTTTAATACTAATGCCGACGTTTACACAGGATAAATGCATATGGAGACAAGGCAAGCAGGGGAACTCAGAATCCCAGGACACAGGACAACATTTTTTGAAAAGAGTACTACTCACTACAGAGTACAGAGAGATAAAAGCGTTTAGCTCTCTACCAAATCATATGTCCACAATTCATAATATTAAAAAATTCAGAAGTTCTGTCATTGTATACTTAAAAAAAAGTTATTATAATTTTGAAGAATGGGTACTTTAAGGTTGATTGTGAAAATTGAAGTAAAAGTGTAAGACTGATGTAATTTATACTTGAAGTCGTTATGACTGAATTTGTTTCGTTTGTGTTTTTTCTTCTTTAATTGTCTTTCTCTTTTGTGTACATATTGTAACTTTAGATAATATATGTGTTGTAGTTAGACGTTGCGATGTCTGTGATTGATTTATTGCAATAAAGAACAATAAATAATATTCTTATATTATTATTATAAAACAGTAAATATGTAAATATGCTGTTGCAACATATCTCAGATGGTAACGTACTTCCATTGGATTTTTAAGTTAATATCGTTACAAAGTAAATATAGAATTTCTCGCCACTCATAAAGAGGTCCCAGCTGTGTTCAAATAATGTTGTATTAGCTTGTAAGCAATGTGTTAATGCATCACTGGATTGCTCTAAACAAGCAATTGAGGAATTTTAATGCAAATACCTTTTCGAAACTCGAAAGATGCCTATTTTTTAACGTAGAATCCGAACCGGGTATTAAAATATACGTGTTTCATTTGAAAAAATTAACTTCCGATCTGTTTAAGCAACATTTGGTTTAAACCGGAAGTGTATTTTGCTTCCAATCGATAGAGCATACCTAGACTACAGGCCCGGATCCAAAACTATATAGAATTATATAAGGGCATAACATAATAAGATTCAACACTATGGGAGTTATTTACCTGAATAGTATTTAATACCACAAAATGTAGAAAATTGCAAATTTCATTAACCTATGATTATTGAAACTCATTTTTTGTATTTCTCTATAATTTTTTTAGAACAGTTTCTTTTTAACAGCAATATTATATAACAATTGTAATTAACACGTCAATATCATGTTGAAAAAAAGTTGCAGTGCAGGATAAAATGACCTTCCAGCTTTATAAATCATGACAACGATGAAATTGAGATAGTTATTGACATATTTTGACATATTTTGACGGCATTCATTTCAATAGTACTTTTGAGTGCCAAATAATGTTTTGGACGATGCCATACTTTTTCAAATCAACCCCCCCCCCATCGGAAAAGGAGGCGGTTCTAACCCTCGATATTTCCCCCTCTCGCATAATTTTTTGTATGGCGTTGGGGAATTATGGATTAGAAAATGCCGAACACAATTGAATGATTAAATTTCCTATCTATGTGGCGCACTACTTTTGACAGCACTGCGCATTTTCTCACTATTATTCATTGATCTATTGATGATAAGAATACAGTACAAAAATACATTACCAAAATGCACTCATTCTAACAGTGATTTTGAATTTCCACCTGCACTCAGTTAGACAGCTTTCAAGTGACGGCATAGTGCTGAATCTTATTATTTTATCAATTTTTGACAAGGGCCTGTACTCTCCCCTTCTTAACTACGAATACGTTCTCAGTTTTATCAAAAAATTTGTTGCTGGCATTTTATTGGGGGTGTACGGGTGGTTTTGAACTTCCCATGTAAAATTGATGCTCAGAAAGCATATTTTTGACATCATGGCCTCTACACGTAAATACAAATGCGATGTGGATCAGAGATATTCGAAAATTTCTGTTCATTCGCTCTAATGATGTTCCTAATATATGACTCCCCAATTAAAGGTATGTAGAGAAGCCAAAATAAGGAAATTCAGCGAAAAATTTTCAGAAATCCTAAGCGAGACAATTTGAAGTAGTGCCTATAGTTCACTCAGACCTATCGCAATCAAAATAAGTCTTTGACTTCTTTAAAATATTTTGCCAGAAGGAATTCTGGTTAGATTTTATATGTAATTGAATCGCTTTAGTTTTAGTTATTCAGTGAGGACACTTCGGTTTTTTTTTGGACTGCGGTTTTTGTGATAATAAACTCATTTATACAGGGTAGGCCAGAAATAAATTGCGACCATCAACTTCATTTGTTCAAAAAGAAACATTTGTTTTTAGGGTTCCGTATATACAATATACGGATACCCTTATAATATCACTCAGGATTTCTGCCTCTGTCACATCACAGCCATTTTCTCCTAAACTACTGGACGGAAGAGGTTGAAATTTGGTATCAATCTATAGTTTGGTGACCCGGTCAGGAGTACATACCGTAAAAGAAAAAAATTTGATTTTAGGGGTACTTTTGGGGGGAAAAACTAAAAAAATCGACCGTTCCCCCCCTGATCTCCGAAACTACTGAGCCTAAAATTTTGAAAAAAAATAGGAAATATAGAGCGTTGCCCGAACTTTACAGGAAAATTAAGGAGAAACCATTAATGTTAATTTTGGGGGGCAAATTATAGAATTAAATAAAAATTTAAAAATAAAATTTTTTTCAAACGCATCATGTAATATATCAAATGAAAGGTCTCATTCTGAGGAACACAAATATATTTTTTTCATATTTAAAAAAAAAATTATTTAAAAAGATATTAACAAAAATATACCAAAATTTACCCATCCCCCCCCTGATCTCCGAAACTACTGAGGCTAAAATTTTGAAAAAAATAGGAAATATAGAGCGTTGCCCGAACTTTACAGGAAAATTAAGGAGAAACCATTAATGTTAATTTTGGGGGGCAAATTATAGAATTAAATAAAAATTTAAAAATAAAAATTTTTTCAAACGCATCATGTAAAATATCAAATGAAAGGTCTCATTCTGAGGAACACAAATATATTTTTTTCATATTTAAAAAAAATATATTTAAAAAGATATTAACGAAAATATACCAAAATTTACCCATTCCCCCCCCCTTATCTCCGAAACTATAAAACGTAAAGTATTGAAAAAAAATAGATTTATAGATTCTGACCTGAAGTTTACTGGAAAAATAAGGAGAAACCTCTACTTTTAATTTTGGGGGGGGCAATTACAGAATTAAATGGAAAATATAAAATTAAAATTGTTTCTAACCCTTCATGTTATATATCAAATGAAAGGGCTCATTACGACGAAAACAAATATTTTTTTTCATATTTTTAAAATAAATTAATTAAAAGATATTAACAAAAATATAAAAAAATTTACCCATCCCCCCCCCTTATCTCCGAAACCATAAGATGGAAAATTAAAAAAAAAAGTATGTATAGCCCCTCACCTGAACTTTACTGGAAAATTAAGGAGAAACCCCTAATATTTATTTTGGGGGGGCAAATTATAGAATTAAATGGAAAATTAAAATTAAAATTGTTTCTAACCCATCATGTTATATATCAAATGAAAGGGCTCATAATGACGAAAACAAAATATTTTTTTCATATTATTAAAATAAATTAATTAAAAGATATTAACAAAAATATAAAAAAATTTACCCATCCCCCCCTATCACCGAAACCATAAGCTGGAAAATTGTGAAAAAACAATGGAGGTATAGCCCCTCACCTGAACTGTACTGGAAAAATAAGAAAAAACCCCTATAGAATTAAATGGAAAATACAAATTAAAATTGTTTCTAACCCAGCAGGTTATATATCAAATAAAAGGGCTCATGATGAAGAAAACAAATATATTTTTTCCATATTTATAAAATAAATTAATTAAAAGATATTAACAAGAATATAAAAAAATTTTACCCATTCCCCCCCTTATCTCCGAAACCATAAGCTGAAAATTTTGAAAAACTGGAAGTATAGCCCCTCACCTGAACTTTACTGGAAAAATAAGAAAAACCCCTAATATTCATTTTTGGGGCAAATTATAGAATTAAATGGAAAATAAAAAATTATAATTGTTTCTAACGGGTCATATAATATATCAAATCCCAGGGCTCATTATGACAAATAGGTACAAAATATATTTTGAATTTTTTTAAAATTAATATTTTAAAATATATTTAAAAAAATATTTAAAAAAATGACCCATTCTCCCGTTATTTCCCTAACTCTAAGACCTCATTTTTTTTGTTTATAGGAAAAAATATGAAAAAAAACCTAATTATATTATTTGGCCTCCAAATAATAGAATTAAATGGAAATAAATTACTAGAAAACCTCCATAATATTTTAGGGACTAATTATACAATAAAATGGAAAAAAGATTCAATTTCCAAACGTATCATGTAATATATTAGATAAAAGGCTCATTATGTGAATTACAAATATATCATATTTTTAAATCATTTGTTTAAAAGATATTAAAAATATTAAACATCGACTTAATTCCCATTTTAGAAACTACACTATTTAAAATTTGAAAAATATATTTTATTTACATTTTTAAATAATCTGAATAACAGATTTAATAATTTATAATTAAACTTTGACCTATTTTGCCGTTTTTCTTCCATCTACAGAGCCTCAAAACTCAGATAGTAGATTATAAAAGGTATTTCTGAAAGTTTATTAGTAAAATAAAACTCTAATGTTACTTTTTGAGGGCCAAATTTGAAAATTAAATACACATGTATTGTGATAAAAATCAAGCGAATCCTAAAGCAGATAAAATAAAAAGTCTATTTGTGGAAAATCAAAGTGTATTTTTTATAAATTTAAAACGCTTCCTTTAAAAGATATTAAGGTAAATATAGAAAATGCACCTATTCCCTGCTTGTCTGAAACTGGAATATTCGAATCTTGAAGGTGGTACGGAACCCTAAGTATGCGAGTCCAACTCGCACTTGACCAAATTATTTATTTTATTTTTGAATTCCGAATTGAATTCTAAGTATTTTTCATATACAATGTCCTATACCGAAAATTAAAAGTTATAAATAAATTAAATTTGTTTCTAAAGTTAAGATAACAACAGTAAAAATAAGGTGTTTGTTGGTTTGAACCTATTTATTTACGTCTGGTTTTTATGACTGTTGGCTGTTTTTTAGTCGCATGAATGGAAACCCTTTTTTTAATTCTAGAGTTTTTAACACTTGTTTATTTCCATAGAAACTTAACTATAATTTTATTTCAGATAAGTAGTTGTCAAGTGCAGTTGCTAAGTTTCAAAGTATGGCGAGTTTAACTGAAAAGCAGCAAATAGAAATTTTGACGATGGTAGGATATGGCGACAGAACTCGATCACGTGCTGAAGTGTGCGAATTGTTTAATATGAAGTACCCGGAGCGATCTATTACACGATCGGTAGTTAGTAAAATAGAAAAAAAGTTTCAAGAATTTGGCCACGTAAGAGACAATTACAAAACCAAATATCTTCCAGAAGATATACAATTAAAAAGTTCATTTAGTTCAGGAACTTACTGAAGATGATTTCCACCGGGAGAGTAGAATTTTGTGAAATAATGATGGATAGATGTAATGCCAACCCGCACTTTTAAGTTAGTTAATTTTTCCGACAAGGCAACATTTTGTTTAAATGGTTCAGTAAACAGTAAACAAAATTTTCGAAATAGAAAACCTATTAGGAAAGTCATACACAGTTTTCCAAGAAACTTAACGTATGGGCCGGAATTGTGGATACTTCAATTCTTCTTCTTAAGGTGCCATATCCATCTACTGAATGTTGGCGACAATTTTGGCATATTCTTCACGGTCTTGTGCGGCTTTAAAGAGTGTATGGGCATCGAGGCCTGTCCAGTCCCGTATGTTTTTGAGCCATGAATATTTTTTCCTTCCGATTCCGCGTTTTCCCTCAATTTTTCCTTCCATGATAAGTTTAAAGGAATTGGTATTTGGTGTTTCTGAATATATGCCCCAAATAAGCTGTTTTTCTCCTTTTAACTATTTGCAGCAGTTCTCTTTCTACTCCCATGCGATTTAAAACTTCTACGTTGGGCGTGTGGTCGATCCATGGAATCTTCAATAGTCTCCTAAACAGCCACATCTCAAACGCTTCCAGTCTATTCATAGTGTTGGCCTTCAGGGTCCAGGTCTCCACGCCGTAAAGCAACACGAAGTAAACGTAGCATTTTATGAAACGATAGCGTAGCTGTAAGTTAAGACTTTGACTGCTCAGTATTGTTCTCATGTTAATAAATGCGGCTCTAGCCTGCTCAATCCTACACCGTATCTCCGTGTCTGGGTCCAAGTCTTCCGTTATCCAGCTACCGAGATACCTGAACTTGGGAACTTGCTGGATTTGTTCTCCGTTCACTGCGACGTTCAGACGCCTAGCGGATGTTCTGCTTATCATCATGGTTTTTGTTTTGTCTACGTTAATTTTTAGGCCAAGGTGCTCCCCTTCGGCCGATATCCTGTCGATAAGGCTTTGTACTTTTTATACTTCAATTGGGGGTCCTTTTTTTATTGAGGGAACACTTAACTCAGACAGTATTTAGACCTATTACAAACTGACATAATACCCTGTTTAACCCCCAGAACTTTAACCGAGTGGTGAAAACCTCAATATACTGGCAGATTCAATATGGTTTCAATAGGATGTCGCGCCCTCGCACTATTCGCGAAAAGTGCGAGATTATCTTGACAATATTTTCCCAAAAAGATAGATCAGAAGGAGAGGTGATATCGAATGGCCTGCTAGGTCTCCAGATTTAAGACCGTTAGATTTTTATCTTTGGGTTACGTGAAATCGAAAGTCTACTTCAATAAGCCAGAAAATATCGACGAATTAAAGAATAGAATTAGGGCTGAAATACAACGAATCCTGCCACAAACGCTAAATGAAGTGTTACGAGAATTTGAAAATCTCTTAGGTATAGTCAGGAAGTTAATGGTCAACAATTTGAACATTTAAATTGATATGTTGATGTTTTTTTTCTTCAATTTTGAAATAATTTTTCGGTATAGGATATTGTACATTAAAAATACTTAGAATACAGAAATTAAAATCTTAAACAAATGTTTCCATTTAAAAATAAGAAATTGATGGTCGCAATTTATTTCTGGCCCACCCTGTATAAAAGAGTTTATCATCACAAAAACCGTAGAAAAAAAAACCGACGTGTCCAAGCATTTTTTCCAAAAATTTTAAATGAATAAGTTTTCGATTCATTTGTCTAAACAAAATTGTGATCGTCTTTAGATCCTATGATTGTTACTCGTTAGAAACGGTGGACAAAGCATATCATTTAAACCTTACTGTATATCAAATATGTATTGGATTATGTCCTTCAATAGTGATTCAAAAACATTAGACTTGTATAAACTAAAACACCAAGAAATCTGGGAATCACAATGTGCACAGATAGATTGACGCCAAATGCTAATACCAATCACTTGACCGCATTTTCTGAAAAATATTTGCACACCCTTTAAAGCAGTGCGTAATTAAAATTTACGGGGAAAACCGCAGTTGTTGAATTATGTCGTTGTTTCCGATTGAAATTACTACTTTTTGAGTGAATATTTGTTCAAGAGTTTTACCACAAATGCGTTAATAAGGGAATTAACGTCAATGAAACATTTTGAATTTGCATTTACAATGTTATTAAAAGGTGACTGGTTACATATTTCGAATGGTCATAGTTGACTACAATAATTAATTTACACAGTGATTAATTAATATGAGTAATAGAAGTAGTTTCGCGCTACTATTTGATCACGAATTGTACATTTAAAGACAGTCTATTGTTTTCAGACACGTATTTCCAAATTATGCACCCCCAGCGAATTCGTTCGGCCGCCCCGTTGAAACAGTCGCCTCGGGCAATCTCCACCTACGTCCTTATCGTTTTTTGTATTCCGTTGCTGAATAAAAAACTCTATTATTATTTTCTTTATGGCCTCTTCTGAAACCAACGATTTTTTATTATTTCAAACATTTGTATACCTATATTATTGAATCATTACATTTTTGTTGTCTTTCAACACCACAATGGAAATAAAACGACGTTATATTGCAGGAATACCAAACGTTTCAAAGTCTATTCTGACTTCGTTGTCAATGGCTTTATATTTATTGATGTAGATTGCTAAATGAAAATTTGATTTATGACATTTAAAATTGACATTAGAAAATTTGTTGTTTTTAGATATACAGGTAGCACAAAAAATTCTAAAGATTATGAATTATAGTTAACCAGCTTTCAAATTAGAAGAATTTAAAAGAGTTGTCTTTAGAATTTATAAGTGGCGTTCCTAGGTACGACTTTGTTATAAGATAGCGCATTCGCCAAAAATGCGATCAAAGAATTCTATTGTTTCAGTGATCCCATTAACGTCATAAGGGAAAACCTAGGAAAAACCTTATGAACTATACCGATATTGGGTTGTTCAAAAGGAGGTTATCATTGATAATTTCTTCCTTAATTGTCGGTAACCAGATACGATTAAATTCTACAGAAGTAGAAGCGACACAATCGTCTTCATTCAAAAGAATTAAGGCAGACTCTTTCATTTTTCGTTTTGTGTTATGTTGTTCTTTGTGAAGTATAGTTGAATTGTCAAATTGTATTTTATGGCCTAGGTCCCAAGCATGTTCACACATTTTTGATTTTTCAAATTGTCGTTTCTTTATGTAATTCTTGTGTTCATTTATTCGTACGTTTAATGGTCTCGATGTTTCTCCAATAAACGAAAAATAAAAGAGTCTGCCTTAAATCTTTTGAATGAAGACGATTGTGTCGCTTCTACTTTTGTAGAATTTAATCGTATCTGGTTACCGACAATTAAGTAAGAAATTATTAATTGTAACCTCCTTTTGAACAACCCAATATCGGGATAGTTCATAAGGTTTTTCCTAGGTTTTCCCTTATGACGTTAATGGGATCACTGAAACAATAGAGTTCTTTGATCGCATTTTTGGCGAATGCACTATCTTATAACAAAGTCGTACCTAGGAACGCCACTTATAAATTTTAAAGACAACTCTTTCAAATTCTTCTAATTTGAAAGCTGGTTAACTATAATTCATAATCTTTAGAATTTTTTGTGCTACCTGTATATCTAAAAACAACAAATTTTCTAATGTCAATTTTAAATGTCATAAATCAAATTTTCATTTTGCAATCTACATCAATAAATATAAAGCCTTTGACAACGAGGTCAGAATAGACTTTGAAACGTTTGGTATTCCTGCAATATACGTCGTTTTATTTCCGTTGTGGTGTTATTGCCCAAAAAAAACATAAAAGTAATTTAAGTATATGAAGGCATATAACTATAACATCCAAGTATTTCACTTTAGAACTTGTCATTCAAGGAAGCGTATCTGACGAGAACTCCTGGTTCGAAACCGCTGTCATACGTTGAATGATATAGTTCTAAATATGTGGATATATATCTGTGTATATATATTTACTTATGTGTTTTTATATAAAACACTCGAACCATCTGTCAAGAGTATGGTATATGTTATAGCATAGTATGCCTTCATATACTTAAATTACTCAATAGACGGTAGATGTCACCGACATCTATTAGGTTCAATACACTGACTGTTGTCTTACTGTTGTGTATTACATCCAAGTATTTCACTTTAGAACTTGTTATTCAAGGAAGCGTATCTGACGAGAACTCCTGGTTCGAAATCGCTGTCATACATTGAATGATATAGTTCTAAATATGTGGATATATATATATATATATATATATATATATATATATATATATATATATGTATATATAAAAGTAATTACATTTTTGTATTTGATATAGTTATAAAAAGAGCGGCAGGTCTTAGGGATAGAAATCAAAGCTTCTTTCGAAATATACTTCCAGTCTCTCATTATATCACTGTGTCTGTTTTCATCCTTTGTGTCAGTCTGCGTAATAGATATAAATTTCTAAATTTAAAGATATCTACAAAGAAACATATGAGGTGTAACTTAATTTAAATTTTTAGATACATAATTTTTCACATACAGTTCACAGAATTTCTTTTAAAACAGTTATACTTCTATATCACTCAGTGTTTAATCCAACAAATGTTTGCTTTTAAAGTATGACTTTGGATTATTAACCGACTTCCAAAAAGGAGAAGGTTATCAATTCGTCAACAACTTTTTTTTACTTATGGCGAGTGATTATTCAAAACGGCTAGGGCAATTTTGATGATTTAAATTACATTATATTAAGGAACATTACAGAAAGGTCGCATATAATTATCTAAAACATGAGATTTTACGGTTTCTAGAAAATCCGAAAAAAAATAAGGGACTAGATTTCAGTGATTTTCAGTGAATCTTCACTGTTTTCTCTAAAACTGCTTATGCAATTTGAATATTATAAATTGTATTATGCAAAGATAAGTTCTAGCTTGTTTCCGTACGTTTTTCTACGAGGGCTGCCTTTTATATTTCGGGATTGGACAACCCTAGTGTTGCAATCTGACAACTGACAGCTCTATCGTAAAGTTTGACATTTTTGAGGTTATACGTACTCAGAACGTTTTGACATACGAGCGCTATATGTTGTTTACAATAACTTGAAGGATTCATCTCGACCAAAAAATGGAATTAATTCGTGAACATTTTCGTGCGATTATTTTTTACAACTTTCGACGTGGATTAAGTCAGCAAGAGTGCATGGATGAACTTAATTTAATTTTTGGCGATGAAACTCCATCAAGGACCACTGTTTATCGATGGTATGGTGAATTCAATCGAGGTTGTAGTTCACTCCAAGACGAATTTCGTCCAAAAACAGTTGTTGTTCCGGAAACCATTGCTGCTGTGGGCGAACTGATATTGCAAGATCATCATGTGACATATCGTGAGATTGAGTCAACCTTACACATTAGTGGGACCAGCATACATTGAATATTGCATAAACATTTGAATGTCAAAAAAATTTGTTCGCGTTGGGTCCCACACAATTTGTCAATCGTTCAAAAAAAGACTCGTGTCGATTGGTCGAAAGAAAAGCTCAAAAAATATGATCGCGGTGCTTCAAAACACGTTTATGACATAGTGATAGGTGATGCTTGTAATACCGCCTCCCTTAGGTCACCAACTGTCTCATACTCTCTTTTGTATACTTTGTTTTATAGCGCACCCCATAACTAGAAGTCTATAACTACCAAATAGGGAGACCGGGGTGGCCATTCGCGTGGGCCATTTCTTCCTATCCAAGAGTTTGGATAGATATTATCTAAGCGTTGTCTTACTAATAACGAATTATGAGCAGGTGCTCCATCATGTTGGAACTACTCAATTTCTAAACGAGTTCTCAAAATCAAATTATGCAACATGTCTTGAAAAGTGTAACCCTATGATACCACACCAAACATTAAAACCAAATTTTTTCTAGGTTCGTCTTTGTTCTACATGGCAAGGGTTTTCTTTAGTCCAGATATGCTCATTGTGTCTATTGAATATACCGCTGTTAGTAAATCTAGTGTCATCTGACCATAACAACTTTAATGGAAACTGTGGATTGTCAGGGCATATGTCTCTAAACCATGTACAAAACAAAATACTTCGATGTTCGTCACCAGCATCAAAGTTTGAGAAACTGAAAGTTTGTACGGGTAAAACTTGTGCGCTTTCAGTACCTTAACTACAGTTCGTTGAGATGTGCCAGCTTCTGCCGCAATCTATCGAGTTGATGTAGATGGATTTTGATTTACCATTGCCAAAACATTTTTTCGTGCTGCTTCGTTAATTTGATTACGTTCCTTTGGTGGTTTAGTAAAAGATCCATATCTGCGTATACTATCGAAAAGCCTCTTAAATGTACATAGAGCAGGTTGACAAGGATTAAAATATCTATGAAATTATTCCTCAGCTGCACGAACTGAATTTTTATGGCATATGATATAACATTCTACCATATTCAGTTATTCTTCGTTAGAATATTCCATTTTATCACGAAAATTTGTCAATATCGACTGTCAGTTCAGCACTACTAATGGAATTACTCTCAAGTGAGGAACGTCAAAGTGAAAACAATCTGACTACCTACGTTGAAAGTGAAAATAAGAGAGAAAAGCATCCATAACTCGTTATTTTTATGAATAACTATATCGAGTACTATATCGTTGAAAAGCTCGAAAAATGTCCGATTTTTGAGGTCATAGCCAACTATGGTTTCCATTCAAAAAAAGAGAAGTTTGTGTCATATCTCGAAAACGAGAGCTGTCTCGCAAACGAGGACATGACAATCATATTCGGGATACAATTCCCTTCAATTTTGATATTTACACTTTTTTATAAAATCAAAACAAAGGAGCTGGAAGGATTTGACTAAATCTACAGAATTTCGTTTTTTCAAAATATCTAGTAAGCCATGACTTTTTACAAAAATCCGAAAGTGTCATTAAATTGGGCCAGTAAAACTGCAAATCTTTCCCAATTTTACCATTGCTCTATCTCCGCTAGTTTCCGAGATGCCCATACTGATCATCAAAAAAAAAACTCACTCTGTATAAGCATAAGCAGCTAGGATATTTAAATTATAGGACGTAGGACGGGGTATAATTACAGACATGGGTAAAATAAATTTTAGAAGTAGTTGCATATACCGGGTGATTGAAATAAATGGTAGAGTAAATTTATAGTAATAAAATGTGGTTCAAAAAGGTGAATTTTGTTATATAGGGTAGACCTTCAATATCTCTGACAGGTGAAGTTAACCTCAAAATTTCATTGTGTCATTCTAACCTAGGAGTTACTGGTAACAGCAATTACATGGAACGGCTCCAAATTCGGAACCTCTATGTGCTAGTTTCCCCGAGAATCCTAGATGTCGGTCTTTACATCTAGTACATGTAGCTAACAGCAATATATGAATTTAGTAATTAATGTATATTGGTTCTAGTTTAGTATCTTCATCTTCCCTTAACTGATTGAGAATTTAAACAATTATTTATTTCGTCTAATTTCTAACTTCAGAATCTCACAGTCAGGTCACTCTGGATTTGGGGTTTCCGTCAGCTAGTTTTCCCTGAAACTCTTAGATGTTGATAAAATATTGATTGTACATATATGTTGAAATTCATCTATCAGTTTGTCATACATGTATATACGGTAATCCTTATAACATACGTTGGCATTTTGAACGCAATTTTTTTCCAGTTGTTGATTAAGACCTGAGGTATAATTGTAAGAAGATTTGATTGTATTTATTCGTTTTTATTTTTTTTCGGTTGTTACAACCATATCCCGTGATCCATTTAAAACTTTTAAATTGATTTATTGACAATCTAATTTATCGATTGCCGAAAAGAATGCAGCATATCTAAATTTCCATCGCTGTGTTTGTTTATATCCTAGATTTGCATCACCAGAGTGTACCCGGACATATTTCTAGGGCAGATTAACTGAGCACACAGTGTTTTGATAAATTTGTTTGTATATTGGTAAAGTATTGCTGAGATTTTGCATAGCTTTATATAAGCGGCAACATAAGCAGGTACACCAATTTAAGTATTCTTCCAGAATTCAATTCCTGGAAAGTAATTGAACCTAATACTAAGCAAACGTATTATCACCACAATGGAGTCCTTGATTACTTCTTTTAGATTATTATCACATACCAGAATTACTTCTAAGTCGTAGATATTAATATTCAAGGTCTCTTGGGTGGATGCTTTTTCATAATAATGAGAAAATCTACAACGAAAAACTTGTTTTCAGCGATATGGATGTTAATAATTTACAGACGATTACCCCGTGACAGTTCAGAACAAATTTGATTCGTTCATTGCTCGTCTATTTGACCAGCCGACTCGATTTGGTTGCCACTTGTGCTTGTTGTGTGTCGTTAGTTTGAGAGCCACTGAATAAACAGTTCGTTCGACGAAATAGCGCGCATAGCGACGAGGTTAATAAAAATACATACGTGTCTTTTAAATATTCAAAGTTTTTTTTTTGTTGTGTTTTTTTTTCACAAAAGGATGCCTTCGGACTTGATATTGTAAGTACCGTTACTTTTAAATCATCTTTGTAATACTAATCTTAGTTACAAAGCGTACTCCTTCAAAAAATATATGGGATTTAATAATTTTTTAATGACCAACAAATCGTGCTTAATTATACCGGCATAAAATCCGCCTTAATGCTTTGAACAAATGAAATCGACGGTATTTTTGTTTTAGCAATTTTTGCGAGAGTGGTTTTGTACAGCTGTGATTTTCCAAGATTTTTATGTATTATATTAATAATATTTACATATGTTAAATTACAACAAATTTATTAGCTACTAGTGATTTGCATTTGACTATACAATAACTTCTTCATGAGTAACCTATGCTTAAAATATATAAGAAACCAATTCTTATGATACCTATTCCTTTCTCTCTGAGTGATTTTCGATTTTCACCTGATGAATTTACTTCTCTAAAATATTGGAAAGAATATTTTAAAAGCAATCGTGAATTAGGAGGGAATCAACAACTTTCGCTAATGATTGTCCATTATAGGAGGACTTTTATGTCAAATAAACTCTGGAGGAGATCACAGAATCTATCTCTGTATAACATAGAGTGAGGACGCGTGGGTTGGAACAAATTCATTTAATATTCAAGTTTTGGTTTTTTGCAAAAACGCTCGGATACGTCGGCTTTTTTTGGACTGCGGTTTTTGTGATGATAAACTCATTTATACAGGGTGGGCCAAAAAAAAAATTGAGACCATCACCTTCATTTTTTCAAATGGAAACATTGTTTTTTTTTTAATTCTGCGTTGAATTCTAAGTATTTTTAACCGACTTCCAAAAAGAAGGAGGTTATCAATTCGTGGCGTATTTTTTCGCTTTTTTTTTGTATGTATGTTACCTGATTTCTTCTCCTGTGGTGCACCGTTTTGAATGAATATGGTCTTGTTTAATAGAGTATATATCCGGATTGGTGAAACTTCAAATTTTGGAAACGAATTCTATTGATAAAGTGATAAAATTTGTCAATGAACACATGCGTGCATGGAAATCGGTCAATATCCCTAATATTTTAGTCGATTTTTTTGAAATATATGCTGGAGTTGAATTATATTTATACAGTGTGATAAAAAATTATTTTTTTATAGCCCATAAGAAGTTGCATAAAGTGTGGAGAGGAATTAATGTTACACAAGGCGATAATATAAAATGTTAAAAATGAAATAATTTATGGGGTAGCCCACAAGGAGATATATACTATGATTGAAATATAGGACGGATTTGACTCCGTAAATATGGGAGGGATTCTACTCCGTGTATAGTTTAAAGAAGGCAGCTAACAAATTTATGTTTGTCCGTGGGCAGTCGTATGTACAGGATGGTTGGTACATAGGTTGGAGTGGAATTATCTATAGTTATACAGGCTTGTCAATGGCGTAGTCCATAAGGCATAAATATATTTTGGACTTATTAAGTCAACGCGTACTAGTACATTTTGTTCGTAAAGATTTACGTGTCAGTTTAAATGAGAAAGTATCATTGTGTAATTTCGAGGCTTTCGATGTTACCTGGTTCTGTCTATTAAGCTTATACATACAAAATAAAAAATAAAGAATGAAAACTACCTGACGTCAAAAAAACTAAAAAGTTGAAAATAAAACATTTAAAAAATATATAACCGACTTCTACCTATAACTACAATGCTAAAAATAATTATAACAAAATACAACTCTAGCAAATAAGTAACACATTTAATGTTGTTTGGTACCTACTCAGGAAGTAAAAAATGTAAACATTAAAAGGTGCTCATTCTATACAAATTAATTACCTACCAATCTAGTATATTTTTGAAGTCGGTGCCAAGCAACAATCAAGTTTGATGAATTAGTAGATAAGTACGCAATGAAGGATTTTAGATTTGCTTGGCACCGGCTTCAAAATATACTAGATTGGTAGGTAATTAATTTGTACACAATGAGCACCTTTTAATGTTTACATTTTTTACTTCCTTGGTAGGTACCTAACAACATTGAATGTGTTATTTATTTGCTAGAGTTGTATTTTGTTATAATTATTTTTAGCTTTTTAGTTATAGGTAGAAGTCGGTTATATATATATATATATATATATATATATATATATTTAAATGTTTTGTTCATGTACAAAGTCCTATACCGAAAATTAACAATATTAAAAAAAATTACTTTTATTTTAAAATGGAAGAAAAAAACATGAACATACAAAATTAAATGTTCAAATTGTTGACCATTAACTTCCTAACAATACCTAAGACGGTTTTGAAATTCTCGTAACACTTCATTTAGCGTTTGTGGCAGGATTCGTTGTATTTCGTCCCTAATTCTATTCTTTAATTCCTGGATATTTTCCGGCTTATTGAAGTAGACTTTCGATTTCACGTAACCTAAAAGATGAAAATCTAACCGGCTTAGATCTGAAGACCTAGCTGGCCATTCGATATTACCTCTCCTTCCGAACCATTTATTTGGGAAAATATTGTCAAGATAATCTCGCACTGTTGGCGATTAGTGCGGGAGCGCTCCGTCCTGTTGAAACCATACCGAATCTGCCAGTATATTGGGATTTTCACCATTCGGGTAAAGTTTTGTTAAACAGGGTATTATATCATTTTGTAATAGGTCTAAATACTTTTCCCAGTTAAGTGATCCGTCAATAAAAAAGGAGCCACAATTGAAGTACCCACAAGTCCGGCCCATACGTTAAGTTTCTTACTTTACCCTTTAAACAAAATGTTGCATCGTCGGAAAAACTATCTTATTTGAAAAGTGCGGATTGGCATTGCATCTATCCATCATTATTTAGCAAAATTCTACTCTTCGGCCCAAATCATCTTCAGTAAGTTCCATTTATTTTTATGCAAGCATTTTAGAACAGAAGAGATACTTATTGCCTGTTCTGCGGCTATTTGTCTAGTGGATTTTCTTGTAAATCGAACAATACATTTAATTGTGTATCTTCTGGAAGATGTTTGTTTTTGTAATTGTCTCTTACATAGCAAAATTCGAGATACTCTTTTTTTATATTTTACTAATTACCGATCGTGTAATAGGCCGCTCCGGGTACTTCATATTAAATAATTCGCAAACTTCAGGTTCTGTTGCCTTATCCTATCCTACCATCGTCAAAATTTCTATTCGCTGCTTTACAGTTAAACGCGCCATACTTAGAAACTTTGCAACTGCACTTGAGAACTACTTATTTGAAGTAAAATTATAGTACAGTGTCCATGTAAATAAACAAGTGTTAAAAACTGCAGCATTAAAAAAGGGTTTCCATTTATCCGACTAAAATACCATTAAAAAAAACAAGATTACCTAACTTTGAAAACTCAAACTGGCAACCTTCAGCCATTACGCAGGAATTCGATTGAAAATCCCCGGAGAATTTTGAATTACTCTACAAGAAACAATAATGCGGTTTCTTAAGTCTTCTAGGTCTTGAACAGAACTTCCACTATAAACCAACGTTTTTAAATGTCCCCGAGGTGAAAAGTCTATATAATTTAAATAAGGTGAACGAGCTGGCCAAAATTGAGGTCCACCTCGACCTATCCAGCTATCTGAATATGTTTCATTCAAATATGGACGTGCTCTCATACTAAAATGAGCAAGAGCGTCATCGTGCATAAACGACATTCCCGCTGTGACATCTAAAGGAATGGAATGAAGTAGAACTGGCAGCTTTTCGCTTAGAAACTGAGTGTGTGTATCTTCATTTCATGTAGGTGGAAGAAAATGTTGGCTAATTATGTGACCTCCAATAGTTTCAATCCACACGTTTAAAGCAAATCGTTCCTGGTGAGCTTCAACGACAGCATGAGGATTTTCTTCCATCCATGTGTGGTTGAGGTGGTTATTAATAATGAAATGAATGAACTACTTGATACGTCCATGAATAAAATATTCTCAAGAAATGCTGGGTGTTGTCTAATCATATCTAGCATCCAAACCGAAAGTGCCTGGACTCGTTGTACATGATATGGATATAACAACTGTTACTTTATGATGGCAAATACCGTCATATGATCAACATGTAGGTGTAAAACAATTTTCATAGTGTTGTTCGTTAATTAAATTAAGTACAGCTTCTTCGAATTCTAGTGTTCTAATATCTCGGTGGCGACCACAATCATGTTTTCTAAATTTGAAGCTACCCGTTTCTCTTAGTAGTTGATGAAGCCGTCCAAGCAAAGGGTGATGAGGGACTACAAGATGAGGATACATTGCAGCATATCTTCTTGACACTTCTAAGGAATTACCATTAGAGAGACCGCAGACGAAATGCATGACAGCCATTTTTGCGTTTGATAAACCGCAATATTGGTGAAAATTCGCGAGAAGTCACGCACAACTATGACTGTGTGTCAGTAAAAATCTTCTTCTTCTTTCAAAGTTGGCCTTTCGGCTGGTTGTGGTCTTGATCTTTCGATCTTATTGACCATAAACAAGTGTTTTAAATTAAATAATTGTATCATGTATGTTAATTTCTTAAATGTCTGCCGATAGGTAAAATAAATATTTCGGGTTACTATGTGCTATCTTCGGTAGATATATGTTTTTTGGTATACTGTTTGCTTTCTTCTTAATATAGTTATATCTAGCCGCTATATAAAACTGATTAAATCTAATCACTTAAAGCTCATTTTGTATTTAATCCAGAATGAAAAATTGATTCTTGAAATAAAAATATAATGCTATTTTTCACCTTTACTTTAAAGATTATTTGGATATTTAACGTTACACTGTACATGACAAGGCCAATCTTGGACCCCCGGCTATTTCACCAAAACTACACAAATAAATCACTACCTGGGCGTCTTTAGCACTTTTAAAGCGTCTCAAGGGACTGTAAAGAGCTTGAAGTGTTCAAAACAGAGAGGGGAATCATGGTATCTATATTATAACTGTACTGTTTTCCTTAACCTAATACGCAGACACACACCCGGCATCTTGACCGATCTTCAGTAAAAATCAGCACGAGTAAATTAACAATAATTACGTCAATAAGAGGCATTAACTTAACAGCCGTTTACTAGAAACATAAATAACAGAAAGATTGGTTGTTTCTACTGTACACATGAAAATATTCATTGTTCTACACAAAAACAGTGGCAGATACGAAAAATCGCAAGAAATAAAAAAATTGCAAATTCATAAGAGATTCATCAAGCTCAAGACCGACATCAGACATGCTAGATATGACTTTTACTGGTGGGGGGTAGATTATATAGATTGAAATGTGTTTTTAATACACTAGATACCAATTAAAATAAATAATTATAAGTTGTATTTCACATATAACGAAGCTCCAATGAGCGATAAGCTAGTTCTAGGGGAAGAAGCCAGTAATCTGGTAAAACTATGTTGTCAATAGTAAATAATAGATGTTTCCGCAGTGTCGATTCAGGATGCTTCCGGAATGGATGCTTGACGAATCTCGGATCTGCTTTATGCGCAAGTGCAGTTACGAACACGTACTAGATTTCTCTCTACCACGAACAATTTTGGAACTATAATAAACCGACACTGTAGTAGTACTTAATTCGAAAAAGCAGCTTTTATGTTTATATACAAATCAACTATTACTTCAAATAAAAGAGGTTATGAACACAAGGCACAAGCTCTAGCTAACAGATATCAAACAACCCAACAAATATGAATACAATTAGTCGAATCATTGAATGGATTACAGATCATACAAAGGGGAATGGACTTTAAATTAAACGTATAAGGCTTCAAATTCACAGAAATATAAAAATGTTTAAAAAATACTCATAATGCTCATGTTCTAACTTTTCGTTCTTCCTCACGTCAGCGGATTCATTTCACTCGTCCCGAATCGATCCAAGATGCATCCTTTGAGCTCCGCGAACACCGAATTTCCCATCTGGTATGCGAAATTCTGTTACCATGAACGCCGTGAGTGTGCGCAAGCGCTCAATCCTGGATTGATAACGGATCGTTACCGCGAAAACAGCTTGTTATAAGTGAAAATTACTTAAGTGTGTTTATATTAATAAAAATTAAAATGAATTTTCACCAAGTAAAGACGGAGACAATCATCAACTTAAACCATATCAAACTACCAGTTATGACAAGAGCTGAAAAATCAGTACCAAAACCAAAACTCACTATTTGGCATTCAACAAGTTTAGGCAGCAATTGAATGCTATAGAAAATTGTACGCGGCTGGTAAAGGTATTGTTGGGTCGCACTTTCACACTTAACAATTATTAAAATTATAATCTCATAACTTATATCGTTCAATAATTAACATAATTTTGTACTTTTATTAGTTATACCAACAATATCTAAATAGTGTTAATGCAAAATAAGCACGAGCAAAAAAAAATATTATGTATTACTTTATAAAATTTTTATTTATTTGCTTATTTGGTTTCGCTAATATTCATATTTGGCGCATTTTTAACACGTGCCGTTTTAAATACCTAATTAAAACTAATAAAATTTCAAAACTTTGCCAGTATTCAAATTATAAATGCGTTTTTTTAAATAGAGATTCTCGACAACAAAGGGTTCCAAAATATTCAGTTAAAGGAAAACACTCTCTTACGGAACTTTAGTTTCAAACAGAAGAAGCTCCCTGTCTATAGATAACAGATGAAAAAAAAACAAATTTATACGTAAATAGGAAATACTATTTGAATATTGCTGACTGAGAGGAAGACACAGAACAGGAATTACCGATCCACAACCGATAATCTTCGTGCGCGGTGACGAGTTACCGTTTACATTATTGTTACGCGCAATACAATTACCGGTTGCTTATCGGTTTTACGTCGGATAGAAACAAGACCTTGTTCATCTTATTTTTAGCCATAGGTGAATTTTCCTACAATTTCGCCATTTTTCATTTACTTGAACTTTCGAACCCTTTCTATACTGGAGTACTAAACAGATCTGGTAAT
Organism: Octodonta nipae; assembly: GCA_034190945.1. NCBI lineage: Eukaryota > Metazoa > Arthropoda > Insecta > Coleoptera > Chrysomelidae > Octodonta > Octodonta nipae. The sequence continues at coordinate 21,048,484 of CM067217.1, forward strand.
CCCTTTTGATCCCATCTGTTGCTATTTTGTTGCTTTTGGTATAAATATTGGAAATTAAAAAGTATTAAATAAGCCTCAAAAATACTTTGCTTTAGGTTGTTGAGTACGCAAAAAGGCCTGCATTAGTACAGTGACTGGGGAATTTCCCTGAAAAGTTTTTGCCAGTAAATAGATTTGTCTGACAGTAGGTTGAAAATCACATAAATAATAAAACATAAGTGCAGAAATCTATAGAGGGATGAATTCTAAGTAAAAAGTTTCCTATAAACATTTTTCGAATAATCAGTACTTTTTGTTCATTTTTCGTCCAAAAAAAACCTTTTTCGGCGGTTTTTCTTGAATAAAAAAAAAGTCCATTAAAGAAAATGAAACTTATAAGAAAAGGAAAAGTTTGGTGTATTTTTGAGGGTTCCGTATATAGAATATACAGATACCCTTATATCACTCCTCTTTCACGTCACAGCAATTTTTCTTAAACTACTGGACGGAAAAGGTTGAAATTTGGTATCAGTATATAGTTTGGTGACCCAATGAGGTGTATAAATTTTGATTTTAGGGGTACTTTTTGTGGGGAAAAACTAAAAAAATCTACCGTTCCCCACTTATCTCCGAAACTATGGAAGTAGATATAGGGCCTCACCTGACATAGGACAGATTTTTTTTTTCAAAATTGATTCGGTTAGCTGTGGTATTCCGTGTCGAATACGGAGAATAACCCTGTATAAGCAGTAAACGTGCAGGGGTGAGACACTTGGAGCCCTCGGCAGTTGCTTCCTAAAAGTAGGTGAGCTTTAGGTAATATGTTTAGGAGTTTAGCATTGCGTTGGGATTACCGTTGTTCCACCTTTTTACTACACACACAAATTTAATAGGAAGTAACGGTTCCCCTTTTTTGTGGTTAACATACTTCTACGGTATGTTAAGGCTCTAATTTAATATATCGCTAAGAGAGAATTGGGATGTTTATACGAAAGAAAATCAAATTTTGTTCAGGTATTGTATATTACTTGGTTGTTACATTTGTTAATTTCCTATAATTCATTGATTTTCTATAAAAGAAGAGAACTGATTGTATGGGAATTTCAAGATCAAGTTAGTGTGGTGTCGGTCAGAACTTGCCGAAACAAATGCAATTTCAAGATAAGCATTTCATTCCCATACTCATCTATTTTCATATGTGTAAGTGCGGGCCTCCGTTAAAAAGCTTTCGCATCAAAAAATAATGAACACTAGCCGAATTTCGACCACTGGCCAACCATTTCACTTTTTACCATATCATATCCAAAACAATTGGTATACGACTTGTTACAGTTCCATGTAAATCATAGTAGCTTTGAAACTGCTATAATATGGCTACTTCTTACTTTTTTCATTACTTCTGTTCTCTATTAGGCTTAATTAACATATTAACATAAATTACATGTTAAATTTTCCAATTTCCAAGTGACTAATCACATGTTATTTTATAATTATTTGGTATTAATATATTCTGGGATGGTGAAATCCAAACACCTCATGGAAAAACACTCTGGAAAGTCGTTGCATATCAATAATGCGTTTCTTGTGTAACTACTTTCGAAATTGTTTTTCATTTATCCATGACACCACAGAATTAATTTATACCTAAATCAGTTTATGCAAATGCATTTTAGTTCATTTTTTGACAATTAAACTCGCAATTTGTTATGCTAATTATTAATCACGAGTATGTACTCTGATATAGTTTAAGACTAGAAAAAATACAATAATGACCAGGAAGAAAAGTCCGCAGCTAGTGTGATTATGTAGCAAATCAAGTTATGCATGCCCTACTTTCTAGAATTTCTACTTTCAAACTAAAAACTTAAAACGTAGATTCAGTTTTTTATTTTGTTAAATCATAGTTTCATATCTTAACACTTTCCATTTATCAGCAGTGGATAACAAATCCACGTGAAGCTATTAATACTAGTGAAAACATCTTTTGTTAGTGACTTCAGGTTTCTAGGAAAAAAAACGAAGAGGACGCATACGTTTTTGTTGCTATCGAAAGAGAAGAAAATCAAACCGTTATCAGTTGTACTTGAAACGAGTCACGTGACAGTTTCAAAGCTATCTGATTGACGCTCGACTTGTTTCGCTATTCAAGTGCCCCGATTTGGTTGCCACTTGTTGGACTGGTTTAGATATATCAGTTTGAGAGCCACTGACAAAAACGAGTTATGCTTGGTAAAGATAACGGGTTTACCGTTGAGTGTTTTGTGACGATTACTTTTATTGATTTTGAATAGAATTTATTTCTTTGGGTAGAATCATTTTACAAATTCCGGAAAGATGAGTTCTGAACCGAAAATGTGAGTATAAACTTTTTGCGAAAGCATTTATTTAAAACATTTATAACTGTTGGCTTAAATCCATTCAGGTTTGTCGAATGATGAAAACTCTTGATTAATATAAGAAAATCCTTAAAACCGTTACAGATTTTAACAGTCTTACTACTACTACAAGTTTAGTGGGAAAAGGAATATCCACACATAAGTGGAACAAAATTTTTAAGTTTTTAGTTAAAAGTATTGCGGCCGACTTTGCGAATCCTACTTTTCATCCTGTTGACATGATTAATTATCATTTTAAAATGATAGAATCGAAATTCATATACGTCCCTAAAGTGAGAACGTAGGTTTTCGCGGCCAGAGTCATAGCTGATTCTGCTTTTTGCGGATTTGGACAGCGTCAGTTGTCCGAACTAATTTATATTATATCTGAAACCAACATATAAACAAAGTTTTCCGACGTTTCGCCCATATTTATAAGAGCGGCGACTCCATTCGTCTCGTCTTTTTCTCACAAACACACTTTGAAATATTACTTTTTTAAACTTGACGCCCAAATTGCAAATTAACTAATACCTTGATCTAGCCAACTAAGAAATAATAATTGGCCTCCTGATTCTAGGTAAAAGAAGGGTAGAGGAGGCACTTAATGGGATTATTTTGGATTGTTTTATGGTATTCAAGCTATTCAAAATTTCCATAAAACAATCCAAAATAATCCCATCTAGTGCCTCCTACCCAACTTCTACCTGGAATCACAGAGCCAATTATTATTACTTTGTTGGCTAGATCCAAAGTATTAATTAGACCAATCAATAGAGCAAAAATTAACTGATAATGTGTAAAAAATACTATCAGGATACCGACTGTGCCATCACATTAACAAAGATTCCTAGCGATATTTTGCTATGTTTTCCACTCGTAAATATGGTTTTTTACTTTGTTATAAACAACTGAAGCAAGAAAATGACGTTTTTTTTAGCATGTTTATAAAATCAAAAATAATAAACTAATCTCAATGGTGTCAACAGGTCAATTGTAAAACATGAAAATACCAATAAAATGAGCCCAGACTAGATTCGATTGGATCATTAGTAACAGGGAAAACCAAAATACTGAAAACTGGAGGATTTTTTCAAAAAAAATCGTATCTTCGTCACTTTAGAAGCTGTAGACTGGGCTTGTAGGAACTGATAGTAATCTACATCTATTTTATGTATGCCAAAACCAGGCGCTATCGGTTTATTAGTTTTCGAACAATTGTGATATAAAGTTTTCTGCTCACTATTTTTGCATTGTGCCCCCATGCGTCATAGATAATCAAATTTCAATTTTGAAAAAAGTTGTTGACAGTAGAGGTGTCATTCTACAAAGCCTCTATTCTCATTTTTCACAAAATGTCTGTGAAATATCTGAAAAATGTTAGCAAACATAACAAAAAATGGGCGAGCGTATGAATGTATCCAAAGAGTGGGGAAACACGGTTGTTGAGGGAAGCGTATAGTAATATATAGTAGAGGCACATACATAGATCGTTTTCATATTTAAAATCCTCACAAGTAAGAATTTTTTAATGACCACTCTCCTTCCATGTTCCGTAAACCCAAAATCCCCAAAAATTAAAGCAAAAACGTTTCCGAGAAACCATTTACATATAAATATATTAATAAACAAACAGTTCTCATATGATATAATAAAATCGAACAAATCACTCTGTATAGAAGTTTTTTTAACCATTGAATTCTTTCACCATCTGTCAGAGTGACAGTTACTATCGACAATAATTATTGTTAGCAATTCCCCTCAACAACCGTGTTCCCCCCACTACTCGAACACATTCATACGCTCACCAAATTTTGTTCATTTTTGCAAACATTTTTCGTATATTTCACAGACATTTAATGAAAAATGAAAATAGAGGAGTTGTAGAATGATACCTCTACTTTCAACATCTCTACTCTGAATTGATATTTGACTATCCATGTCGCATGGAGACACACTACAAGAATAGTGGACTAAAAACTTCAGATCGCAATATTCAAAAACTTATAAACCGATTGCGCCTGGTTTAGTCACGCATAAGGTAGATACCAATTACTATCAGTTCCCACAAGCCCAGTTCTAAAACTTCGATAGTGACGGAGTTATAATAATATAAAGAAAACCGGTAAATTTTCCAGTATTTTTTGTTTTTCTCTGTTACTAAAGATCTTATCGGATCGACCCTGGACTCATTTCATTGGTATTTCCATGCTTTACAATTCACCTGTTGACACCATTGAGAGATTTTCATTTTATAAACATGCAACGAAAAAAAACGCAATTTTCTTGTTTCATTTGTTTATAATAAAGTAAAAAACCCATAGTTGCGAGTGGAAAAGATAGCAAAATATCACTACAAATCATTCTTAATGTGATGGCACAGGCAGTATCCTGATAGTATTTTTTGCACGAAAAAATCTCTATTGATTGGTCTATAATTCATTTTCAATTTGTGCGTCATTGTGACAAGTTTAAAAAAGTGAAGTTTCAAGTGTGTTTGTGAGAAACAGCATTTGCATTTTTCACCTTATAAAGACGCAGAGTAATTTTCAAAATCAATTTACTCGAAAACCATTGCAAATATCGATTTGGACAAACACAATATTTTTACGTAAAATTGTTAAGATTTTATAAATCTGTAGAGAAAGCAAACAAATTGAAATAAAACAAAATTACAAACCGAAAACCCCCTTCACCCTTCACCATCCTAAACAGGACGCGCGTATGATTTGCATGTCTAAAAACGGAGTAGCACATGTAATTTAACGTAAAAAGTTATGTAAGACCCATCCATTTATTTTCGAATATTTCGTTAATAATAGAAAAAAAAACAGTTTTTTTGAGTTCTTTTAGAGGCATATAACTTCCTAAGGGATTTTTGTGGACTATTTTAATGAGTTCTATACACAGCAGTAGGTTGAAACCCTGTTCTAGAAACCCTATTCTGTATAGCATAACACATAAAAACTATTATTAAAATATTTATACTTTAATTAATTATCCTTTTTCCCAATAACAAAATGCAGGCTTTCAAAACAAAGCAAAACCAAAAGAAAATTAATTTACGGAGGATTGTACTGAAAGATTTGGTAATTAATATGTTCCTTTCATGTGATTGAGAAATGAATTTAGCGCAAAATGGCAGCATTGTAAACTTCACGTAAAATCACAGGCACTGGAAAAAAATCATATTTACGATAAAACCTTAGGAGCCCTGAAGTTGAGATTCTTACCAGTTATTTAACTCGTAAAAATGAAACTTTCTGTCGAATTTCAAAATAAACGTTTTTTAAACAATAACTATGAACAATTGAAAAGTACACGTTTTCATTCAGTTGGTGAAAAGTTACAAAAACGATTGTTGCAACTTTAAATATCCCGTATTATTAATTAAGGAAGAAAAATTTCTTAACAACAGTTTTTATGTGTCAAGCTATATACATTTATCAAGAAAAACTAATCAATCATCCTGAATTTATTCTTGCAATTGAAAATATCAACTTCCCTAGAGTGAATTGTCTTTACATTATTCTTGGAATCGATATATCTCACGTTATAGAAAATTTTATGTTACAGTAATATTCTGAGTAATGGACCCTTGCCATGACATTAAGAACGATTCCAAGTGGTATTTTGCCATGTTTTTGAGTCGCAACTATGATCCTTTAGTTTTAATAAAGAATTCAAGCAAGAAAATGGCGTTTTCCTTTGCATGCTTAATAATTAGTCACTATAGAGGTATAAATATTTCGAAAGCTTTTTACTGAACTTGTTGAATTGCAAATTTAATGTTAGCTAAATATCTGAAAACATTGTATCCAATGATAACAGCTCTATAATCTCTTATATATTTTTATCTCAATTGACAAAGTACCCGAATACAGACTCGTGATTTTAAGTATTTCAAATTTTCCGTAAAGATATAATTTACATAAATTCTTATGCATATCATTGATGTAACGATAAAGCATAAAGCACACATATCTCTAAGCCTAACCAAATAAATATTATGTCAAATATTTGATCAGTTACATTACAGGAAAAATACTCATAACGTATATATTAGACACGACTTTGATTCTGAGAGAAACAACATTTATTTCATTAAAATTTCAATACCTTCAATTGAGTTGATCTCACAAAGTTTCATAGCTTTCAATCTGGCATCGTCGTCGTCGGCTGTCCGCTCAGTTGCTGATCATTGGCGCTTAGTTATATGTGAAATAATTCATATAATCAAAAACCTACCATTTCTGGCGATGCTATTTATTGTGTGTTCATATAAATAGAATATTGAGCATCAAATTTTAAATACAACCTGTAACTTAACTATAATAAGTTGTTTAAAAATGTAGTTGAATACTTATATGCTAAGTATAATGGCTGGGTGCTGTACCTGAAAGTTTGTCAAAAAATTCTCTTGATAAACGAATTGTTAAAAGAAAGTATCTATATATGATGTATAATGAATCATTGAAAGGGATAACCAAATATATACAATATTAAATCACGACTTTTCCAAGATTGCCCTCAAATTTCACAAAAATCTAAAGAAATTAGTAACAACCTAAACCTAGCAACCTAGGGCCTCCTCTAGGTTATAAAGAAGTAAACAACAATTTTCTTGCAAACTATCTACGTTATAATATACTCTCTTCGAGGACACATTCTTATGTACGCAAGATAACATATATAATATATTGCTTCTAGTGGGGGAACCTTCATCAGTTGCGCTTCCCACACTTATTTATGCATTTGATACATATTGGTAAATTTGTAGATGCAAGATGTAAAGACGACATCCAGGATTTTCGAGAAAACTAGCAGACAGAGGTTCCGAATTTGAAGTCGTTAGAATGGCACGATAAAATTTTCAGGTTAACTTCACCTATAGATGCGAGATGTAAAGATGATATCTAGGGTTTTCGGGGAAACTACTACACTTCTATTTCAAATACATAACACTTGTAAATGGTAGCCATTCCCGTAGGAGGAACTGCTGAAGAAGAAGATGATGAAAATAGATTAGATATCTTTGGTATCCCATGTGATTTCTAGCATCAAAATACTTCACTTCAACATTTCTGAACTATACTGTAAGCGCTCTGGAGCATTCTGTAAAAGTAATTATTAACTTAATTTTTTATCTAACAACGACGTGTCATTTTTGTTCAAACCATATATAATTAGACTTTATGTATATCTATCCAATTCACACACAATAAATCGATGGGAGTAAAAAATTATACTTCTTAGAAATGCGATCATCAACTAGTGAACTGCCGGTCGTTTTCAAAGAAAACTCATTCATACCAATTTTATTTTAGAATTCCCATAAAATACAGAGTTTCCGAATCTGGAGCCGTTCCATGTGCTTGTTTCCCCGAAAATCCTAGATGTCGTCTTTACATATCGCGTCCATAAATGTGTTATATTTTTGATACCCGATAAAATCAAATATGTATCATAAAGATGTGATATATGTATCTCTGACACACACGGTATAGCTAATTCGTTTGCTAAAATACCACGATCATTAAAAGCCTATTAGAAAACTATTCACTAAAATCACTTTACTAATTAAAAGATTAATGAGGTTGTTAACCTTCTTTACCAATTTACATTGGTAATCGAGATTTTGGCATTGCCATAGGCAATCCTAATCTCCTGTGTAAGTAATACTTCAGTGATTTTTTAAATGAAAATTAATTTTGTAGTAGAAGCTTTCAAAACACATTTCCTAAATCAGTATCCTGAAATTGATATTGTTAAATATGTACGCGAAATATACTCACTGACAATACATCGCATCACCCAGAAGGAGATGTTGAAATTTAATATTGTTTTGATAAAACATACATGCTATAGTAAGGAGAAAAAGATTCTTGGCATTGATTCAGTAAGGTGGTCTATTTCTTTTTGAGGAATACTATCCTAAGCTACGTGTATTTCATGTCTTAGAAACTACAAAGTCCCTGGGGGCTGGGGAACATTTCCGAGCCATCTCATCCCAAACATATTCTACAGGCGAAAGGGATCAGGGTAGCCATGGCAACAGATTCACATGGATTGCACTACTTTCTGAAAATAACGTTGAGCTGTCATGCAGCCTCGAAACAAGACAAAAGGGGACCTACTTCCATCTGCAATAGCACCCCATACCATAAATTGAGGTTGACGTTTTTCTTCTCGACGTCGTCTAACCCTCTTTTGGCCCTCATGTCCACCCAAGCAGAACTAAGATTCATCAGAGAAGACGACCTGATGCCATTCCACATTCCACTGTTATCGTTCTCTGCTCAGCGCTCAGGGGTAGCACAAGATGGGATTCATAATGTTGCAATTCAAAAGACCTTATATGGCAGTAAACCGTTTGGATACTTACAAGATTGCTTTGTCCTCCTAACCACTCATTTGTTAAATTGGGAGTTGTCGAGAATCGGGCCCTAAACGCCATAGACTTATACATCAATCTTGAAGTTCATGTGTGCCCCTTCGACGTCCGGTGTCTACTCTTCTCCGATTTTGGCTGTTATAAAACCACACTTGACAACATCTCATAACAGTAGGTAGTTTCTGTTCAGGCGGTTAACGATTAAACCAATAATTCAACCTCTATCAAATTCACTTAGCTGGCTATACATTCGGCATACACGTACTCTATGCATTTAAATAGATTTTGGATCCCATCAAACACTTTGTTTTTTGGTAAATCTATCTATATATAAATAGGCAAAGACAAAACGATTAGGTACCACTTTCTACTCTGTCTCTCAACCGATTTTCTTCATTTTTGTTTTGTTTAGTAGCTACTGACTACCTTCAGTGCAGAATGCTAATATTAATTTATAATATTGGTTCATTCCTTAAATAAAATATAATAACAATTCATTATTTACCTCCATACTGTCAACGCCAAACAACTGACAGTGCCGCCGCAGTCAGACCGTTAAAACTCAAAACATTGAGTAATTATATATAGAGGGACCGATCGATCAATCGATTAGATGCTGTTATATACTTAGAGCATGTACTTCTGGAAGTGGCATGCAAGCGTTGTTATTGTTTAGTGGTAAAATGGTCAATGTAGTAGATGAGTATTGATTTTTCGGACGCGTTGCAGTAACTTTCATATTAAATATTCTGTTTTTAATGTGAATTTAATTATTTGATTAATATATTATCACAACCTTCCCGAAGGTATTGTGTAAAAAATTGTCAGACAGCGGACAATAGAGAATGTATTAAATATTTAAGTTCTCCTAGGGTTGTTAGTCCTCTCTTTTCTGTAATATTCCTGAACTTGATTGAATCCGCAAATTACGAAAACTTTTGGTTGCAAAGAACAATCCTCCAATTATTATATCGAATATTTTGCCAGGAGAGGTTCCAGCCAAAGATTTGGAGGGCCATTCATTTGTCAAAAATATTTCGAATATCGATCTTTGATTACATTTTTATTTTTCTGTTTATTTCAATAGATTTGTGAATATGAGTGAACAATTTTGGTCATTACATCCACTTACCCAATTTCTCCACAACTCTGTTTATTATAAAAATATACATTTACAATTTCAGGAAATAGGGTCGAATTTCGACCACTGGGCGACCACTAATTATAAAAAAGTGCAATTGAAATAACACATTCACTGATGGTCCAAGTGGGGAGGTCATCAGGGACATCACCCGTCTTCTAAATGGTGAACGTCAAATTCAAAAATCTCCCCCCCCCTTTGGCTGCCACCACAGTCAGGTGTTTATACTAGCAAAAATATAAACTCCAGACTTATTACATGAACCAGCTTTGAAGGAAAATAATTTATTAACTGAAAATACATTAGATATCTTTGGTATCCAATGTGATTTCTAGCATCCAAGTACTTCACTTCAAAATTTCGTAACTATACAGTAAGTGCTGTGCTGAACCTGACACAGCCTAAGTACATCGGATAGTGTAGTTCTGGAAAAGATTTTTTGTTTCTAACAACGACATGCTATTTTTATTCAAAACATTATATAATTAGTTTTTTTGTGTATCTATCCAATTCACACACAATAAATCAATGGGATTTAAAAAATCATCTTTCCTAGAAATGCTGTCAATAACTGTAGAACTGCCGGTCATTTTCAAAGAAAACTCATTCGCACCGATTCTATTTTAGAAATCCTATAAAAGCGGTATTCAACACTTTAATTAAATATATTTGTTCAGAATTATTAACAATTTATTATAAATCAATACAAATGCTGAAAATAAAGATGACACCAAACATAAATATTGCTACTGCTTATTTCAAATACAGGGAGCACGAACAACGTGTACGTCTAAAATGTGCCCCCCCCCCTGAAACCTGTAACCTCTATAGGGCACACCTCAAGTGGTGGATAGGGGTATGCACTCACCGGATCTGTTTCCAGATTGACCAATGGGTACTTAAAAAAATACCGGAGGTAATATTATAAGAGGTGAGAGTTTTTTTTTATATAAGTTTAAGAAAATAAATAAATAAATAAACCGCTTAGTAAACAGGATTATTATTTTATATATACACATATATATTGGGCTGGATAGGAAGGTAGGACTCCAGGTTCAGGTAGAAGCAATTAAGCTCGAAGAATAAACTTCAAAGGGGGCGTTCATTAATTAAATGAGCTCCAAACAGGCGAGGGGTCTGGCATAATCTCACTAAATCTCATTTACAGGAAAAGGGGATAATAACAATCTCACAACACTTTAAAGTAGAGACCATACATTACACATATCACACACAACATTTTATTACATTGCAGAATCAACGCATAGCTGATGTTAATGTGTTCAAAATGAATTTATATCCCTTTTACAATACGTATATTAACAAGAATGTCCTATTATTACCCTATATTTAATTTAATTGAATTATTAACCTTTTTGCAGAAAAATGTGGAACAAGTATATATATATATATATATATATATATATATATATATATATATATATATTGTATAAAAGAAATTTAATTGATTTAAATTTATTGAGAAAACTCCAACGAGTAAAGGGGGTCTCAACACATTTTAAGAAATTTCACCAAGGAGAGTACGGAGTGTCAAATTTACAAGAAATACCTCACGTAATTAACAGATGCCCTCAAAAGCATATTTTGTCCTCCGAGTTTGGGGGAGGGGGGAGCGAGGCATTAGGATTGATTGAATTCCGCATTAAAACGATCAAATGCCAAAATTTTAAAAAACGCCTCGGATACAAGATGAATATTGGATACTGTAATACACCGAAAGTACGTCTGTGGATTTGTCAATTAGTTTTTCTGTATACAGGGGCGTATCTTTCATTATTTTTCACCATTTTCAGTGGGGAGGAGGGCAAGAAACATAGAATATTATGTGGGTACACTATCTATATTGGGGTGGCAACTCTATGTATAACACTATTTTTTCGAATACTCTGAAGCAAGATTAATTCACTTGACTTTCTTGCAATTGTCATTTGAAGGACTCATTGGTTGTAAATTTCCTTTTCATGTTTTTTCCACCGGATCTGTTGTCATGATACATTTTCACTGATTTTTCTTATTGTAGTGTACAGTCTTTATTTTTTCAAATATTTAAGGTATCTATTTTTTCAGAAACCAATGTAAGTAGTGGAAACCTATAAAATAGCTACTTTCCTCTTCATTCATTCAGAAACTACTTATTGTGAGTAAACAAATGTAAATAAATACTGTTGTATTTGTTAAAAATAATAACCGACGCAGGTAGTATAAATCCATACTAGGGTACTATAGTTCCATCCCTACTCCTGTCGTACTTTGCCGTCAATTGCAAACAATTCTAAGCTTAAAGCTTACCTAAGAAAGCTATATAGTGGAAGGCAGTTTTGTATTCAATAGGGAATTTAGATTCATAGTAGTAATACATTACAGCTAAAATTATGAGCAGCTGGGTTATAGAGTTCAGCTGGTAGCATGACTTTTCTATTAGTATAAATCATCTTTCCAAGCAGGGCCAAGCTTTTGATAAAATTATAACTTAAATTTCTTCTTAATATAAGATTTCTTTACTGGTAAGACAATGAATTAACAATTATAAACAGTAAAGGAATAAGCCTGATTTCAAAAAAAATATATAAAAATTATTCAATTGGCTGATGAACCTGAACAAATCTCGATTTGTTCTAACTGATCATTTCAAATACCATTTAGAAGACTGCCCTTGCCAAGATACTTCTCCGAATACATCGGCAACTGGAAATATCAATTACTGTAAGCTTTATTACTACTTATCCCATTTTTATAAGTAAAATTAAATTACCATGCCGAAATATCCTGCTTTAGTCAATTCTGTGGCATAAAAAATGTAAAGTTTAACTTTTACGTCAAACGAACAATCAAAATAATTACATTACTAACAAGAAATGTAAATATTGCTAGCATTCACCTTGACGAAGAATAATTTTGTATTCAATTGGCCATAACTTTTTACTTTGAAGGAATAACTAAAGCATTTTAACAGTGTAGCAAATTGTATAAAATTCTAAGGAAATGTCAACTTAATTCAAATTACTAAAAAATACTTGGAATAATTATTTTTGGAAATAGTTGTACTTGCAGCTGACATGTGACGTCTTTATTGCATGAACTGTTTCCAAAAATTATGAATTTGCAATAAAAAAGCCTTGAATTGTTTAACTATTCGTTTTCTTCTTGAAATTGCATTCAAAACGTCTGTTTATCTTATTCTGCTTTTTACAGTAAATAAAAAAATGATGTACTTATGTATTTGTAATACAAGCACCTGGCTTTTTTTGTTTAATGTGCCAAGTCAATATGAATCAATTGTAATATTTCTTAGGGTCATTACTTTAGTCGACAAAATTGAACAGAAAATCTAGAATACTTAACAATAGTGATCTGCACAATATTTTTTTTACTGAATTATTAATATACACAATATCGTGCATCAGGGTGGGAGAAGGAAAACCTTATGCTACATTAGTAGGGATCTACCATATGTATCCCAATTTTGGGTTATAGTTATAAACTATCTGTATTTCCTAGATTATTGCATTATCCTATGTTACTTTCTTTTAAGCCTAGGTTTTCAGCTTACTCGTTTTAATCATAAATTAACTGAGTTTTAAATAAAGGTGAAACGTATATGTTAAATGAAACTACAATATCGTGTTACTGAAATAAACAGAATACCGCAGTGTTTGCGAAAAAGCTTCGTTTCATTGATTTAATTATTTAACAACTAACCACTATCATACTGGCGTCCTAAGGAACTTTATATCATTGGTTCATCATTTTACGGCTAAATAAAACCGTTATCCAGGTTCTTCACTATAGTTTCCAAGAATTTTTTTTTTCTGAAAAATGCGCGATACACAAGTGTAAAAAGTAGAGATGAAACGGATATCCAGTAATTATCCAATATAAGGTCGTTCCGGCCTAGATTTACTGTCTGGTTGGATACTGGAAAATAAGCGATTATCTGGCCGAATATCTAGATTAAAAATAATACTGAATGTAAAATTTAGCTTTAACAGCCCTCCAAGTAGTTTTAAATCTTCGGTCTTGGTAAGTTGCAATCAAGTATTCACTTAACGACATGACCTAACTTGGTTTATGAATGAAAAGACCGGTATATCCAAAACTATCCAAATATTCGATATCGAGTATCCGGCCCAACAGCTATCCATTTCATCTCTAATAAAAAGATTTTCGTACGCTGGGCACACTATTACAGTAGTTATGAAACACAAATAAATAAATATGTAGACGTACCTAAAGTCAAATTAGAACCTTGAAACGTTTATTTTTTTAATCATACGACTTTTTGTTCTTATTTGTGGTTTGATTTACCGAAAAACTATGAAAACAAACTAAAAGATGTCACAAATAACTTTCAGGATCCAAAGCAGTAGTCGAAATGTGGAGCATTTGATTTTTTTTGTTCCAGTCATAATTATGACCGTGGAAAACTCAGAGAACGCATATATACTTTTCACAGCTACATCATTCAGCGCACTACGGCTGAAATTCTTCAATGCTAGTAAGTACCTTATACGACAAATATCAGCGAAATGAACTTCTAGACATCTACGGCATCTAACGTCCTGCTGAGTATGTATATATGAATGGAATCTCATACTGTTTACATATACCAAAACTATGGCGGCGGTTCCCGAGTTTAGTAAAATAATCTAATAGCAAATATGAAATTTACTTTTCATAGCTACATCATTCAGCGCACGACAACCGTTTTGAACTGGCATCAAAGAATTTCAGTTCACAGCTACGTCATTCATGGAAGCGTACCGGTTCGATACAGAATGATGTAGCTATGAAAAGTAAATTTCATATTTACTATTAAAGTTTTACTAAACTCGGGAACCGCCGTCATAGTTTTGGTATATGTAAACAGTATGAGATTGCATTCGTATACTTAATACAGACTAAGCATGGCGTGAGATGTTATAGATGTCTAGAGGTTTATTCGGCTAACATAAAAATTCGGTTGGAGTTTTTCTTTGCCAATTCAATGATACTTATGGTAGTTGAAATCCTTCTTTTAATATTCCACGGACAAATTTCCAGTACAGAAAATAAACAAACACGAAAAAAAACATTTAATAAACCCCCTACGTCTAATCCATAGATATAGAAAATTACGAAAATTTCGCTCATTACGAGAGAGTGCTGTCTTGCTGAAACTAGTCATTCAAAGACAGTTCTTCAAGAGCAGGAACAATTTCCCTGAGTAAAAGTTCAAAATATTTTTGTCCCATTAAACATAATACCAACCGAAGAAATGCCGACCCACACATTTTTTTGAGTGGACTGCGTATTCGCTTCTTGGATTCAGTAGCGGTAAGTTTATTATCTGTTACCGTCATTTATGACGAATTTCTTTACCATGTTCAGCAGTTCTTCTCACAATTCTAATCTATGATCGTAAACATCTGCTAATAATTTGTACTGATATACAATATATTTTTTTAAGTAATATTCTTGACATTGAACGATAAAGTACATCTTGGTCTAATGCAAGCAAGATGTTCATTATTTTTTTTAGTCCTTTATGCCCAGATGCCCTCTTAACAGTCTAGTATTTTTGAGGAAGTGTACAGCGGTCAGTTTTCATATTTTTATATAGTTTATGTTTACCCTATATTTTATAATATTATTTTCCCCTTATTTCCCCAATCCTTAGAACACTGTAAAACTCTACATCCACCATAATCTCAAAATGTACAAATCGATTGCTACATTAAATATCCACACACTGTAAATAATTATTTAAATATATTTTTTTATATACCACATCTTAAAACGAACTAAAAACTACAAATTAATATCAGTACAGATTTATAGTCTCATAAATATTGCAATAATAAAACAAAAATAATTATTGAAATATTTTCTATATACAGCACTTTCATAAAAGGACTAAGAAATGATAAATATTTTATATACATGGGCAAATGTGTGGAACCAAGCAAATATCTCTGGAATTATTAGAGATATCAAAATGAAATTTGGAACGTGAATACTGCAGTATATTACCTATTTGTTTGCAATTTTTTTTACAATTTTGAACTTCCTGTTTTACCGGATGTAAAGTCGATTTTAAAATTTGCAATGAAACACCCTGTATAGTATTTTAGTTATTGATGAAACATTTTATTGCAAATACAAAAATATCGGGTTGGATATTGTTTACTTCAATACCTACCGAGATATTAACAGAAAAGTAACTAAGGAAAGGAAAAATCTAATATCCATTAAAGAAATACATAATCATAATTATGAACTAAATCTAAGTGATTTTCAAAACATTGAAACTTAACTAAACTTAATGTATTAGATGTTCAAACTGAGCACCGTGTACTTCTTGACAATAAGCAAGTCGGTTTTTGAATTCTCTAGTAACATTAGCTATTACTTCTGGTGTAATTCTCTGGATGTCTTGAGTTATTCTTGCAGCTAATTCTTGCAAATTATTTGGTCTACCAACATAAACCTTAGACTTTAAGTAACCCCACAGAAAATAGTCTAGTGGATTAAGGTCGGGACTTCGTGCAGGCCATTCATAAGTACCCCTTCTTCCAATCCATCTGTGATGAAATGTCCTATCTAAATGATCTCGAACAGTGCGAGCGTAATGGGGTGGTGCTCCATCCTGCTGAAACCAGATATTATTTGGTAATTGTCCATTTAACTCCAATGCCGGAATAACTTGTGTCTCCAAGAGCTGTAAATACCTATCTCCGTTTAAAGTTTCTTGTAGGAAGAAGGGTCCCACGATTCTGTTATTATAAATGCCGGCCCAAACGTTCAATTTTTGGGGATGTTGTATATGAGCCTCTTGTACCCAATTAGGATTACTTTGCGACCAGTAGCGGCAGTTATGTCGATTAACTGTACCATTTAAACAAAATGTAGCCTCGGTCTGAAAACACCACAATACTTTTAAAATTATTATCACGGTTACAAATATCCATCATCGTTTCACAAAATTGCAAACGTCTGTCGAAATCGTCTTCGGAGAGTTCTTGAACGAGGCGAATTATGTATGGATGATATTTTTCTCGCCTTAATATCCTTCCTACTGAACGATGGCTAATTCAATGCATATTGGCGAGGTCGGTAGTGGATAAGTGAGGATTTTCTTCCAAAGATATAGCAACATTTTGAGCTACACCTTCATTACTTACACTTTTTAACCGTCCACTTTTTGGTAAATTGCTAACTGTTCCACTTGTGTCGTACCTTCGCAAAGTTTTCGTCACTGCTGAACGGAATATTTGTGTATTCGGATCAACAATGTTAAAAAGGTCACAAACTTCTTGATGGGTCCTTTTCCTCTCCCCATACCCAATCATCATTAATATTTCTATTCTTTCTCTTTCACTTAATTCGGCCATTTTACGATCAAATTAAAAGAATACAATCTTTTTACGTTCAAATAAAAAAAACTAATAACTTATTTTAACAACTACTGTCACTTCTGCAATGAACTTCATGGACTACTAAAGTTTATTCAGATTTAATTTGCGCCTGATTTAACAAACGCACGTATATTTGACTATGGAACAAGCAGTGCTGTTGGCTGTGACGGTATAATGCCAGCGATTGGCCAATAGAAATACAAATCCTTAGCAAGCGGTTTGTTTATATCGGGCGTAAATGAAATCTGAACCGAGTTTAGCTACCATCGAATTTTTCCTTTCCTTAGTTACGTTTCTGTTAATATCTCGGTAGATATTGAAATAAACAATATCAAACCCGATATTTTTGTATTCGCAATAAAATGTTTCATCAGAAACTAAAATACCATAGAGGGTGTTTCATTGCAAATTTTAAAATCGACATTACTTCCGGTAAAACAGGAAGTTCAAAATTGTAAAAAAAATTGGAAACAATTAGGCAATCTACTGCAGTATCCACCTTCCAAATTTCATTTTGATATCTCTAATAATTCCAGACATATTTACTTACTTGGTTCCACACATTTGCCCATCAATGTATATTATACTCGTAACCCCATACAAATTATGGTTGCACTACTGATTATTCTGGAAACTTGTGATTGTGAAAATAGTTGTAAAATTTGAAGGGAAAACTTGGCGCGAATACAATAGATAATAGTAAATTGTGCAGATAGTAGTATTGAGAAAACTCACACATTTTATATCATTTATGTTACAATAAAATTGTTACTGACCTAGATGAAATACTTATACATCAATTAGTATTATATATTTCGTTTTAAATATTACATGACATTTCATAGCAATTAAAAATTTACAATCACAGGTTTCAGTGCCATACTTGGGGGTTAAGAATCTGTATGGATTAATAAATCCTTGTAGGGCTAGGGCTGTTTTTCGACTGGTAGTATATATTGATTTTATTCTAATAGATGGTGATTTTGAGAAAATCGAGACTCTAAAATCTCTCTACTATGCATTTATTAGGTCACAATCAGAGTATATGCGTCGGTCGTGCGATGTACACATTATCAGGGGGGCGCTGCTAAATTGGAGACTATTCAGTTTCCTGAAATATATGAGCTACAGAATCGATGGCATTTGTCCAGTGGTTGGAACATTTCATGAGGGTTTGCAAGCGAGACGCGGATTTATCGATCATACATACTACTAGAAAAAAATGTAAATCGGTTATCATGCCCCATAAAATTATTAATAATGACATATGCTGTGAAAATTTGCTGCATATGATAGACTTTAGGATTCCGCGTCAAGCGTCTTGTAACGCTGACGTGTTTTATGCAGCTACACTTTGAACAAATATCCTGAAAAATTCTACTCTCTATAATTACTACCGATGGCCCAGTGGTCGAAATTCGACCAATTGTATCAATTCCTAACAAAATTCAACTTATTTTTATTAATAGGACTTTATTTGTGAGCACATTTTTAATGCATAGCTTAACGATACACGGAATGAAGATAAGTGGCAATAAGTGGATATTAAGGACAAAAATCTAGTTAACATAAAATTTCTTAAAATTAAATAATTCAGTTGTTAACCGGTAGAGTAATATAAAAAATAGATGCAAATGACAATTCTATTCGAATCGAAATTTACAAAATAATCTGTTTCATTTTAAACGTACTAAGATACTATACTAACACTCAATAAACTTTTGGTTTCTAACATTTCTGGAATCACTCTGTATAATTATAACCTACAGCGTCTTATATCTCAGTCAGTTTATTTATGCATATATAACTGCTCATGGCAACTTTCATTGAGGGCCACAATTTAACAATAAGAACACAACTTTTTACCCATCATAAAATCGCCTAACCAGCACTTTTTACTTTAAAATCTTGAAAGGTTCAACTTGAAAGGAAAAATTCAAGCAGTGATAAAATTCTTATAAGATCCTAAACATCAATTTGTATTGAATGAATTTTTCTAGAGCAGTTTTAATAGTCACAATCTCGTTCTTTCTCGGTAATACGATTGATCCCGATTTGTACATACCAAAACCCCGAAATGGAATTTCGACAAAATCGTAGTGCCGTTGGCGAATATTACATATAAATAAGATGCATATAAATAAACGAACATTATAGGTATTATATTATTAGATAAATATGAAAAAATATATTTGCAGCAAATCACATCCTGTTAAAAAGAACGTTAAACAATTTCTGACTGACTGCTAATTTTTAGATGAGTTGTTAAAATTAATTTATAAGATTACATATAAGGTAATCATGAAACTGCAAATTGATTTGTCTTATTTTTTTGCTAATACTGTAATACTTATTCAAGTTTTATTTGCACATGGCATAAATATAAATAATTAAAAATATATTTGCATATCACATCTGAGTGTTTTCGTAGCTTTTGATAATGGATGCATATGCAAATTGTTATTAGATTTGTGAGACATTCATGACTAAAAGAATGTAGATACTCTACTCTTCAGGTTCGGAAATCTAATGTATCAATTAGCTTTAGAATCTCTAAATTGTGTACTTACATAAAACTTTTCATTTGGATTCTTCTGAAAATTCGCAAACTTCGTATATGTAAACACACACATTCGCTTTGGACACTTCACTAATAGCTGTCATCGTTTTTGTAAAAAATTAACGTCATAAATGAATAGAAAAGAAGGCTTTTACAGCATACATCTTTGTAAGTAAAAGTCGATTAATTTACTATAATTTTTTATATCTCGCTATGATTGTCCACTATTGGATTTTTATTGTTGATGACTGTCAAAATTCAAATATTAGATTAAGCTACTTGTTCATGGTGGGCGCCACTCACTTGAATTTTATTAATAATTTATCTCTGAATTAGATATTTTAAAAGACATAAATAAAGCTTCTTTATATATTCTGCACTGAAGGTCGTCATTATCTACTAAACAAATCAAAAATAAAGAAAATCGGTTGAGAAATAGAGGTGAAAATGGTACCTAACCGTTTTGTCTTTGCCTATTTATATATAGATAGTATAATAATTATAACATTGTAAGTAGTGATCTGGATATATATTGTATTAAGAGTTTCTTTTTTAAAACCTAGTTATGTAGAATCTATATATGCATTTTATAATTTTTCTTTGAAGTTCTATTTTGTGTGTTTTGGTAATCCTGTTCTGTAAATGGGAAACTATAGGACAGTTTGAAAATAACAAAAAATAAATAAAATAAATTTAGTAATAGCTAAAATAATGGTACAGTTCACAAATAATTCTAGAGAAAACACATGTGACAAGAGAAGTGATACTTTCGAAGTTGAGTGTTTTAGTTTAGTTAGTATCATGTAAAACAAGAATCTACAACATTTCTTTATAAACTGTGGTTAACAACAAAACTTGGAAAAATTAATACTGTCAATAAAACCGGGCAATTAAAGAAGTTCATAACGAATGTTTTAGTAGATTGTAAAAAGAATAATTCGAAGATGGCTAATTACGAAGAACCTTGCAGATCGGAATGTATATATTCAGTATGACAGAGAAAAGATAGTGAGAGAGAAGAAAAACGAGATGTAGAGAAAAAGTGTAAGGAAATTGAGGAATTCATTATTGGAACAAAGGTATCACAAGCATGGATAACAATAAATAGCTTTAGGGAAAAATTTGAGGTCAAATGGGTACAAAACATATCAACTGAAAATAGGACAGCATTTAACCACCATTAGAGATCATCGTTATAAAGAAAGAAATGACAAATGGATCTGGGAACAATTCAACTGAACTTCTGAAATACCGACAAGATATATAATTACAGTTTTGCATCAATTTAAAATAGTGTGGATATGAAAATTATTATTATAAATATTACTAGTTCAGTGAAAAGGTTGAATTGCAGAATATTCGAGAAAAGAATGATGAGAATTTTGAAGAGATAGAGAAGCAAGGCGGTATCAGAGCTGGAAGATCATGTTTGGATAATATACTTTATAGCAGGTCATAAAATAATATATCACCAGAAGGAAAAACAGAGTCCCCATGGTCAAAAGTGTGTGGGTATATTAAACTCACTATTGCGGTCTAATCATATCAATTTGAATATCAAGATGACTATCTACAAAGTGATTTTCCGATAGCTCGGAAATATAATAGCTGTCGGTAGCAAATAGGAAAAGGCTGGAAGTTGTTGAAATGGATATTCTTAAGTAACGTATTGAGAGAGAACACCACTAATATAGCACCGACATGTAATGAAGAAGGCAGAAAACAGGTGACCAAAACGACATTCCAGTCAACAGAAGAAGGAAAGATAGACAAGCTAGAACTTGGATTAAGCATGTTGAACATACCATGGAAGACAGGGCTACAAATGAAGATGACTTTAAACATAAAAAGTAGGAATTGTTAGAAATAATAGCTTATAGCTTATTAAATAGAATGAATGTTCCGTAAAGTATTGTTTGTAATATATAGTAGTGAATTGTGTAACTTCAGTAAAGTGTTTGAAACATTACTTTATAATAGAATGTACTCTCAACTTAGCAATATTATTACGTGTTATCAACATGGATTTATGAAAGGACGCTCAACTATCACAAACCTTGTCAATTTGACTGAATTTCTGGCTGAATGTGTAGACGATCGGGTACAGTGTGATGTAGTATACACGGACTTTTCGAAGGCATTTGACCGACTCGACCATGGAATTCTATTATCTAAACTAGCTCAGTTTGGTCTATCAAATTCATTGATTAAACTTTTTTCGTCGTATCTGAGTGATAGGAAACAGTCGGTAGTCTTTAATGGGTTTAAGTCGGTAGATTACGTGGCCACTTCAGGTGTCCCCCAAGGCAGTAACTTGGGGCCTCTTTTATTTAATATCTTCATTAATGATATCGTTAATAAGTTAGACGTAAATTGCTGATGACTTGAAGATTTACTGTAAAATCAATAGTATCTCCGACTGCGAGACACTTTCTCAAAATCTGAAACTGATTGAAATTTGGTGCTAAAATAATAATTTATCTCTCAATACAAGTAAGTGTAAAGTAATGTCGTACACATTAAAGAAACATACTATCGACTTTCAATATAAAATTAATAATTCTATTCTTGAGCGACCGCCCACTTTTACTGACTTGGGTGTTACATTTGACTGTAGGCTTTTCTTTGTTGCTCATATCGATTCCGTTTTCTCTGCTGCCAACAAGATGTACGGCTTTGTTGCCAGTAACTCCCGAGATTTGGTGCAACAAGAGACATTAAAAATATTTTGCTTTTGTGAGGTCTAAAATTGAGTATGCTGATATAATTTGGAATCCATTTTACATGATTCACATACAAAAATTAGAGTTAATTCAAAGACGGTTTTTAAAACTCCTGTCATATAGAATAGATCATGCTTATCCGCGAATTGATATCACAAACACTGAACTTCTTACCCGACATAAAATAGATAGACTGAGCCATCGGAGAGACAGTCATTCAGTAATTTTTCTGTTTAAACTTATCAACAATAAATTTAACGACTCAATTTTTCTGCAAAAATTAAATATTTTTGTGCCTAGAATCATATCTAGGACAAATCACACATTTTACCTTCCCACTTCCCGTACTAATATTCTAAAACGTTCTCCACTTTATAAAAGTGTAATGAGGTGAATTACCAGCTTGACATCTTTAATTGTACTATTTCAGCCATAAAGACCTGCTTTTTAGATAACTGAAATAGTCTATTCATCTTATTTATTATATAAGTGTCTGAACTATCTGTTTTCTCAGTTCTAAGATACAATTTTTACTTTTAGCTTGTGTAAATGTTCTGAATGATTCAATATCGTTGATATTTGTTGTAAACTTAGGTTAAAACTGTTATTTTTAATTTACTTATTGTTACTCTTAAGTTGCTTTTTTTCCTGTTCTGTAGTTGGGTGTAAAGCTGTTTGAATAGTAAATAAATAAATAAATATATTTTGTTATTTTTCGCTTTTATTTAAATCTCAATAATATAATTTGTGAAGAAATAAATGTTGACTGTAGAATTTATAAGAAGACAGTTTTATAAAAATTTGTGATGCAGTGGAGTTTATTGTAAAGTGTACTCTAAAAATTATATCATATTAATTATGATTATTTTAATAAAATAAACAAATAAACGTTAAAAATAAAAGTATATTATTAAAAAAAACGATTTCTAAAAACATATATTGTGAATCGTATTGAAAAAATGTCCAATTAGTAGTCTCGTGTTCGGTGACTCAATGTTTACTATAAAAAATCTTCCTGTTGTAAAGTCCACTACGAAATCTCAATAGTACAGCTGTAAATTTAAATCAATGGATAATCGATAAGTTTGAAATCCCTGTGCTGAACTGATCGACAACATAGATAGTGCGTATATGTTGATAGTTCACTGTTATTAAAAATACGCAAAACTTAATCAGATTTATATCACAATATGATAATGCAAAACAAATAAATTGCGGGATTCCTCGAGACACGTAACTGCAAACCACGTGACTGACAGTATACAAAACACGGTTCAGGATTGACTAATAAACTAGTCGGCTTGATTTGCCGGTCAACAACAATTCACGAGTTGATGTTGAAGTCGCGTTTGCAAGATAAGTGACAGTTTGAGGGGTTCGCAGTTCAGTTTCCTTCGAGCGGAATTCGGCTATCCATCAAGATTTGTTTACTTTTTTTCGCGACTGACTGCATTTTTTTACAGTGCGTGTTTCATTTGTTTCCAAGACGCGCACGCTTTCAGTGGTGATTTTTTAAAAAAACTGTTAAATCGAATAAAAAAATAACGCTAAAAATGATATTCGACAACGACGTTAACAAACATGAGAACAGGCTTTCCACGTAAGTACTAATTTGCATTTTTATATCTCGAATTTGGTTCACATGATTCAACGTTTTAAATTTATGCGGTCTTCTTGAACGTCTCGTGAATCTATGTTTACGAAACGCGATCTTACATGTGCTGGTAAAACGAGTTTTTAAATTATTTGAGATGTTGCAAAAAGGCGAAAATGGGGTACGGGTTTTTTTCATTTAAATGTGTAATAGAAAGTTGATTCTGTGGAAAGTACGAATAATATACGCGTGCTAACACATTGCATAGTTCGAGGAGATACTTGACACTGTTGTTAGAGTGAAACTATGGACTTTTTCTTATTAGGTTCTGTACAAATTTCAACAACATAGAAAATATATTGAAGTAGATTAATTCTGGCCAATTTTAATTGCAAAGAAAATTATAGAAGCACGCAAATTAAAAAGTATTTCGAGTATTTACAATTATTTATTTTGTTTATATATAACGGGAGACTTGTCTTAATTATAATAATTTATTTGTAATTTGTACTCAATAATTTACGTAAAGTCATTAAAATGTTTAAAGTGTAGAGCAAGATTAAGATGCAATTCACTATTTAACATCCTACCAAGGGTTGTTGTCTGTCTATAAAACTTTTCTATATTATACATTATTATATTTACACAGACTTAGATTAATTTGTTAGTAATAATATATTCTAGATGAAAGATACGTGACAAAATTAATAATAGATTAACACCAGTAGCATGTTCTGGAGATAAAATACTAAACTTTAAAGAACTCTAAAAATTTTGTCTTGTTTTCTATGTTCTAAAGATTTAAAATTCCTACAAAATGAGTTATTATATTTTCGACTAAGTACATATTTTAATAATTTTTCATTTTTTGAGTAAAATGTAAATTCGTCCATAACCAATACTTTTTTTTTCAAAAACTAAAAGTGTAGCCCTCATAGTTTTTGTGAAATAATAATGAAGTCATATGAAGCCATTTTTTTAAAGAAAATTGTAGACGTAAATTAATATAACACGATGTTGTGTCCCACACACATTAAAGATACGAATATTTTACATAATTATTATTTTGGCATTTCATTTTTAATTAATTTTATTAATTTTTACTATTAAGAAAATTATAGTCTTTAATTTACTTACTTAAAATTGATAGGCTTGTCAGAATTATGTCATATTTAAAATCGTTTTTAATAGCTTAATAAAATAATAATTTGAATTTAAAAATGGACCTGTGCTAATAAAATTTATTTCAATTTTATTCTTATTAATTTCTGGATAAATAATATTACATATTTAAATAGTTATTTGAAAGGTCAAAATTCATATAAGAAAAACACTAAATTAATAATAAGAAAAATTAGCACAAAAAATTTACATTGACAATTTCAGTAGGAATAATTTCCGTAGTATTTTCATTATATTTAATTGTATATTTTATATAATAATAATAACTAGTAGTCGCCCAGTGGTCGCAATTCGACCCTATTTTATGTAATTGTAAAAAGTATATTTTTGTAAGAAACAGAGTTGTGGAGAAATCGGAGATGTAGATGTAATGACCAAAATTGTTCACTCATATTGACAAATCTATTGAAATGAAAAGAAAATAAAAATGTAATCAAATATCGGTATTCGAAATATTTTTGACAAATAAATGACCCCCCAAATTTTTGGCTGGATCCGCTCCTGGCAAAATATTCGATATAATAATTCGAAGATTGTTCTTTGCAACCTAAAAGTTTTCGTCATTTGCGGTTTCAATCAAGTTCAGGAATATTAAAGGAAAGAAAGGGCCAACAACCCTAGGAGTACTTAAATATTTTTTTTCACAAGACCTTCGGGAAAGTTGTGATAATAATATATTAATCAAATAATTAAATTCACATTGAAAACAGAATATTTAATATGAAAGTTACTGTAACGCGTCCATTCAAAAAAAGATAAGTTTGTGTCATATCTCGAAAACGAGAGCTGTCACGCAAACGGGGACATGACAATCATATTCGGGATACTTCAATTTTGATATTTACACTTTTTTTATAAAATCAAAAACAAAGAAGCTAGAGGGATCTGACTAAATCGACAGAATTTCGTTATTTCAAAATATCTAGTAAGCCATGACTTTTTACAAAAATCCGAAAGTGTCATTAAATTGGGCCAGTAAAACTGAAAATTTAACTATTGCTCTATCTCCGCTAGTTTCCGAGATCCCTATACTGATCATCAAAAAAAACTCACCCTGTATACACAACTTAAAACTTACAACAACCAATTATGAGTTACTAAAATCATCATTTTGTTGAAACAGAAATGAAGATGAGAAATTGTTATAGTGCAGAACTTTTGGGAAAAAAATATACTTGGGAACTAGATACTTCAAAATGATATAAATGAAAAAAATATTTAAACTCAAATTAATAAACTACACTAGCGCATTTTAAAAAAATCATTATCAAAATAGAAGATAACATTTAACATAAATTTGAAATATATAAAGGTTTTGTTAAAGCTAATATTAAATATAATCTTTCAACAAACCCGAGGTCTACAATCTGATTTGTTTGTATTAAATATTAATAGTTTTTTAGTTAGCTTAGAAATGCAATATCACAAAACACATTAAACATAAACTACCAAATAAAGATTTAATTTTTAGAGAAAGGAAATCACCAAATATATATTCCTTATTAAATTACAGTAACAACGCTTACATGCCACTTCCAGAAGTCAGTTGTTTAGTGTTGACAGTATGGACGTAAATATTGAATGTTTATTATATTTTATTTAATGACTGAACCAATATTATAAATTAATATTAGCATTCTGCTTGTCAGTAGCTACTAAACAAAACAAAAATGAAGAAAATCGGTTGAGAGACAGAGGAGAAAATGGTACCTAATCGTTTTGTCTTTGCCCATTTATATATAAATAATAATAAAGAATATTGTTTGACTATAATGAATATACGAAATATTTATTATTATTGGTATTTCTTACTCTTATTAAAAATTTAATGGTTAACAAACTATCGAAAAATAGATGTTTAAGCAAAGTGTTTTATTTGGATATTTTAATTAATTACTTCGGCTATAGCAACTTTGTATAATTTATGTCTACACAAAACAATTAAAATTTTGGAGGATGTTTATTTTGTCTAATAAAATGCCATTTTTATCCACACGAGATAAATGCGACATACTGAAGAAGAGATTTTTTTTACCTGCAAGAATAAAAAATCTTTTAATGTGTTAGGGCTGTTGTTTGTGGTTTTAAGATTTTCTGTATTTGAAGCTCTGTATCTTGCTATGTGTGCTATTAATAATCCATATTAATCGTAGGAAGCAAGGTAAACAATTACTGAGAAACACCTGATAATAAAAACAATTTTTTTCTGATTCAATCTAGGGTTTCTTGTTAATTAATGAGTCATCGATTTTAAAATGATTTTATTCTATTTAGCAAGTAAAAAACCTTGTATTTCTATTTTCAAAAGTGTTTGGGTACTGCTTTAATCATACATACAAAATATTTTTGGGAAATCCGTGGGTTCAAACACTTTAATTACGTCAGAAATATATCGACTGTGTTTATTCAAAAACTCACTACTAAATTTCACTAACTACTTTTCTTAGACTATATCATATTTCGATATCAGCTGTTATACTACGTCGCTACTGAACTCACTACTGCTGTAAGGCTGTATATATAATCCAGTGCAGTCGCTTTGCCTTTTTGGTTCAATTGTTTCAAGTTCATGTTGCTTTTTTGACATTTTGTGTAGAAATAGAAGTAGAAACTATTAAAACATAAAAAATATTGTGAAATTCGAAACTTTGAACACCATATATTTCGGAATTCTGTATATTTGTGCAAAACATATTGAGCTAAGTTATCGTTTTTGTGGTTTATAGATATGACATTCCTAATGAGATATGACATTCCCAATGAATCACCCTGTATTTTCTACTCCATCAGATCAGTATCAGACAAGAGCGAATCCAGGCACTTGCTTTAGGGGGGTTTCATGTTTGGGGGGGGGCGATCCTGTACTAAATTTACCTAAATAAAAGGTTAAGGACAAATTTGTTAGGTTATTACATTAAAAATCGTCGTTCTGAGGTTTAAACCCATAGAAGTTACGTTCTTCTAGCCTCTTGGAGTTAGAATTACCTCGTTTTAATATTAGATTTACTAACTTTGAGGCTCTCGGTGGGGGGGGGGCGATCGCCCCCCCCCTGGATTCGCCCATGGTATAAGTAAGTTTGTATAAGCAACGTTCATTGTACAAATCAGTATCAATCAGTATCAAAGAATTGCAGACATCAATTTATCACATCAACTCTCATCTTTTCAATTTCTTGGCAGGCTTACTATTGGATATCGATCAGTTAAATATTTATTGTTCTTTTAATAGCCAGTATTAATAAAAAATGTGCAAGAACTACAATATGACGTGCACAAATAGTCCAGAGAGCCTAAGGTAGAAAGTATCTGTATGATTTAATTTCAAAATTTTCCGAATTTCGTTCAAGTTCTGAAATTTATAATACGGTTTGTTGAAATCTGTTTAAAGATAAGCAGTTACTGTAGCTCTATCCTTGAATTTATAACACACACTTCCTACGAAAGAATTCCTGACAGGAATGCGGTGTTAGCAGTTTATATCGTTTGCCATTAGAAAACCAATATACAGAAACATTTTCCAGTTTTGTTATAGACAGAATAATCTCCACTCTAAATAATTTAATAGCATATTTTACATGACAAAGGCTTTTCTTATATATATTCATTTTAGACAATATTTACTAAAGGACGCAGTTAAGTTTGGAAACGATCCCATTTAATTGTCAGTTTTATCTTCTACATTTTAAGTACTGCAAAGGAATTATTTTAGAATTTTTCTGTTAACTAAAGCAGCTATTACATCGAAATGTATCCGAAAACAACTACACAATAAATCCACTACTTTTTAACCATCTTCAAAAAAATAAAAAGATCTGCATTATCTGTAACCTCAAATGAAATCATGTCAATTTTTCCAATTGTATCCGAATTATGTAAAAATATATCAATTTTCCAATTTTAAAACATAGATAAACTGTTCTCGAACTAAATGTCCAAAAGGCATGGACCATTGTTACATATAAACTTAATAAAACAATCTTTCAAGACAAAATAAACTAGCTTTAACGAAACATAGCCTAATTATTTTTTTTGTTTTGAACAAAAGTTATAATTATAGTGATGTACAAAAGATATGAGAGGTTTAGTATAACTCCAAGGTTCCACCATAATTCCATTGTTATTGGACCTTGGACGTCAAAAGATCCACAGTGAAACTTTTGTGAATCGTATCGCTCTCGAATTATGCATCGTGGTTATATGCATTTGTTATTGTTACGAAATTTACCCAAAGCCGACCCTGTTTAATTTCAGTACGACAACAAACGCTTTGAGATAAAAAAAACGGTTCTCGAAAAGACTCGGCAGCGGAAGGAATGATGATTGCTTTTACGAGAATTTTCTATGCTGGCTTATAAAGGAAGCAACTACGATGGAGAGTTCAGTTATACCGCGACGACTAGCGTATATGGGATTGTTATTGTATTTCAATCAGCTGTTTTAATGTAAATAAAGTTCTAGAAAAGTGAAAGTGAATATTAGTTTTATAATTTTAAATTGAACCCACGGACTATATTGCATTATATTATTGCACATTATAGTAAAGCGATCCTGTCTATCTTTTTCTTCATTTAGACACACACCAGCGTTTCAAGCCAAGTTTCACCAATAAACAGGAATAGGCGACGCAACAGACGTATATAACATGAACCATTTGAAACCACTTTTGAGTGCTTAATAACTCAAAATCTATTTCACATCGGCTTTTTTTATCACTGACGAACTTACTGACAAGTGGATCAAAAACATAACCGACATCCAGATGACCTAAAAATTTGAAATTTGGCATCCATCTGGGGAATTGTGGATTTTTACGATTTTAAATATTTTCACAGCAATCGATTTTACCTAAAAAGGCACGTATTCGCACATCAGCCTAGAATGAGGATAAAATTGTGTCATTCCGTTAATATATTGAAATAAGTTCAATCTGCCTGTCGCCTGCTATGCCGTTTGGAAAAGCCAGCCGGAAAGGTGTCAGTTAAAATTGAAAAAAAAAAACGCAATAGGACATCCGCCTGTTATTTTGAGTACGGCTTCTCTGGACGGCGACTAGCAACATTCTAACAATGCCAGATAAGTTTCCGGCGCCAAACCAATCGGCATGTAAGAAACAATATCTCGGAAAATCCCCTCGAAAAACTGTAAAAAATGTCAAAACACATAAAAAAACAACAAAACATCCATAAAATGTAAGAAATGTTAAAAAGTGATAAACATTTAAACATGTCAGAAAACATCTTAAAATACTTACCGTAATAGGTCTAGAATTTTAAAAATGTCATAAACGCCGAAAATGTCAAAAATTATCAAGAATTTCAGAAAAAATCTCAAAAATGGTAGAAAAAGTAAAATAATAACTAAAAACGCCAAAAAAATGTTGAAAATGTAAAAATAGCAAAAATTATCGAACATGTCAAAAACTAGAAAAATATCAAAAATGTCTGGAATATTAAAAAAACGTCAAAAACGTTTAAAACATCAAAAAATGCTAAGACCGTTATTTTATCTCTCATAAGTCCAATTTACGGATAAATAAATTTATCTAAATTTTTAAGGTTTATTAAAACTTAAAAATTTTTGGCACGCAATTATAAAATAAATGACAGGGATTTAACTTTTTAATACAATTTAATACAATTTTTGCGATTTGAATGGGTATTTCATTCATCTAGCAGATGATCAGGTTATAGAGATTATTTTCTGATAATTTTACATATTTAAAAATTACTAGATATTTAGGTATTTTAGCAGGACTTTATTTAAAATATCAGAAATATGGAGAATCTACAATTTTCAGTTTAGGGAGCTTTTTCGCATCACTCTTGGGTGGGAGGGGTTCTAAATGGTGGCAAAACTATCTGGAACATATTTTAACCTCCTTAATCTTCAACTTATTGGTTGAACCATCAATAGTTACCTAACACAGACTTATTAAGCAGCTGTAAAGATACTTGTATAGAAACTAGACGAGTTATAATATATTAATTTTTAAAAATTAACTGCTGTCATAGGTGCGGCAAAATTATATTGACCTATAAAATGTAGATTCAACATCTGACGAAATATTTTATTTATTTGCAAGTCTTTCTTAAAGAACTAAATGCGTCAAAACCTCATTCTTACGAATATTACGTATGCTAATTCAAACCTGCTCTTCAATAAACTTAAACCATATTTTAACTCCGCAGCTGTAATACTTTATGTATTTTTTTTTGCTAAAATTAAAAGCTATGTTCTCGAAGGTCACATAATTACTTAAGAAATAAAATTATTTCTAAACACTGCAAATATACAACTTTTCCTAATTGTAAATTTAATGACTCGCAAATTATAGCTGGTGTAGAATTTCGTGGTTTCTGTGTAGCAAAGAAAATTGATGGAATTTTTCTGGCACGAGATAACTAATAAATTTATGTTAATAACAATGTTAATTTATTCATTTATTATATTTGTTATTCGGATTTTAACCGGATTTATCCAGTTAGTATTTGAGGATATGCTATAAGAAATGATTTACTGGACTCGATAATTTAATCGAGTGAAAGGAATCCATTCAGATTTCTATATGGACTTGTCAAAATTTGCCAAAGCACTAAGTTGGATGTAAGATTTAGTGGATTTGTGGAATCTGAGGTCGAAATGGTCATTAAGTAGTCGTCAAGAAAAACAACATTTTCGGTCATTTACACTTCTGGTAAGATTTGATATTCGCGAATCTAAATTATGCAGGACAGCATGTTTACCATTTTTGTTGTGTCAGCCTCGTAGCACATATCCGGTATTTTAGAACTGGCGCCAATGACTGAATATATATTGCATCTCATGCCCAAGCTGATGAGTAGTGGATAATGGAAAATGGGTAGAAACTGAAAAAAAAAACACTAAAATTATGTATTTTTCTAATGGGTTAGATTCAATTGTTTATGAACTGGTGGAATCTAGACAAGAATAATATATTTTTTGATTAAAACAAAACCCAAAAACATAGAACAATCCGCAGTCCGGCATAATAGATTGAACACAAATCAGAACACATGTCGTCACACGGCCACCATTTTTTTTGTTACTGTTTAACTTCTACAATCTCTGCGATTATCAAATAATTTGTGAAAAATACAAATTATTTTTTTGGTTCCAAATCTGCTTTTTAAATAAACCTAAGCAATAAAATAAACCGTGAAGGAGATTTAAAAGACAAAATCTATCCTCAAAAGGATTTTAATGAATAATCGCAAGGGAGCAAGAGATAGACAATACTTTTTTATCTTGAATATTTTGTTCATTTGATTTTTTTCACTTCTTTTTACATTTATTAGATTTTTTGGAGAAAAGGGTTTAAACATATTTCAATTGCGAAATTTATGAAGATACATTTTTGACATCTTTGACTTTTTGACATTTATAACAGTTTTGACATTTAAGACATTTTTTCATTCTTGATATTTTTTGACATTTTTGAATGTTTGACATTTTTGACATTATTGACATATGTGAGATTTGTAACTTTTTTGGGCATTATTTTTGTCATTTTCGACATTCTTAACATTTTTGGCATTTTTTGTTTTTTTTCACTTTTTTCATATTTTTAATATTTGTTTATTCTCTTCGAAGTGTCATTCCTTTGTACGCAAGATAATATACATTATATATCATATATAATATACGTTGTTTCTGGTCAGGAAACCTTCATCAGTTGCGCTTCCCACAATTGAATGTCCTCTCGAACACTTCTTTTATGTATTTGGCACATTTCGTTAAATTTGAAGACGCGAGATGTAAGACCGACATCTAGGATTTTCGAGAGAATCAGCACACAGAGGTTCCGAATCTAGAGCCGTTCCGTGTAATTACTGTTCTCCCTTAACTCCTAGGACAAAATGTCACGATAAAATTATCTTATGCACAGTAATTTCGGAGAAAGATTCTAATCTACGATCAGTATCATCGTCATTTCGATTTTACTAATTTTAAAATTTACAATTGTACGTTTTTATATAGATTCCGTATGACCACTGACTACAGGGTCTGACCTAGACCCCGAAACGTTTGGAGATATACAGCATTCTCAAGTATTGTGGTGTTATTCCCATTAAGTGAATAAACATTAAGTAAAACTACCACAACTAACATTTAGGAAACAAAAATACTATGTGTTGGAAATATATAGGTACGAGAATTATGCTATTAATTCTTTGAATTAATAAAAACCATATCCGTCATTTAATTCCATAATGGGATGGGGAGTAATAAGGGTTTCTACTTTTTATAGAAAATTAATAAAATGAAGTCATGCAACATAAAATGATTTCACTGGCTGATTAACGGCAGTTCATAAATCTCAAAAAAACGTATTTCAGAAATTTCTATAAAAATATATCAAACGAGAAAAATGTCTAAAATGAAAATAATTGTCAAAAATGAACAACATATCAAAAGACAAAAATAAAAAATCCATAATACCAAATGTTTGAAAATAATAATAAAAATGACAAAAATAGCCAAAATCTAAAAATAACAGAAATACATGTCGAAACATGTTTATATTGTAATAATTGTCAGTTAAAATGACAAAATATATAATAAAATGTCGACAAATACTAAAATCAAGATCTGATAGGATTTTAAAAATCTGTTGACACCGCAATTACGGCTCTAGATTCGGAATTTTAAGGGAAATTTCAGTGAACGTAAAACAAATGAAAATGAAAAATTAAAATGTCATTTTCACATAAATATAGGTTAATAAATATGACATCGTACGACGTATTTGAAGTCATATAGGTTCGGGACAAAGCGTGAAATGGCAGACATTCCAAGTTTATCAGATCGAAAAAATGATCTTCAAGGCATGTCTATTAAAAATGCATACAAGATTTGTTATAAGGGTGTTTCAACGCGAGATGTACTGTAGTTGTACACCGACAGTTATCTAGGATTGAATTCAAGAGAATCAGTGTGGCAGTTGCTTATACAGAGGTTATTCCAAAAATTTGAATAAGCTGGGGAAAAACATGTTTCCAAAATTTTTCGTGACATTCTCTAAACCTAAGTTGAGTTAGACAATGGGGGGAGAACAGCAATTAGAAACACGGCTCTAGTTGATTCGGAACCTCTGTAAATAGGAGGTCTGAAAATACTAGCACATTTCAGTGAACGTAAAACGTATATAACATTTTTCTGTACAAAAATCGGAAACTACTGAAATTTTTAATAATAATTTTTTCAAAAAAAGTAACTAACTGTAAGAACTCTTGTAGTTGGCAAGGGACTCCAACTCGTAATAGTCGCATTTTAACAAATTATTTTATTGACATTTTTATATATGTAGATTCGAAAGTAAGCAAAAAAAAAAGGAAAAAATTAAGACTAGTATGAATTTGTGAAGTAAACCATAAGCTTCCTGAATTTAATAAATTTAACAAAATAATTCAATAATCTGAACCCCTCTGTTTACATTTTAATATTTACATGAGTCACATGCAAAATGCGTATTAAATATCCTTCCGGCCCATATGTTAGCAAGTTTAGATGGGTCAAGGGTAAATACCGCTTTTATTACAACAGGTTCGATGAAATGAAAAGAACACAAGGTCAAGGTAGAGGTGATCTTGAGAGCCCGGCGCAGTTTGCTTACGGATTTTTTCAACTTTTTTTGTTACATGCGAGCTTTTAAAAAATGTACCTGGTACAGAGAGATGATTAGCCTCAAAGACGTTTGGATGAAAACAGCAAAGAGATAATGAAGAGATGTAATGACGTATAATTTGTTGTGTCTGAGATTTGATATGAGTTCAAAGACTTCCCATATTACTTTCGAAAATAAGTTAATGTGTGTGCATACGAGATAAAACAATGACAATTAAAAGTGCGATTCAGAATTTGCAACAAAAATTAAAAGTTTAAATTTTCAAGCTTCAGCAATTCTCTTGGCAATGAAAATTCACTTTTTTGTGAAAGCTTTTAAGTGATGTTTCGTACCCTTGCAACAAAAGTGACACAACTCAAAAATTATTAAATTTGAGTTAATACCAGAAATGGACAAAAGGTGACAGAAGTGTCGTTTTTCCTGTTACCTGTTGATTATGAAGCATTTCGACAACAAAATTGTAGTAGTAGTTAGTGTAGTTGTGTCAGTTTTACAGATGCATGAAGCATTTAAGTATTGTGACAGTTTTGGAAAGAATATTTCATCAACAAATTGTTTTATTTTTAATTGTTTCATTTTAGCGTATAAGGTAAATTAATTTTGGATTATCATTTTGAATTATGTCGTTTTTGATGAATAATTTTGTGAGTCATAAATTTATCATAATGAATCAGTCAAGTCGCTCAGCTAAAATTATGAAATTAGCAATGTCAATTAACTTTGCAGAGGCTGACAACTCTATAAATTCGGGAACATGTTGTGATACTGACTTAGCAAACAATGATTCTCTACCTATACTAACCGTAAAGCTATTGGAGTTGCACTATATTCGTAAACCAGCTGAAAATTTCTAACATACTGTACCTTATTACATTATCCTCCGAACTTTACGGTTCCAGGTTCTTATAACAAAGGAAATGTTGATTACGCTATGTTGAATGAAGCTTTGTCAAGTAAATTTAATGGTAGTAAAAGTTATCACCTGATTTAAGTGAACCTTGTGAAAATGCCGAACAACATTTTATGATCTCCACGCAGGGGCGGATCTAGGATTGTCATTGGGGGCGGGGTTTGATCTCGTTGGGGGGGGGCTTGATGTCACTGCAGGTTGATTTTAGCACAATAAACTGCAGCTTCAGACCCTTATTCCACCCCCTGGATCCGCCAGTGTGACTCCAAGGTTCCTAAGTCTAAAGAAAACGAGTTAAGTAACAGGTTTATACTGTATCCTCTAATGTTGATCGCCTTACCAAATTGAATTTGATCAAACTACCAACAAAAAATTCTACACCTCCTGTCGAAACCAACTAACGTAACTTCAACGATTCCGACAGTAATCTGGATTGTAATCTAGAATTTAATGCAGTTCATGACAGTAGTTCGAGTTGTCTAGCCGTATATCTGAAAAGGTTGTTTAATTTGAAAGTGAAGTCGAGGATCCAGATGGAAAAAGGGAAAGAAAATAAAGCGATGTCCTGAGAAATGGATACGAAAAAAACTCAATTGATGAGTAATTCCGGTAAATCTTATGTATCTCTTTAAAAAAACAAGAACCAAGTTCTTATAGATATATAGGCTAGGTTGCAGTAAAAATCTTACGGACGAAGAAAGACAAACAATTTTTGTGAATTACTGGAAACTCTCTAATTTGCAGCTGCAAAAAGAAGTGATTGCTAGGTTCACTGAAGGTATAAAACCCAAATATCGATACTCAAGTACGCGATGAGTTTTTCGTTTTCAAGGTATTACAAGAAGAGTGAGGCAATAACTTTTCCATAACTGTCGATAGAACAAAAGTGAACTGGCCTGATATAAAAATCCTTAAGGTAGAAAAAGAACACTCTGATACATGTTTTTATAAAACTTCATATGCGGATACACAGTTTAAAAAAGGAAATTGTCTTTAACTGATGTACCAAGTTTGGCTGGTTTTATTATAATAAACATTTTTAACAAAAATTATTTTTTTAATAGAAACTGATACAACCAGAGGAAAAAAATGTATATTAAAAATTGTCACAACTCTATAAAATAATCTTAATAAATCATTAAAAATGTCACCATATTGGTTTAAAAAAAGAATCATCAAAACTTCCACAACTCTCAATAATTCATTCTATAGAGGATCTGAATTATATATAAACCGTCATAATTCAAAAGGGTGATTTTTCATAGGGTTTAAAAGTAAAATAACCAATAATACTCGTATACTTTAACGTAACATTCGGTAAATAAGTTCTGTTATACAATTCTAGAATCTTATATTAAGTTGGAACCAGTTTTTCGCAATTTCTGAAATTCTTACTTTTTTGAGTTATGTCACTTTTGTCGCAGGAGTCCGATTTGTTAGGAACAAGCTTTGGTACGTACACTAGAATTGATAGTAGAATATTTCGAACACAGTTGTGTTGTTATATTATTCTATCTCTTCGTGGAGAATTTTTTTTCTCATTTCTTCTTCTTCTCCTACCAACAGTTGGGGATGGTCTTGAGCCTTGTTTTTATTGACCAGTGCTGTAGTTACTAACATTAGTGACTCTAAGAGCGTCTTTCATTGTATTCAGAATCTATTTTGTTAATAATTTGTATGTTTGTGTCTCACGCGTCTATCGTCACGTCGTCCGCAAAAGATGACTTCCCACATTGGGTTCGTACCCTTCTTTAAAATGTGCTTTTTATGAGCGTATATTCTTTCTATTTCCTCAAGTACCGAAATAGTTTGCGAGGACAAAAGATAGTATCGACCAATTTGTACCCTTTTTGCTTTCCTTGGGTATTAATACTATTCATTCAGGTGTTTTTCGTTCCGTCAGTTCTATCCGCCAAAGGTCGGTAACTTCAAAAGCGCAATTCGATGCAAGTGATAGATGGTTTCATTTCGTTTTCTACTAGGAAATTTCATTGCCAAGCCAAAAGGATTAATGGTGCAATAAAAAGTAATAACATAAAAATCTGCAAATTCCGAAAGAAACAGCATACCCAAATACTTCAGCCATTGGAAGTTTTCAAGTGATAAAACACCTAATAACCATTAAAATTTGTATCTTGATATGTCCGTAAATTCGCTCTTTTCACTGGTAGATTGAATCCTAATAATTTTCAACGTTGGTAGTCGTCCTCGCGGACAAGGGACGTCTACGGACGTGTGAGACCACCATTATATTTTTACATTTTCAACTAAAATTATTCGGAATATCTTCACAGGAGCAAGCTTAAACTCTAAAATATTCACTTTATAAGCTTTTATTTTAAATTATTTAACCATCAAACCTAAAGAAGGGAGTATTTCATGAACTTGAAATTATCAAAGACAAAACTATTTACAGACTGGCTGTCTCACCATCTGTGTCGGAAGTCTCTCCTCATTTTAATTATCTATGTGTGTATCTGACATTTCTATCATTTGATACTGAGGATACCGCTATTATACTTGTCTAGCAATGATTTTTTCCATGAAGGGCCCAGGTCTAGAGTCGGAGCGCCGATTTCACTAAGAAATGCAGCAGCAGGTCCAAATGACTTGCCAAATATTTAAGGACGACCCAACAACATGTGCGGATCTCCTGTATCCATTTATAATACAAATTTGGGAATCCAACACCATCCCTGTAGACTGAAAACGTGGATATATCATAAAGCTGCTAAAAATGAAGACCTTGGGCATTGCTCAAACTGGCGTGGCATTAAACGACTCAAATAAAGTACTGACCCAGATTCTGCTGCTGAGAATATTGACTCACCATACGAACAAACCAAACACAATACAGACCAAACTAGTACTGTATAGACAACATCAATACACGTAGAACAATATAAGGAATGACCCTCTCATCTTTATGTTGTATTTATTGATTATGTACTCATATTTGACATCATAGTGCTGTTTAAAAGCACTTCACGTCAAATGAGTCGCCCTGAATTTCTAATCTACTAAAATAAATATACAGGCAAGCAACATGTCATGTCTTATATAACGGAGCGGCTAGTTACCCCTTAGAATAAAAACGGGGGTTAGAAATAGATGTTATCCTGTCGCGGAATCTGTTGGTGAATGAAATAGCAGAAGTAGGTTTACAGAACAATATTCATAAATAACTCCCTCAGAATAAACACAAGGAACAACACTCCATTCTCAATACCCAACAAACTTATAGAAGACACTGATAAATTTACATATCTAGGGAGCACTATTACCAATTATGACGGTCCAGACGTCGATATTACCCCTAAAAAATAAAAAGGTCCAACAAAGATATGGCCTATATATATGAACTACTACGGTCTGTGATTCAAGGCAAATATCAAAGAACCCAATGATTAGATTTTTCAAGAGAAATGTAAATCCAGTTTTGCTATAAGTTTGTGAAACATGGAAGCTCACCAAAAAAAAAATACAATCAAAGCTTCAAACATTTGTTAACAGGTCTACGCAGAAATTCACATATCGATGGCCTGATTCAGTCAGCTATGTAGAACTGGCTAGATCGGCTGTACTCTAAGGAAGCCACCGAAAACCACCACCAAGATTACCCTAGAATGAAACCTGCAAGAGAAGAAGAAGTCTAGGGCGTCCAGCACATAGTTGGGAACAGACTTTGCCGAGTTGAGAAAGGTGGGGGAAAAATGAAGCTAGGCCCAGAACACTGCCTAAAATCGAACTAGATGGAGAGCCTCTATTTTTTAATTGTATTTCTTTTGTCAACTCGTCTTAGTATCATAATCCTATTTTAGTCTATGGCCACAACCCAGAATAAGGGAGGAGCGAAAGTTCTAATGAATAGCTAGAATAATCAAGGACTGGCTCAATAATCATTTCGAAATTATCTACTGTTACAAGTTTTCCAGGTTTTTTCCTAATATACATTTTTTTTCGGCACAAAAATAGTATTAATAAAGGGTTGCCCTATAATTTTCCTCTGCGTTCTACTTTAGGGCTGTTTAGTTTCAATAGATAGATAGATATCTAATTTGGTAAGATCCTGTGATAGTGATGCCATCGAAACGTGAAAGTTAAGGAAACTCTGAGCTACTCATATCTCACATTAAGTTTCTATTGCATTAGATTTTCTTACAAATTTAAGGGCAAAAGTACCGGCTATTTAATATCCCCATGTGTGCATCAGTGAACTTCCACTCACCCATTTATTATTATAGTTTAGAATAGTCAATGATGTTCCATATGATACATATCGAATCAATTGATCAATTACATTGAATGTCAAATTAATAACTGTTTTATTCTGGAACATACACATAATACAACTAAAGGATGCTATTTATAAAATTATACGATGTAAACGATAAATCATTTTTATGATCAGAGAATAAAAGAATTTGTAAATAGTTTGGCATCTATATATGGTTATTTTTTGTGAGGAATTAATTACTCATAAAAAACAACCACCCATATAAAATTATTGTTTACAATTAAAAAGTCTCACATTTGTAAATATATAAATGCTTCTCTTGGTAGAGTATTGTCTGGTATAAATTTTATATTTATGCAATATAGATATCATTTTGAAATATAAATAATTTATCTCAACTCCGAATGGGACAAAGGTGTGTGTTGGATCCAAAGGTATCATAGGTTTTTGGGATGTATACTTTTAAATGACGAACTTAAGATTTTAAAGTTCCTAATTTTTTAAATTTAAATCAAAAATGGGTGTAGTACTGTCAGGGGATAAGCTTATTAAATATAACTATACTATAGTCTATGTAATTTAATAATAGAGAAGGTATAACGTAATATCTGATAAAGTAAAAGAAAATGGGATTTGGGAAAGGAAGATCAACAATTGGCAAATCACGATACAATAAATAATCAAAAAATACAGAGAGTACGAGAGGAAATTCACTCTGCCTTCTTACTAGTCTGGATGAGGAGTTTAAAATGGTGTTAAATTGACATACTAATGCTAAAAATCTGTGTTATTTTTTGGATTTTGAAAAAAGATCCTTAAAGAGGAGGAAATTTCCTACAAATAACTTCGGATCACCAAAACTGTACCTCCATTATTAATAATTTTAATTTAACGTTGAAAATTGCCGTCCGCGCGCCATTCTTAGGTTGCGCGCATGCTGTAGGAAGTCCGTAAGTTATAATAAAAAATTTATTTCGGGTACTTAGAGTAAATTAAAAAATCTAAATAAATTATGATATCATCTAAACACTTCAAAGAACTAAGTCCCGTTGGAATTTTTCATTAAATTAAATTTTCCAATAAACTAGACAATTGTTAATTAACAACATTTTACGGGATTTCTCTCATCATTAAAAATTAAATAAAAATTGCAATAATTGTTCTAAAATTATTTCCTTTCGTGGAGTCCTTTCAATTTACCCAATAAAAAAGAATACCTAATGAAAGTTTAGAAAAGTTCAATAGTTTGTTTATAATATATTTTTTTAATTAACAAATAAAGAAAAGTGGCCGTAGTGTTGTAAATTTTTTTTGTCTTTATCATAAGCTTATCGTTTTTATGTCAATAAGAGAAATTTATTAACTTAAAAAAAAAGTTATATGCATTTGTTTATAACAAATTTATAAACAAATGGACTATTTCAATATTTAAAAAAACATTTTTTTGCAACTTTATAAAGAATTGTCAATCATGATTTAAAAAAAAGATTTTTTCTTAATAACAATTTTCAATTGTTTATAAACGTTTTTTTCATATAACTATTGTTTAAATAATTAGTTAAGAAACCTTTTTTTTCTTAAAAATCATAATTGACAATTCTCTATAAACTTGTAAAAAAAAATTTTTTATTAACAATTACATTGTTTACCATGTTAACAATTTGTTATAAACAAATTGTCAATTTTTTTATTTATTTTTCCTGAAAGTAATAAAAATTACAATAATGACCCTGTGCATTAAAATATGAAAAAAAATACGTAGAACAAAAGTTGCAGCTGCTGATCAATTTGTTTATCTAAAATCTTATATAACTTTTAAACTATTAGAGATACGACAATAAACATTCAGGTCATTTTATCTGTTGTCATATGCATTTGTTTATAAACATTTCTGTTTTTTTTTTCGTAATTTTCGTACTTTTTTGCCTTCTAGCTCCATAAATAAGTTTAATTTGGTTATTTCACTCTAAGATAAATTTGTTCTGTTAAAAATTATGTAACAATTACGCTATTTTATTAATTTTTTTATTAACAATTGCAATTTTTTACAAATTTTCGAAAATTTTTCTTCTTAAAAATACTTACTTATTATTGATCCGCTGCATTATTGTTCAGATTAATCAAATTAATGTTTCGACTGAAGACTATTAAAATGTTTATAAATAAAACTATAAAAGGTTCGAATTATAATTTTGATTCAACTTCACATTTTAATGAGTAATAACT
The DNA here is from genome assembly GCA_034190945.1 of Octodonta nipae. Classification (NCBI taxonomy): domain Eukaryota; kingdom Metazoa; phylum Arthropoda; class Insecta; order Coleoptera; family Chrysomelidae; genus Octodonta; species Octodonta nipae. Next base: position 21,090,866 of record CM067217.1, read on the forward strand.
AATTCTTTATTTGCAAATACAATATAAAATTGTGATTATTAATAAAATATTCGTGTGAGTATTTTAATAAAATTATTTCCGCTGTTTTCTTCTTTTATTTGGGGACGGTGTTTTTGAAGTACTTGGTTTATTTTCATATTAAACCAACTCAGCTTTTCTTCTTCTGCTACGCAGTCTGTGCTCTGTTTGTTCTTGTTCACCTTCCTCTTTCCTTCCTTGGTTTCTAGGTTCGGTCGTATCTTCTTTTTCCCTTTCTTGATTTCTGGTTTCGGCTATTTCCTCTTTACTAATAGGTTCAGCTATATCTTCTTCTTCTTCCGTTTCATCTTGTTTTGCATTGTAATCAGATTCTGAATCTGCCCTGTAAATCGATTGAATAATCTTGCGATAAGCAGGCTTCATAGTATTTCGGTGGGTCAATTCAATTCCAACCTTTTATACTTTTATTTATAAACTTTTTGATAGTCTTCAGTCGAAACATTAATTTGATTAATCTGAACAATAATGCAGCGGATCAATAATAAGTAAGTATTTTTAAGAAGAAAAATTTTCGAATATTTGTAAAAAATTGCAATTGTTAATAAAGAATTTAGTAAAATAGCGTAATTGTTACATAATTTTTAACAGAACAAAGTTATCTTAGAGTGAATTAACCAAATTAAACTTATTTATGGAGATAGAAGGCAAAAAAGTACGAAAATTACGAAAAAAAAAACAGAAATGTTTATAAACAAATGCATATGACAACAGATAAACAATAGATAAAAAATCAAAAAATGGATTATCTAAAAGACAATTTTATAATGAACAAAAATGACCTGAATGTTTATTGTCGTATCTCTAATAGTTTAAAAGTTATATAAGATTTTAGATAAACAAATTTATCAGCAGCTGCAACTTTTGTTCTACGTATTTTTTTTCATATTTTAATGCACAGGGTCATTATTGTAATTTTTATTACTTTCAGGAAAAAAAATTAAAAAAATTGACAATTTGTTTATAACAAATTGTTAACATGGTAAACAATGTAATTGTTAATAAAATTTTTTTTTGAAGTTTATAGAGAATTGTCAATTATGATTTTTAAGAAAAAAAAGGTTTCCTAACTAATTATTTAAACAATAGTTATATGAAAAAAACGTTTATAAACAATTGAAAATGATTATTAAGAAAAATTTTTTTTTAAAAAATCATGATTGACAATTATTTATAAAGTTGCAAAAAAAAAATTTTTAATATTGAAATAGTCCATTTGTTTATAAATTTGTTATAAACAAATGTATATAATTTTTTTAAAGTTAATAAATGCCTCTTATTGACATAAAAACGATAAGCTTAGGATAAATAGAAAAAAAAATTACAACATTACGGCGACTTTTCTTTATTTGTTAATTAAAAAAAATTATTATAAACAAACTATTGAACTTTTCTAAACTTTCATTAGGTATTCTTTTTTATTGTGTAAATTGAAAGGACTCCACGAAAGGAAATAATTTTAGAACAATTATTGCAATTTTTATTTAATTTTTAATGATGAGAGAAATCCCGTAAAATGTTGTTAATTAACAATTGTCTAGTTTATTGGAAAATTTAATTTAATGAAAAATTCCAACGGGACTTAGTTCTTTGAAGTGTTTAGATGATATCATAATTTATTTAGATTTTTTAATTTACTCTAAGTACCCGAAATAAATTTTTTATAATAACTTACGGACTTGCTACAGCATGCGCGCAACCTAAGAATGGCGCGCGGACGGCAATTTTCAACGTTTAATTAAAATTATTAATAATGGAGGTACAGTTTCGGTGAGAAGTTATTTGTAGGAAATTTCCTCCTCTTTAAGGATCTTTTTGTCAAAATCCAAAAAAATTATTTGTTTACGAATTACAAGCGAAAAACCAAGCACTACTTTTTCAACATCTTTAATTGTTTATAACTTTTGAAATTTTTAATGTGCTAATACACTTTTCATGGACAATTATCTAGACATCAGGACATGATTCCCTATCGAATGAGCCATAACGCATATTTTTAGCATTAGTATATCGATTTAACACCATCTTAAACTCCTCATCCAGACTATACTGGTAGAGTTCTAAAAAGCATTTGACTGCCTAAACATACTTCAAGAGAAACGACAGAAATAAAAAAATTCAGGCCAAATTGACAACCTCCTCCTTTTTGAAAGTCTCTCAAGAATATTTCTTTCCAATTGTCTTTCTTTAATACACTACAAGTTTTTACTATTAACATATTAAACGAGAATAACATCGAAAAACATTAACGTCGAAAATTGGAAATACGGGGACACTATAAAATATATTTTCAAGGTTATTATAAATGTTTTCTTTAATTATTTTGTTTAAAAACAAGTAAATACAACAACAACTGACTATCAAAATTTGGTTGTCGTGTTCTTGAGGATGTTATACACAAAATAATATACTTTCCATTTAGGTTTTTTTTATTATTATTACAAGATGATCTCGTTTTTTATTCAGGACATACAAGTTTAGCAATATCATGTTCAACAAGAAAAGTAGAATCTACATAACAAAAAATTAATAGCGATAAAGTCTTAACATTTTTTTCTGGTATCACATGATGCATAAAGAATTTTATTTTTGGAAAGTTTCATTGGTCCTAAAATGACAACAAGAGTGACTAATAACTTAGAGTTTTCACCATCTCATCAGTTTACAAATTGTTTATTGGGAGTAGCCAATGTGGAATATCAATTTTGCATCAACATTAATAACGAAATAATTGGGGAAGTTGTTTTACCTTAGAGGCTAACATTTTGTCGTTAATGATTTTCCGGAATCGATTCCTTTGCATATACAGGTCGCTTGTAATGAGGCTCCGCAATATTTTGCCACCGATGTTCAACCTTAATTTCAACGAAACATGGGGTGCTCGTTGGATTGGGCAGGGTTATCTTGTCGAATAGCCAACTCACTCTACTGATGTAAATCCTTGGGATTTACTATTTTATTCTTATGCTGATTATTTGTGCAGGGAATAGTAATATTCTCAAGTCGAATTAACACGAACTGATTTTTAGTTTATATTTATTGCTGACTGTTTCTGCACAGAGTATTTAATAACTTTCTTATCCATGATAGTTTTATAACTGTTATCACTGGATATCAGGCTGTAATTATTTGCAGTATATTAAATTAATAAAAATATGTGATGTTTTTAATTGTTTTGTTACAGTTGGACAGCAAAATAATACACATTCGATAATAGCTAAACGTATCTTTTTTGACACAACCATGGTATCAAGTTTCCCATGTTTACGGTTGTCGAAAATCTAGCGAAGAAATGACAACAAATTGTTGTGATATTTTTATCAAATTGTGCCGATTTTGCGGTGTTACTTAAACTTTTAGTTTCTTTAAAGATTTAAAAATTGACTACCCATTTTTTTCTGACTTTATTAGTTATTACTTCAGTCGATTATTTAAAAATTTTTAGAGAGAACGACAGTCAATAATAAGAACCAGAATGCTAGGAATCAACATTTGGGAATTTTGCCAAAAACAGAATTCAAAGATTTATTTGAACTACTTCTAGGTGTTTGGGTTTTTTCCGTAGCATTTCAAGTTTCCCATCACAACTGCCAAAACGTATCCTGAGTTCGCAGAAATTAACGATATGGTAATAAAAATTAGATATATAACCAAAACCCGATAAAGATCTTCCACTTAAACAACTCTTTAATTTCATAGATTTCGTCAAGTAGTTCTAAAATATTCACATGTTTATCTGTGGTATTGATTCTTATTACCATTTAATGATTGTTACAAAATCGCAAAAGTATCGGAACAAGTTTAATATTTCTCAATTTAATTCCACAAATCGTAGATTTGACTTCAGCATTAAAATAAAAAATTTTACGGTTTAAAGTTAATTTCATAGCTGTAGGTGTGGATACATTATTAGATTAATTGGTTAATGAAATGTTTGCAAAAAAATTTAGAAACAAAATGTAAACATATACATAATAGGTCACAGATATTGCTTAAAAATGAGCTTTGAAACATGATATTTAGTTTCATTTTAGTGACCTCAATTAGTGACAAAATTTTAACATTATTGGCTATTATTGTTTTCTGTCAAAATTATTTATTTTTGCGACTTTTCGTTTTATAAGATGTTTAAAATGCTCAACTTGCAAAACAAAGTTTTATAAAAATGTTAATGTTCTCAATTGTTTCTAATTAAATGGTTAAATAACAATATTACTATTTATGCGTTATAACTATATAAATTTGGAAATATTCAGGGTGAGTTTTTTGATGATCAGTATGGGGATCTCGGAAACTAGAGGAGATAGAGCAATGGTTAAATTCGGAAAGATTTGCAGTTTTACTGGCCCAATTTAATGACACTTTCGGATTTTTGTAAAAAGTCATGGCTTACTAGATATTTTGAAAAAACGAAATTCTGTCGATTTAGTCAAATCCTTCTAGCTCCTTTGTTGTTAATTTTATAAAAAAAGTGTAAATATCAAAATTGAAGGGAATTGTATCACAAATATGATTGTTCTGGTTTGCGTGCAGCTCTCGTTTTCGAGATATGACACAAACTTATCTTTTTTTGAATGGAAACCATAGTTAGCTATGACCTCAAAAATCGGACATTTTTAGAGCTTTTCAACGATATAATACTCGATATAGTTATTCCGAGAGACCGGGGGTGGCCATTCGCGTGGGCCATTTCTTCCTACCCAAGAGTTTGAATAGATATTATCTAAGTGTTGTCTTACTAATAACGAGTTATAAGCAGGTGCTCCATCATGTTTTAACCACTCAATTTCTAAACAAGTTCTCAAATTCAAATTATGCAACATGTCTTGAAAAGAGTATTGCAAGAAATGCAACTAGCGCTCTCCAGTAAGTGATTCATCATAAATACCAGAATGGTAGACCCTATGATACCACACCAAACATTAAAACCAAATTTTATCTTGGGTTGTCTCTGATCTACATGGAAAGGGTTTTCTTTAGCCCAGATATGCTCAATGTGTCTATTGAACATACCGCAGTTAATAAATCTCGTTTCATCTAACCATAACACCTTTAATGGAAACTGTGGATTGTCAAGGCACATGTCTCTAAACCATGTACAAAACAAAATACGTCGAGGTTCGTCACCAGCATGCAAAGTTTGAGAGACTGAAAGTTTGTACGGGTGGAACTTGTGCGCTTTCAGTACCTTAACTACAGTTTGTTGAGATGTGCCAGCTTCTGCTGCAATCTCACGAGTTGATGTAGATGGATTTTGATTTACCATTGCTAAAACATTTATTTGTGCTGCTTCGTTAATTTCATTACGTTCCTTTGATGGTTTAGTAAAAGGTCTATCTAAACTATCGTAAAGCCTCTTAAATATACATAGAGCAGGTTGATATGATATAACATTCCACCATATTCAGTTTTTCTTCGTTAGAATATTCCATTTTATCACGAAAACTTGCCAATATCGACTGTCAGTTCAGCACTACTAATGAAATTGCTCTCAAATGAGGAAACGTCAAAGTGAAAACAATCTTTTTCATGGCTACCTACGTTAAAAGTGAAAATAAGTGAGAAAAGCATCCATAACTCCGTTATTTTTATGAATAACTATATCGAGTATTATATCATTGAAAAGCTCTAAAAATGTCCGATTTTTGAGGTCATAGCCAACTATGGTTTCCATTCAAAAAAAGATAAGTTTGTGTCATATCTCGAAAACGAGAGCTGTCACGCAAAGTCGGACATGACAATCACATTCGGGATACAATTCCCTTCATTTTTGATATTTACACTTTTTTTATAAAATCAAAAACAAAGGAGCTAGAGGTATTTGACTAAATCGACAGAATTTCGTTTTTTCGGAATATCTAGTAAGCCATGACTTTTTACAAAAATCCGAAAGTGTCTTTAAATTGGGTCAGTAAAACTGCAAATCGTTCACAATTTAACCATTGCTCTATCTCCGCTAGTTTCCGAGATCCCCATACTGATGATCAAAAAAACTCACCCTGTATACTAACTTGTTACGAATATAATGCTTGTGAATAATAAATATTAGTAGGTGGCCTAGTGATGAAAAACAAGTGAAGTAAATTGGCGGTCATCTTTTGGTGTTATTTGTAAATTATCTGAGCAAATTAAGATTATGCTTTTGCCCAATATTTGCCAGTAGTATTCTCTAATTTTTTTAATTATTTGTATGTTGTGTTTATATCATTCAAGCCGAAGAAGTCCACTGCTGGACATAGGCCTTACTTAACCTTCAATGTGTTAGGTTCTGTGCCATCTAGATCCAGTTTATGTCCCCGAGCTTTAAGTCATTCATCCATGTTGTGAGGTGGAAGTACTCTTTTTCTAAAAGTTTCTGATCTTAGCCTCTCTCCGAGAATTGTTCTGGTATTCTAGTCTATCTGTCAGTATTTCTTGTAGTGTGAACCGCCCAGTTGCATTTTATTTTAGCTGTTATCTGCAAGTGGAGTTCCCATGTTCAAAGTATTTATAGGAAGTTTTGAAAGGAGTTATCATTAATTATATTTATTAAATAATAATAACTCTTCTTCCTCTTCTACAAACGTTTCTCTAAACAGAGTGGTTATTGATACTAGTTACCAGTACATATACTTATGATTATATATATATATATATATATATATATATATATATATATATATATATATATATATATACCTACGAGGCAGCCTTAATTGGGTGGATTTTCGGCTAAAACTAAATTTAATTAACTAACTAATAACTTTTCTAGAGTGTCGATAATAAATGTGGATCTTTCTGTATCTTTTAAGGAAATGATTGAAAGCATTAATATGCAATCACAATGTCACTTTACTCTTCCCTATAAGCACTATTATAGTTACAAAGTAACTATTTTTCTAAAAATCTATCACTAGATTCTATATACACATGTGGATGTCCGGCCATTTTTACCGGAAGTCCTATTATTAAGTCTATGGCTTTTTCCTGGTACTGAAATTCATTAATATTGTGACTTACACTTATACATTTTCTCGTAACTACAAGTGCAGCTGCTCATGTGTTCCTCATCTAAATTATACAGTCGCTCTCCCCACCCCCCATATACTGCATGTTTGCTTCAGCTTGAAATGAATATCTTTAAAGTCCGTTTATTGTTAAAAAAAAACTCCTGATTTGTGTAACTTTAAATGTACGAAATAAATTTATAGAAATAAAACTCAACTGCCTAAACTATGTATATGCATCACTCCAGAACTGACACTTATATTATCTGCGCTGGGACAACACTTTTTGTGTATTTTATATTGTACCTTCTGCTCAACCAGTCAAAAACCATTGGATTTTTTCCAAATGAAACTAATAATTTCTTTAGAACACTATTGTGTCATATATCAATATTGTTCTGAGTATAATTCAAACTGGATCATGTCATCCCTTTCAAATTCACGATGTGCTTGTAGTCTACAGCCTCTGTTTCGCCCGTTGATGTTTGACGCGCATTAGTTGTGTTATCTATATATAAATAGGCAAAGACAAAACGGTTAGGTACCATTTTCTCCTTTGTCCCTCAACCGATTTATTTGATTTTTGCTTTGTTCAGTGGCTATTGACGACCTTCAGTGCAGAATGCTAAAATATATTTATAATATTGATTCATTCATTACATAAAGAAAAATAAAAAATTCATAATTTACGTTAACAGTGCCGCCAGATTGCGTGGAGAGAAAATCGTAAGACGGATTGACTCGCATGAGAAAAACAAACTAAACTAAACGAAAAACTAACAAATTTTGTTTGTTTCTGAAAGTTATTCTACATTATCATGCTATTGAGAACTCACCCACAAAAATTTATATTATATGATAATGACAATTTATTGGGTACTCGCAATTTTTTCTTAATATAGTGTGATAACTAAAAACAGAAATTTGTATTGCGTGGCAACTAAACAATGTTTTTCCGATAAAATTTTATTATTTTAACATTATACTATTAATTTATATTGTTTCTATTTTAAAGGTTAATAGTTTCATACAATTTAACTAAGATTACAAAGCCTCTGATATAAATACAAATAGTGAAATTGAAGATAAATAGTGTTGTAAAGTAACAATAGTTAGATCTGACATCATGGCAATGGTTCTAATTTCTCGACCAGTTCACGGTCAACCCCATTTGTAGCAGATTGAATTTCAATTTGACATTTCTTAACAATGTTAACCGCTAGGTTTTGGTACCTTCTCAATGCAATCAGAAAATTATCAATCTATAATTTTCAAAATTTCAATTTCAATGAACTTACAAAAATTGTCAACATATAAAGGTATTATTTAACATAAATTAATAGGTGGTGCATTGTATTTCTTAAATGTTTTGATATAATCCCCCGATAAAAACTTTTACGTAAGTAAACTAACTATTGAGAGATTTTAAAGCTAATTGATACATTTGATTTTAGAGCCACTCAAGTTGAATATGTTTTATTTTTATTTTATGCCATGTGCAAATGAAAATTGAATAAGTATTAGTAATATATTGCTGTTTTATTCGATATAAGGTAACCTTTTAAATTAATTTTAACATGTCTAAAATATTAGCAGTCAGTCAAAAATTGTTAAATGTTCTTTTAACGATATGTAATATGCTGCAAATATATTTTAACTTATTTATCTAACAATATAACACATATAATGTTTAGTTTATTTACATATATCTTATTATATGTAATTCTGGCAAACTGCACTATGACTGTCGAAATATCATTTGGGGTTTTGGCGTCTACAAATTGATTGCTCTGGAAAAAAAGTATTACCGAGAAAGAACGAAATTGTGACAATAATTATGACAGCTGAGTTTTGAAATTACAAAAGTTTCAATACAGGCTGATTTGGTAACATACTTGAAAAAAAATTCCAATACAAATTGATGTGTAGAATCTTATAAGAATTTTATCACTATTTAATATTTTTTAAAGTAAAAATTGCTGTTTAGGCGATTTTTGGATGGGTAAAAATTATGTGTTCTTATGTTCTAAATTGACTGAGATATAAGGCGTTGTATATTATAATTGCACAGGGCGATTCCAGATATGTTAGAAATAATTTTTTTTGTGGGTGGCACACAAGCTGTTGCATATATAGGGTGTCTAAAATATAGAGTAGAGTGCAATTATAACCAATAAAATAATTACATAGGGAAGCCCATTAGCGGTTGAATTTACAGGGTTCTTGGAATAGAGGGCGCAATAGAATTACAGTTATACAGGGTGGTGCAAAAAATATATACAGAGATGCAGGCTGGCGGAAATGGAAATGCAACATTTCGTAACCCATAAGCAGTAGTATATATAGAGTAGATGAAAGATAGGAATTATTGATATACAGGATGATTATAAAAAATGTTAGAATAGGAAATGATTTATAGAGTAGCCCACGATGAGTTCCATATATATGATGATTGAAATATAGATCGGAGTAGAATTATAGTTACAGAAGATAGTTTTCATAAACAAAAAGAGTAAATACGGTGACTTACAGACAATCGCATATACAGAATGGTTTACCGGGTGGTTCAAAAATGTTTAAAATATTATGCGTGGTCCATGAGCAGCTACATATACAGGGTGGTGGAAATATATAATGAGATGGAATTATTATAATGAGTATTTATAAATAAATTATATATAAATGTTAGAGAAATGAGTGCAATTATAGTTATACAGGGTGGTTATAAAAAACAATTACGTAGGATAGCCCAGTAGCGGTTGAATTGTTGTCATATTAAATTAAGAATTACGAATTTGAACACAAATAAAGTCCTATTAATTATATCTGAAAAAGAACATGACTTCGTTACTTATTTGTAAAAGCGAGATGTAAGACCGACATCTAGGATTTTCGAGAAAACTATCACACAGAGGTTCCGAATCTGGATCCGTTCCGTGTAATTGTTGTTCTCCGTTAAGTCCTAGGATAGAATGTCACTATAAAATTTTCGGGGTACTTCACCTGCCAGAGATATTGACACAATTGGTCGAATTTCGACCACTGGGCGACAGCTAGAAGCTTTGAAATACACAATTTGTTCTGACGTAATTTCTATTGTTTTCCCTTTTTTTTTTCTAGAAACGGCCAATTTATTCAAAAACGTTTGTCTTTGTATCCCGCGCATTATTTGTTGATCAGTTACCACAGAATTAATCCATGAGAAATAGGCAATAGGAAACAGACTGGTCCGCCATTAAAACCACTCAACGTGCTAGATCCAGAGAGATAAATGTTTTTCCGAATTTAATCAAAATAAAATTCAGAGATATATGTTCAACTGGATTTTTGGAGTAGAATTTTCAAGTTTCATAGTTTTATGACAACTGCCAAATCGTATCAGAATTCGCAGAAATTAGTGATATGGTAATAAAAAATGAGTATAAAACCAGTACAAGATAAAGATCTTCCACTTAAACAACTATTTAATATTACATTTTTAGTCAAGTATTTCAAAATATTCACATGCCTGTCAGTGTTCTCGTCATTTAATTGCATCTGGGTTAATGCTGTTGATTAATAGCACCACTTAATGATCGTTAAAAAATCATTAAAGGTATCTGAACAGGTCCAACATTTCACGATTTCTTTTAACGTCAATTAGTTGTTTTGTTTACAGTTCACGAATTTGTTGACATTGTACCCATTTTATGGTCAACTATGTTCAAAAAAATTCAAATATATCGTGCGTCGTGTTTGTAAAAGTGTTTTTCGTCCATTTTTGCGTTAGTTACATTTTGTACTGTTGTTTTGAACTGCATCTTGCTGAAAACTGACAAGCAACATGTACTGTTGTGCATTTATTCAAACGCATAGGACAAATTTGGTTATCACCATTGAAACACCTCTAAAGTAAGTCATTAGTACAAATCAAACTTCGATTGATCGGTATTTTCCAAATACGCAGTATCCTATCGAATATAAAATGTTACAACATATTTTTAACGTATTAAGTACAAAGCTTAACACACCTTGATTAAATATCCAGATAAAACAATAACTTTGTTCTCAATTTATAGTAACATTTGGTGTTCCTAAAAGTGGTCTTGGGTATTAACTTACGGATGTTCAAAGAAGATTAACTGTACTTAAGTTTTGAAAAAATTGATCTTAATGTTGAAAAAGCATTTTTGTAATTTTGTGAAAATAACTATTATTAATAATGCGCAAAATTTTGCAGCCAATAAAACTGTAGTTTTTTTTTCAGGAAATTTTACACTCTACAGATTTGTTAGTAGTTTTAAGATATTTTTGAAAATTACCAAAATGCTCTTCCAACTTTAAGGGTCATTTTTTTCAAAACTTTAAGTGCTCTAATCCGTTCAATTTCTTTCTGCATAGTGCAAGTGAATAAATAAAAGGAATTATATAGTGTCAACAATTATTTTCAATAGGGGCGTTATTTTTGGGGTGATTTTCACATTTTATTGAGGAAAAACAATAGAGACTATACACCAGTTTATAAAATTCAACAGCAATCCGCTTAAATCATCACGATTAATACGATTTTTCTTTTGTTTTTTGCTCCAACAATGAAAAGTAATGGAGGAATCGTAATGCCGTCTACAGTAAAGTTGTAGAGAATAAGACATCCTTCTTAATGAGTGATTGTACATTTTTTTACCGACTAGAGTAACTGGTCAAAAGTTTTTTTGTTTCAGAAATTTATAACTTTCTTGTAATTAATACTGGAATATTAGTCATCGTCATAACAATAGTTTATGATATTAAGTTTATGTGGACTCACGAGCGAGACCATTGAATAAGTTGTTTTTGAACAATTCGAATTTAAATAATTCAGATAGTTATTTTGTACATCCCACCGTATTAACGAGGTTAGTCCGACCGGAATATATTAGAGATATTTTGAAACTTCATACAGTCCATCTATCTATCTCTGTTTGTTTTTCGCTATAATGCCGAGAAGTTAGTTTAAAATAATAGTAAACATTGCATTAAATATACGAATATGCGACAGCTATTCAGCGGATATTTTGCATATCGCTATCGAACTATCGTGGTTAATACGATACGTCCTGCAAAATATTGCTACAAAATATTTAAATTGCAATTCTGCAAGATCTACTTAACGTACAATATCGATCTTCAGCGTTATTAATCTCAACTTTATAAGCTATCACCAGAAGGCAGATTAAGGTTCCAGCTGTTATTACAACCAAGTTATGAATTTATTTATTCACTTTACATCGTTTTTTTCAGCATTTCTTTTTGAAAAATGCTGCTATTTCAATTTATAGACATTCACTTTGAAGTTTTTCTGATTCTCTACAATGTTTCTATTGACGGCGTTATTAACAGATCATTACTTTTTACAGTATAAGCAAAAACGAAAATATCCCATATTTTTTGGGTTTTTAAGGCTCAGATAATTGACTTCTGCGAGTTTGCTATTAAAATTATGTCAGTTATGACTGTTGACTGCTGTAAAAATATTATTTTGATAATAGACTTTCACAAATAGAAACAGAAAATAAAGGCCAGTTTAAGCATTTTTTAACAGTTTCTATAAGTCTTCCTCAAAAAATGCTATAGTTTGATTTGTATTGGATCTACAAAGATCATAAATCCCACAATTCCTGCTTTTTCGCAACCTACATTTTTACTTAAACTTTAAAGAACGAAAGTTGCTTGAAATTAGTCAATGTATCGATTTCCGGATTTATATCCAAAGAAAAATTTTTCACTCCTCGAGAAGGGTTGTCATCCACCCCCAGGGCAAAAGCACATGTTCAAGTAGGCTGCAAGCAAAACCTACTGTCAAATTTTGATGCAAATCGGTGCTGTTTGGCCTTCATTTAGTGGACTATACAAGCTTTGTTTCAAAATACACTTCGAGGTTGTTATTGTGAACAATTGTTTTATTTGGGATCCATTCATTTAGTTTTTTAATGGTTAATTCTCAGTAATTGTGGTAAGCAAGCCGCGTTTTCATAAAATTATGGTAACTAGCGGTCGTCCAGTGGTCGAAATTCGACCCTAATTTATTAAAATTATGAGTTGAACATTATAGACGTTATTTTGTCTATATCAAATATAGAGTTGAGGCGATATTGAATATTCTCTTCGAGGTGTCATTCCTTTGTACGCAAGACAATATATATTATATATTATATATATTGTTTCTGGTATTCAATATCTCTGACAGGTGAAGTAACCTGAAAATTTTAGCTAGACATTCTGTCCTAGGAGTTAAGGAAAAACAGCAATTACACGGAACGGCTCCAGACTCGGAACTTCTGTGTGCTAATTCTCTCGAAAATCCTAGATGTCGGTCTTACATCTCGCGTCTTCAAACAATAAAAGGACCCTAAATTAAAAGAATATGGTTAAAATAAAGAAGATATCAAAACTAAATTGATTAAGTGCAACATAATTCTGATTTTAGTTTACAAACCATATTTACAATGCAATGAAAGTTGCAAACTGCAAACTTGCGAGCTCCCAATAAAAGGCGATTATTATGTATTATAATTTTTCGGTGGTTCGGTTTAAATAGCATGAGTACGTAGGCTAACTTTAGCGAAGGGCCTAAACTTTTAGTTTTACATTTCATTAAGTTTGTCTTTCACATTGGAGTCAACCTATGTTATGATTTTCTCTCCAAGCAATCTGGCGGCACTGTATGGCATTGACAGGATGCATGTAAATAATGATTTTTTTATTATTTTATTATTTAATTATTGAACCAATATTATAAATTAGGATTAGCATTCTGCACTGAAGGTCGTCTGTAGCTACTAAACAAAACAAAAATAAAGCAAATCGGTTGAGTGATAGAGGAGAAAATGGTACCTAATCGTTTTGTCTTTGCCTATTTATATATAGATATATCCTATTCAGAGCTGCTTCCAGGATTGAAGATATATTTGTTGGAAAAGTGAAATTAACACCTTGTTTACAATATCAAATATAAGTAATATACAACTGATGCAATAAATACTGTTAAGAATATTGCATATAAACGAGGGAAAAACATAATAGTACCTACTACTTATCAATAGTTCAGTGCGTCTGCAATTTCAAAAACCTTGCAAACGATTAACGGGACTTTTTGTTTATAATCCGCTAAAACCGATAGGTGTGATTAACGAGATATCGACCTACCTCGGAACTAGATACTCTTCAAGGTGAGGCAACTTGAAAAACTATATTAATTAATATAAGCTAAAGATAGTTGTCGTGTCAATAACAACAATCATTAACAGCGTCTTGTTATGATATTAGCACATGTTTTCATTGAAAAATATCTGTAATAATAGCCATTTTATGTATACCGAAGGTCCGATTAATCTTTCCTAAAATATTATACGAAGAACAGTTAAAATTTAATGAATATTTATTGAGAATATTTCAATAGGTGTCAGTTCAATGCCTTTATATAACTATTTGGAGATTACATTTGTTATGTTGCATAGGAACTAAAATAAATCACAAATTAGGAATTAAATCTTTATGGCGTCTATAAAAGGCTAGTAGTCTGTTTATTGTTTACTCCAAACCAGCCCGACTAATTAGGATAATCTAAACTTCACTCTGATAAGGAAGGTCCTAAGTGGTCCCATATTTTTTTTCAATGACATGGCTCATACCGTTTTTCAGAAAATCATAATAATTTGTTCTTGTATAGTAAGAATTGGCGAATGGGATAGTATTAAATGAAAGTAACTGTCGTTGTGCAATTAATTAAAAATAGATTGGAATTTAATTATAATAAATGTTAGATAACCGCTTCAAGATGGAGGTTCTCAATTCGTTTGCATCTATAGTGTGTCTAAATAACATGGAAATGGAAAACTTTCTTATGCATAATATTTAGAAAAAAGTTATTCTTCATAAAATGATGTGTTTAGTGTAAAACCTAAACTTGAAATCATCATATCTAACATTTTTCAACTATACAGGGTGAGTTTTTTTTGATGAACAGATGATAGAGCAATGGTTAAATTGGGAAAGATTTGCAGTTTTACTGGCCCAATTTAATGACACTTTCGGATTTTTGTAAAAAGTCATGGCTTACTATATACTTAAAAAAAAACGAAATTCTGTCCATATTGACAAGTTTTCGTGATAAACTGGAATATTCTAACGAAGAAAAACTGAAAATCGTGGAATGTTATATCATATGCCATAAAAATTCAGTTCGTACAGCTGAGGAATACTTTCATAGATATTTTAATCGTCGTCAACCTGCTCTATGTACATTTAAGAGGCTTTACGATAGTTTACGCAGATATGGATCTTTTACTAAACCATCAAAGGAACGTAATCAAATTAACGAAGCAGCACAAATAAATGTTTTGGCAATGGTAAATCAAAATTCATCTATATCAACTCGTGAGATTGCGGCAGAAGCTGGCACATCTCAACGAACTGTAGTTAAGGTACTGAAAGCGCATAAGTTCCACCCGTACAAACTTTCAGTTTCTCAAACTTTGCATGCTGGTGACGAATATCGACGTATTTTGTTTTATACATTGATTAGAGACATGTGCCTTGACAATCCACAGTTTCCATTAAAGGTGTTATGGTCAGATGAAACTAGATTTACTAACTGCGGTATGTTCAATAGACACAATGAGCACATCTGAGCTAAAGAAAACCCTTTACATGTAGAACAAAGACGACCCCAGATAAAATTTGGTTTTAATGTTTGGTGTGGTATCATATGGTCTACTATTCTGGGGCCTTTTATCTATGACGAATCACTTACTGGGGAGCGCTACTTGCATTTCTTGCAATACGCTATTCAAGACATGTTGCATAATTTGAATTTGAGAACTCGTTTAGAAATTAAGTGGTTCCAACATGATGGAGCACCTGCTCATAACTCGTTATTAGAAAGACAACACTTAGATAATATCTATCCAAACTCTTGGCTAGGAAGAAATGGCCCACGCGAATGGCCACCCCGGTCTTCCGATTTGGCAGTTATAGACTTCTATTTATGGGGTGCGCTAAAAAACAAAGTATACAAAAAAAGTATGAGACAGTTGGTGACATAAGGGAGGCGGTATTACAAGCAATTGAAGAAATTAATAGGCGGTCTGTGAGGAAAGTGGTAATGTCAATCTTAAAAAGATACAATTTTTTCGAACATTTATTGTAACCACTATTAGGTACTTTAATTTCTTAAGTTTTTAGTAAATACATACTTATTTAGTTTTTTCGTTATATCTGATATACCTAATAAAAAAAGCAAGGGGGCGGAGTCAGCAAGCCCCATCAATGGCGTTGATTTCGTGCTTTGTAGGGCGGAGTACCATAATCTATTCAGTTTTACACCTTGTTTTTTCCATTAAAATTGTTTGTCTATAAATTTCTATGGTTTTCCACTGAAGGCGAAAATGGTAATGTGGTTGGTAGTATATCGATATTTAGGAGATGGATGTTGATGAGTGGGTGTGAAAACCATTTTAACCTGTAGTTTCCTAAGCAGTCTGCCAATATGATCTGTGGTGTTTTTAATATATTACAAGAAAACAACCCCTAAAAATTCAAGTGATTTTTGATCTTTTCTCTTGATTTTAATGACCTAGTTATCTTATAAGTCCAATAATAAATAAAATAATTCGACTTTTAGATAAACTGGTTCACATATTCTGGACGCTTGGTCAGCGAGACTTGATTACAGTACTTTTGGACTAGGATGTTGATTGAAATTCTTGTGGAGGTAACGGTTTATGTGAGTTGGATTCCTATCAGCGTTTTGGCTAAAGGTGACGTCATTATTCTTTGAAAATTAAACATCCAGAAACGTCAGTTGTCCGTCTCTTTCCCTATGGTGAATTGAATGAATGCCTTTTAAATGCTGTATAAATTCCATTAGTGAATCCTCCCCGTGGCTTCAAACCACAATAGGATCATCACTGTACCGGAACCAACGTGTCCGTTTGCAAATACCGATAGCTTTTGGCTTCTAGAAACTCCATGTAAAAATGATTGGATTGAGAGGGCTTCCCATGACCACACCATCAACTTGATAATAGCATTATTGATTCCCCTGAAAATAAAGTAATAGTTATAACATGTCTAAACATTTCAGATATGTGGTTTGGGAAAATGCTGGATGAAAGTCTCTAACACGACGCTAGCTGGTATCTTGAGGACTTTTATCATTTTCTATGGTATGGCTAGAATCCCTTATGTATTTTAGTATTTCAATTAAGTATTTCCCAATACTCTGATTGAAGAGCTAATGGCACCAACCATGGAGCGAACATTAGACTTATAAATTTTAGGCACACCATCAGGGTTATATGGTTCACATAAAGTTTATAAGCGTAGTGTTCATCTTATATAACTTTTGATTTTCTCCGTTTTCACTTCATTTCAGTATACATTATCTGAGTTTAGAATTATCGGTCAGAAATATCGCCATTACGCCATTTAAATTCAACTTGAAAAGTTTTGGACTCCCTGTAATATAAGAATTTTATGTAGTTTAATACGATATGATGTCCCAAAAAGAGCTTATTATATTCATTCTTGCCATGCAAGACGAACAAAAAAACAACATACAATGTTGTAATCACTTGAAAGAAATTCGACAACTAACTGACAAACCCGTTTTTACTGTCGTGTGTTCATGATGAATGTTTCGCTTGAGGCTTTGGTTCTTTAATATACTTAACTTTCATGCAATAGTTTAACGTACTCAACATATCAACAAACATGTTTCATATTTTATTCTGTTTTTTTTTTAATAAGCAACATGGTTTGATTGTGAAGTTGACATATCGAAAATCTGAATATTTTTCATTCAAATGAAGTTTTAGGTTCAACAAATACAATTTAAAATTAAAAAACTTCTTATAGTTTGTTTTAAAAGTTTCAAAGTGAATCAACATTCCTGCCAAACATATTTTTAAATAGAAATGTTAAGTTGCAAGCACCACTATATACATATATATATATATATATATATATATATATATATATATATATATATATATATATATAATTTTTGTATGATATTTCCTTCGACCTTACTTATATATAAAATTGTAAATGTATTTTCTTGATATTAGTTCGTTCAAAATGATAAAATCATGTTCATTTTACATCTTTTATTGATGATGTTTCAGCCATGTTTTTGGCCTTTTTCAAATCTATTCTAAACATTTTACTTAAGTAGATATAAGTAAATTCAGTAAAATGTTTACCTCTATTATCTAAATAAACCTACACCAATGGCACCTAAAAGCCCATTGCACTGCATGGGGTACATACGAACAGAAAAAGCTCAATAAAATATCATTGTACAGGTCCTAGATGTATAACCCATACTTACAACTGAAATAAATTTGACAATTGGGAAATTCCAGAAATCAACCCTCCGATGTAGTAAAAACAACAAACTTACTCACGCCGTAGGTAAATTTATTATAATTGCATAAGTTCTTAAATTATAAATAGATTTAACTGTTAGAATAGATTGGAAAGAGGCCAAAAAGATGGCCGAAACGTCATCAATAAAACATATAAAATGAACATGATTTTATCATTTTGAACGACCTAATATCAAGAAAATACATTCACAATTATATATATATATATATATATATATATATATATATATATATATATATATATATATATATATACATATAATATACCAAACTTGTAAATTTTTGGGAAACCAGCAATGAATAACGTGTTACTCTTTATCTTTATTGACTCGAGCTTTCGATAATTATTTTTATCTTCATAGGGAGCACTACAAAATATGTATACTTAACAAAGATGTGAGATATTCATGTCAGATGTTCTACTATGGTACATAGCGACCAGTAATTGTGTGAATGGCGAAATCCCGGGGAAATTATGTTAAGATTTATAAAACAAAATCACATTCAACATTGTACACAAACTTATTAATATCTAGTAAAAATTGTGATAAATTTCACCATTTAAATTACCAGGAAAAAACAGGGGTCCAATTAGATGATTTCTCAAAATCCCTGCCCAAACGTTTAGTTTTACCGGATGTTGACTATGAGCTTCTCGAAATAAATGAGGATTTGTATCGCTCCACTGTTATGTCGGTTAAACTCCCCATGAAGTGAAATAGTGCACTCATCCGAAAAGCAAACATTGTACAAGAAATTTGGGTGTTCGATCTTATGCTGGGTCATAATTTCGCAAAACTTTTGTCTTCGATCCCAATCACTCTCATTCAAATCATGGCTTAATTTAATTTTGTACGGATGGAATTTGTACTTATGCAAAATTCTAAAAATGTTAGTTTTGCTAATACCGGAAGCTGCAGAGACTGCGTGTTTGGTATATGTTGGACATGGCCCAACGTAGCCACACGTACCCCTTCATCATTTACAATTCCAAGGGACCTCTTTTTTATTCATTACTGAGCCCGTCTCAAGAAATCAACTCCATACATATTTATGACGAACGTTACGTTCGGAATGGTTTTGGTTAAAAACTCTTGCAGCAGATTGAGAACAATTTGGATTTTAGGAATAAAGACTTACGAGCTCAAGACGTTCTTGCAATGTGTATTCATAATTATCTTTTTAATAGTCAACAAATCAGTAAAGTAATTACTTGACAGATAAACAAACTTGCTGTAAATATCAGCAAAAAATAATGTAAATTAAATGAATCTTTACATTTAATGTTTTTCTTGTATTGTGTGTTATTACAGGGTGCGGCAGTGAATCAGGATGGTTTACGAGCGTACTATAAAAGAACTCCTTTTTAATACTTTTCCTTACAGTAAAAACTTTAAATTTAATAATCCGGTTTTACTACTAGGTCCCTTAGGTTTTTTGTTACATGAACAGGAATTTCAATAAAACAATTTATTATGTTAAATGATATACAACACCTATTTTTTGTTTATATTGTTAAAAGATTAAAATTAAGAAAAGGAGATGCATCCTGTCAGTCTAAAGTCTAAGGTGAACAATTAAGACAAAGTTTGGGTTGTACCGCCAAAAGAATACGTCACTGTCAATCATCTTTTTCTTAAGGAATAGAAAGAATGAAATTTTACCTTGATTTTGATATTATCTTCATATTTTTGGTAGGTACAGCAAGGGTTACAATTAGTATTTGTGGGATCTTATTAGAACATTTAAGGGAAAATCGCATTTTAAAATTTATTACATGACATATAGCTTTGGATCAAAATTATGACATAACCAACAAACGGATATGTTTGAAATTTATACAGGACGACAATGACAAATAGCTGGTCCGACTGAACACATTGCTGGTAATAAACAATGGACAAAATTTTGAAATTTAGGAGCAGGTTATACTTTTGAAGTACAAATGACAATTAAATCAAGGAACAAGAGGAAAGAAAATTACATATTTTACGGTAATGCTATGGTAATTTGAAAAACTAAACATACGGAAAGTGAAATTTGAAAAAGCGGATCAACATTCCTGCCAAACATATAAACATATAAGCGGAATGAAAATTGGGAAGTTCGTAATTAAAAAGTTAAATGAAATTTGGTTTTTATGTCAATATAAAAACTATAAAGACGCTACAGGGCATGTCATATGGGGTATTCGATTTTAGCGGTGGTAAAGTAAACTTTGTTCGAGGTTAGAAATTCAAAATTGTTTAAATGGTATCAAAACTTAATTGAGAAAGCAACCATCAACCAGAAGATTTTAAGAAAGCAGGTGTGCACAGAAGCTGTTGAGGTACATTGAGTATAGGAGCTAATTTATAAAGAGAGTAGTCAAGAAGCAGATAGAA
Organism: Octodonta nipae; assembly: GCA_034190945.1. Taxonomy (NCBI): domain Eukaryota; kingdom Metazoa; phylum Arthropoda; class Insecta; order Coleoptera; family Chrysomelidae; genus Octodonta; species Octodonta nipae. The sequence goes on from CM067217.1 coordinate 21,111,680, forward strand.
AGCAGCATTGGCTTGAGATTGCAGTAAATTTTTAAAGAAAGCAGGCAGAGTAAGGAGCAGGCAGATAAAGAAGCAGAAAGCAAGCAGGTATTGGAACAAGATTCTGGAGAAAGCAGGTTTACGGAAAAGTGGTTTGAAGAAGCAGTTAGATACAGCAGAAGTTGCACAAAAGACAGTCCACACCAATAGAGCAAATCAAGAGGATAAAGTTGTTGAAGCTTTAAGACAAACTCAAAGTTATAAGGCAATACAATTTTGGAGTATGATTTAAAAAATTTCATACGGCGTTCATAGTTATTTTAAATAATAGAGTTTACAATTGCTTTTGTTTCTTTGGGAAATATACATTACTAGTCTCGGGTTTTTTTATGATAAAAAGAATCATTCGTTTTGAACAAATCTTTTTAGATTAGTTCATGGATTTCAGTTTTAGTTAAGTTTTGTTTGATATTTCTGATCTTTTATTATTACTGGTTGCATTTTGAATTTCACATGATTGTGTTGAATAAAATATAAAGTTTATAATACAAAATATATTCGAAAATTTGTGTTTTATTGACTGACAACAGTCGATTAAATATAATAAAACTTTCATTGCAGGTTTTGAGTCTGCAATAGCCGGAGCAAGAAGAAGTTGAGATGGAATTTTTATAACAAAAAAAGTAAAGTTTTGGAAACAAGTAATTGTTTAGTTCTTTCTGAGACCTTTAACGACGTTTCGGGCAGACTCATTCGCACTCTTCAGGTTTATTCACATTTGTGTCGTACCAATTTGCTTACACATCGAATTACAAGTCAATTATTTCTTATGACAATCGACGAGCTACCCAATAGTAATTCGTTAGGGTATTCATTAATTAAGTATTACAAATTGCAGCCTTTAGCTCTACCAAAGCTGCCACAATTCAGGATCTTAAGTAACTTTATCTCGGTATTCTTGTCTGAAGTACATATCGTTTAATTGTCTTAAATTTAAGTTATTTAACAATAATTAATTTTTTATTCGAATTCTCAAATACTATTTGTATTAATCGAAAAGGTGAATAGAAAAGGTTGTAAGCAAACAAGTCATTGTTATTGAATTATATTTTGAGAAAGAACATCCGTCTCATTTCAGCCATGATCTAAATCAATTATCGGTAAGATCTATCCAAATATCAGAGCGGCTTTGGCGACCTACGCGCTAACTAGTTTATGAATGTATATGTTTGTTTGATTAATTAGGAGACATTGAGCTGTTTTCGCTTGTCAATTATTAATAATTATCGACGCTTATTGAACGATGGTCAAACAGTGGACGACTTATTAAAAAGGACACTTGCTAACTTTTAAAAGATTCGGTAAGGTTTTAAAGAAAAGCCTTCATATCTCAATGACTGTTATTATCTCCTATATGACAACCGCTGTCAAAAAAAAAACAAATTCATTGTATAACAGAATCTTATTTGCCTGCCAGGTTGACCCTGAGTTAACATTATAAAACAGATGCAGTTTTGTTTCCGTGGATAGTGCGATCAAAACTTAAACATTGTAAGCAAATGCTTCTGTTCATATCAAGATCTAAGGTTAATGTAATAAAAACGAGTTACTTGTACTATACGTATAACTATAGATGAGTAAGGAAAATAATATAATGATTGTTCACACACAGAGGTGATGGAGGTGTAGCCAAGGGCTCAAAATAAAGCAATAGGACAAAAAATACAATGAATCTAAAGCTATAGAGAAGTCATCCCCTGCTTAGGTAAATTTCTTACTTAAATCTTTTCTTTGGGTATTTTCAGGCAGCATTGTGGAAGACCAATAAATACTAATATGATTTTAAAAGCTGTCTAAAATAAGGGACTAAATTGTTGTCTATGACATGGTTGAAAGTTCTGAGATTTTTATAAATATAATATGAACCGAATTTATTGGGCGTAAAATAGCACTTGAAACTGTTACAGAGCCTTTGGTTAAAATGAAAGAAACCATACTTGCACATACACACTTTGATCTTCATGATGCCACGATCCAGTCGTGGCATCATGAAGATCAAAGAGACACATGTGTTAGATATATCAGAAGAATCTGACGAAAGTTAGAAATAACTGTTCTAGATTCCTCAACTGCAGAAATACTGAGGTGGTTGGAGTGATTAAGAGGTTTACATTTACTATTGCCTGTGTAAATATTTTCGTGCCGTGAGAACACGAAGGAGAACATTAAAGTGCTTGGACATCGATGTGTGCGTATTAAACAAATTATTAACGGCACTGGCTTTGCAAAACATAAGAGTTTGGTAGGATAACCTGGTACGCAAGTAGAAATGTTGGCATTGTTAGGAAAACTGGAAATATTTTACAATTGTGACGCGTAGTTATGTCTGTATGTTCTCTTTGTCACATTGCAGACTTCACATCTATAGTTCTAAATCTACAGTTTTTCCACTTTAAATTTTTTTCTATGAGTTTTCCTTACTGCAACCTTGTATTCTGGTTGATTCTATTTGTCGTCTCAGAGGGTTTCTAGAGTGTATGTTCTTTTTCTTTATTTTTATTATATCAGATAGGTTTCCAGAATTTTCAGAAGTCCTTAGTGTCCTTAATATCAGTAAAACAAGAGAATGGTCGGAATAGAACAATTAAATTCAGGGCTTAAATTAAAAGGCTATATAAAAAGCTTCATCAGGGCTAAAAAACATCAAGTAGCAAGTATATAAAGAAATATAAATAAAATTAAGATAATATACAAAAATATGAAAACTATGTATAAGCCATTAATAAGTGAAACTATATATTGATTAGTTGGAAAAAAAGTACAAACAAAAAATGATTTAACAAAATAATGGAAAATTCATTAAGGTACAAGCTAAGTTGGACGAGGACATACTTCTTAAGACATTCAACGTAACAAAAAAAAACAACTAAAATTTGTGATCATGACCTTGCATTTATTCATTGCTTGTCGGGTTGAAAAAATAAAACATACCACGAGATTATTCTCTTGCCATAATTAAGTTTACTCTCCAGTACTTTCAGATCTCTGTAAACTCCTTCTCAACCGCTGATGATACATAATATCGGATTATCCTGTACCTTGTTACCCGTTTATCTTTATGAACCTTAAAAAACTTTCACCATATGGGGAAATCGTGCTATATTGACTGTACCACGCATAATATTCGCTTTATAGGATAAAGCCAAGAGCCAATAGGGACTAACTCCTAAGTATTTTAAAGAATTTTGGGATTTGATATGGTCATTTCCAAGCAAAAAGTAAATTCTTGCTGTGACCTTCTTCATCCGTGTTCCCTTTAGCATCACGGTTTCGGTTTTGTGATATTTTCCATTGACTTAGAGTGCGAAATCGTCTGCAAAGTCGTTGTATAGAACATTCCACAAGATTGAACTAAATGAAATTCCAGACTTTTATTATTTATTAAAATACCAGTTTGCAGAATTAAAAGCATTTTGTACCTACAGTGCCACTTAACAGTTGTTTTTTTTTTTTTCTAAAACCTTAATAGAGTTTCGTAGGAATTATATTCATTCTGCAGCTTGCCATTTTTCCCGATGGGCACCAATTTTCAGAATTTTTCTATTGCTATAGACAGGAACTTCCTGGTTTTGTATTTGAGCGTTTAACACATCATATGCTCGCGTGTTTTCTTGATTATATCGTAAACTTTTAGGGGAGATGCCATCTGAACCGGGTGCTCAATTGTAAGCAGTCTCTGGAGTCTATATCTTTGATGAATATGTAATAATGTTAAGATATTTTTATCAGTTTCAGTCAGGAAAATCCCCTATTTCCAAAGATTTGAGCAGATAAAGAGTCTAATTTCTACCAGACATCTATTGGTCTACTTGGATTGCTGATTATACTTTTTCTTTGTTTCTTAAGTTAAATCCTTTATAATAGCACATTTGCTGATTATACTTTTTTTTGTTTCTTAAGTTAAATCCTTTATAATAGCACATTTTCTGAGCTGCTCAACTACATTTTCTTTTTAAATCTACTTTAATATATCTCCTATCTTTCTGCTTTACATATACTACTCTGTATGTGTTTCTGAATTGCACGTTACAAAAGTTGGTTGTCGATTTCTCACTACTACTAAGTTTCTAAAGGAAAACGACAATGAGCGAATTCTTTCTGAGACTTTGCTGCAAATATAGCATAAAGTCAAAAGGTATTTCGTTGACAAGTTTCCAGCTGGAAAAGTGATGTATTTAATATTTTGGAATGCTGTACGTGTTGGTTGGTTGGTTATTTTAGGGTGGAAGCCATTTTTATGGTCAATATTTCCATAGAATTAATTTCCAGATTAGCTACCACCAAGGCAAGGTCCCATTCACACCTCTTATGTTGCAATAAACAATAAAAGCTGCAAGTAAACTGGTGGGCTTCCTTTTGCTGCAACTGACTTGTGTAAAAAGAATAGTTGCTGACCATTACTAATTGTCAATTTTTTTGTGAATACAAATCGCTTATGAAAATCGTTTATAGTCTTTTAATAGCAATGAAGAAACCTTGAAATATCATAACATCCTTCTTTGTAATAATAATTCCAAAATGAGAACGCTTAAACAATCTTCATACAGTTTTTGCGTGTCATGTTTCTCTTTTATTTTTACATTTTTTATAATGACTGAAAAAACCCAGCTTGATTTGAACACAATCTCTCATTAATCTAAATTAATAATATCCTAACGCGTTTCTAATAAACAAATCACCTGATTACACTGATAATTATGTGAAAATGAGTACCTTAAAATATATAACAATGCCGGAGAAAATCTTAGCTGATTGGAGGTCTGTCATCCATATGAAGAAGTCCAACTAGATAATGTTCCTATTATATTTGTTATATTTAATCAGTTACAGAAATATTACAGAAAAATGTGTTTTCCGATGCAGATTGCTAAAATATTTTTCCATAATGTTTTTATGTAACATATGTTCAGGTAACAATTTTCATAAACCGAAACGATTTTTGTGAGATATTCTAAATTGGGTATCTTATTATTACAAATAGTGCAAAAGTCGTTTCTTAACTAAATACAGATTGTTTCAAAATAAAGTTCTGAACTTATTATGACAGAATGAACTAAATATAGTTAAATATGTAGGAATTAATTTTGGGTTTCAAATTGAATTCATAGATAAACTACTTAGAAACCAAAAACTCAAGAAGCCATTAAAAGAAGTTTGCCTACATAGATAAAAAACAGAATATCAATGTTGCTTTTAAAAAATAGTCTAGTAAAATTAATCAAAAACATCAAATTGTAAATTGACAAAGAAAATGAATCGGGAATAAACTGATAAACATATTATTACATTCAGAAAATAAAGACAAGAAATTAAATCTTTTAGAATTATTAGAAGTAACTTAGCTTATAAAGTAAGGGAAACTGTTACATAACCAGATAGATTTGCAAAATTCCTCCCTATTAAATTTGTTTACCCAAGAGTAATGGGGTAGTTACTCACAATCATATTTAAAATCAGTAAATATCCAACTAAGTAATCTTCTTTTGATTAAGAGATTGAAAATGTCAAAACACTTTGACCAGTTATATAAAAAAATTTTAAATCATGAAAATTTCGGTTAGAATTGGCATTAAAATAAAATACCTCTTAAAAATGTTATACTAAACAAAAAACCTAAAGCCATACTTTTAAATTCATGCAGCAGTTCATTAATAATAAATAAAAAAAGAGTTAGACTAATTGAGAACGTATCCATTCTTTGAAGTCGATCCAGAACCTTATACTTAATATAGTACCTAATTAAATGAAAGGAATAATCATCCTACTTCTGTGTCAACCTGATTGCATCTATTAAATTTTAACATACCTACTATTTATTAATTAATACGCTTTTATTATGTAACGGAAACTTTCAACGTAATTTTCACCAACTTAAGAAGTCCAATTAAGTTGAAATTTGGCACACGTGTCAAGGGCCGATGACAATACAATTCTTTAAGTTCAATTTTCCCGTTTGTTATCTTTTTGTTACTGTTCGTGCATAAATACAAATTCGTCTATTAACTACTGCCATCTAGTTGACAGTAGTAGAACTTGCTGCTATCAAATGGAAAAGTTCGCAAACATGAAGTAAACTTTTTAATATAAATACTAGAGAGATGCTTATGAGACTAAAAACTTAGAAAATAATTGTAGTTAAAAAAAACAAAAAAATAGGCTTAATAGCTAACCGAACTAAAAAGCAGAAAATAATTTTGAATTATGAACAGTTTATATTACAGCAGTAGAAGGTCGAACAATCAATTATGACTAATTACCTCAAAATAAAAATGTAATAAAATTTAAGTTATTAACAGAATAATTAGATTCAGAGTAAAAAGCGTGTGGTGCTTCAAATATTAAATTTCACAATTATTCTATGGGCAACTACAGTGCCGGATTTATATTTTTTATGAGTGTAGGCCACTTTAATTCCGCCGCCCCATGTACATACCTTTCTAAAATAATAATTTTCCTTTTGTAGTAAAGAAGGCCTTAAAGGTAAATACAGGGTCTTTCAACAAGACCTTTGTTTTAATTTTAAAACAAAATAAAACATAAAATTTTGATGACGATGATTCAAATTTTTATTGTATTACAAAAAGAAAACTTCGGCAATTATGAATGAAAAATGATTTTTGGCAAATGCCCACCAAGACCACGCTGACAGAAGAAAAGTCTTTCATCGAAATTTTTAATCACTTTTTGGCAAAATATCGGGTCTATTTCGGCTATCACATCACAGATTTTGAGTTTTAAGGCTGCAATCGATTCGATTGGCTCCGTATAGACTCTGTCCTTAAGATAGCCCCACAAAAAATAATCCAGTGGTGTTAAATCACACGATCTGGCTGGCCATTTAAGAGATGAATTTCGTGAAATTATGCGATCAGCAAATTTGGTTTGCAATAAATTGATCGTCTCATTGGCTGTGTGACATGTGGCATCAATGATAGGCCAAAATTGAGTTGTTAACATCTCGCGATAGCGTGATCCATTGACCGTTACCGCATTTCCAGCCTCATCTTCGAAAAAATACAGCCCAATCACGCCTCCAGACCACATAGCGCACCATACAGTGACACGTTGAGCAAGCAAAGGCTTCTCAATAATCGCTCTAGGATCCATTTTCATAGTGGGTTTTAATTATTTTAATGCGAGTCATTAAGAAAGAGCGTTTTATTTCAAGTACTTATAAAAACCATGAGAAAATCAGTGGACGTGTTTGACTTTTATCCTCTGAAACCAAGTGACCGTCATTGAAATCTGCCGCCCCTAGGACGCTGCCGCCCATAGGCCGCGGCCTACACGGCCTATTCATAAATCCAGGACTGGGCAACTATTTATAAGAGGGGAGTTATGTAAATATAGTGAAATGCACCCCACGCTTTTTACTCTGAATCTAATTACACTGTTAATAACTTAAATTTTATTATATTTTCATTTGAGGTAATTAATCATGATTGATTGTTCGACCTTCTACTACTGTAATATAAACTGTTTATAATTAAAAATTATTTTCTGCTTTTTAGTTCGGTTAGCTATTAAAGCCTATTTTTTTAGTTTTTTTAAACTATAATTATTTTTAGTATATTTTTCAATCTATATAACACTGTTAAGTTCTCAAATAAAAGCTTCTTGTGCTTCTTTCTAATATTTCTTCTAAGAGCATAAAATGTAGTTTGAAATAATTTACACAATATTAAAGCTTGACTTTTTGGCAATGTCAATTGGTTGATTGATCAAGCTATAATATTGTGTAAATTATTTCAAACTACATTGTTCGACATCTATTCCTGATAAGAAATCGAAACGTCACATCAGATAAGTATCACCGTATAGTATACAAGAAAACTAGTTGACAAATCAGTAGACCTACTGTCTCACAGTTAATCCTGCCAGATATATTTTTTTTCTATAAGAAGGCAACTAGTGTTCCGGGCAGTTTCCACAAATTGCTCTTAGACACTACACTTTGATTTTCAATTACTTTACTTATCTGTGTGTTTTCAGAAACCATTCACATGAACATCCCAAATAGAAAGAATGTTGTCAGATAAATCTGTTTATGTTAGAATCTCATATATTACAGCATTTCTAGTATCTAGTATCGAAAAAATGTTAATATTTTATGTAAATTCGTAGTAAATATTCCTTATATACACTGAAATTTTTCCTAAGACAGCGAACAATATGACGTAAATGGGCTATAAATAGCTGTTACCTTTTTTCAAAAAAAAATCAACGGAACTTTTGATTCTGTGGTTTCTTTGTTGACAAACATACAAAAATCTGACAAGTAATTTACAAGCCTACTATAAGTACCATCATCATGATCTAAATCTTTTATTACAGACTGTCACCACATCCAAATATCTACTCATCAATTCAAACACGTAATTTTCTTATCATACCGGCACAATATGCTTACAACAATAGCAACACCTTTATACGTATCGTTGAAGAATGTATATATAAATATTTACAGTTTTCTTGATGATGCTTAATTATATTATCGCTAATATTTGTCGTCTGGTTTTGTTACTGACCATGAAAGGTGATATACACGTGCATTTATAGACATTACTGTCTGAATATTTGAAGTGCTTTCTCCGTTTATGTTCAGTAGGTATTGTAAGAGTTTTTGAACTCGTCATACATTAACTACATTGTAATTCTCAGTAAAATTAATCCTAACAGTTTTCATTGTTATAATATTTAAAAAAACAATTATAAAGTAGTATACATGTACCAACTCCTCCCATAATTATTTTTTGAATTCTTGGAAGAATGAAAATGAAATTATTGTACGTGATTAATTTACTAATCTTTTAAATCAATGATTCCAACTTTTAAATTTTTGGACTTACGTTTTTATTAAAACAGCTCTTAAAGTCAGGGAAAATAATTTGGACTAATTTGTTGCAGTAATTTGTCAGGAATGCCTCCTCTTCCTAGAATTTTCGACTAGTGTGGGTTTATTTGTTCGAAGCTTTTCGAAACTAGTGACCAGCTCGCTCACCTGATTTTACTCCACTTCTGTTTGTTGAAAAACGTTGATACTAAACCAAACGACTAAGAGTACTGTTCAGAACACTCTGTCTTTTTTGGGTTTAAAAGAGACAGCCTTTATATATACATATGTATATTCTCAATTGTTTGGAAAAAACTCTGCCTTAAGCGCAATAGCAGTAGAAATAAGGAGAGACTCGTTGTCCAGTACGGACCTCCCAAGAAACTCTCAAGGAAAAATGTTTCTCTATGTGCTCGCTAGTGCAACCCCAAAGTGCGTGTGCAGCTATTACTCACTTACTGTAAACCCCCTCGTGAGTGCGCATTGCCCAACATTATAAACTCTAGTTGTGCCTAAAAACCCAGGGTTAAGGCCGGCTATCCGCGCCGAATGCAGACAAATACATGGATGGCAGATTTCCCAAGGCTTTTACTAGATCTAACTCGTAGACAAGGTAAGAGTTTTCTTATGAAGGGCAATTGAGTTTTTTATCAAAATAGAACCACACAAAACTACAGTCCACTTAATCCAATTCACTACAAGTACTAAAATACTTTTTCCGTTTATGAAAATAGCGTCACCTGGCATCACGGCGCCAAGTGTTAGCCTCACTAAAATAAAATAAATTCAAATAAGCAGTAGTGTAAGAAACAATTGGAGGACGGCTCATATTTATTTACTTTATATCTACAAAATTGTTTAACAAATAATACCGGGATGAGTTTTTTATGTTAACTAGTGAATGAAGTGGGTAGTTCTGAGTATTTACTCGGGTAACATCTGATGACGAGTAATTAGCAATAAAATATGTTCAAAAAATCACCCTAATGATCCTGTTCTTTCTGGAGATATAACCCTGCCAACTTTTATCTGAAGCTGACGTAGCCTGTCTGCCAATATTTCTGGAAAGGGTTTGAAGCGATACGTTTTATTATTGCGTAATAAATTAGCTATAAATTATCAATAATTTGGAAGCTATAAAATGTATGTGCTAGCTTTGAGCATAACTTTTAACAATAACTTTCTATGTAGAGTTATCTATTTTCGATTGCACTTATACTATATTTCTTTTTTCTTACAGGAGCGAACACCAGAAAGCCGAACGGGACGTACAAGGAGCTGGAGGCGGTGGTTTCCCTGATAACAACCACCTTTCCTATGTGAATCCAGCTCTCAATGTGTCTTCAGAAAGCTTTAACTCTGGACACAGAAATGATTCATCATTTATGGGCAGCAATGACTTTATTGGTAAGTTCAGATCTGGAATTAAAAAATGTACAACTAATTTAAGAGGAAGGCTACGACTGTAGACCAAATCTACTCAAGCAGTAGTCATTTTCATAAATATGCAGACGTAAGCGCCCTTATCATTTGCTATTGAAATGACATAAATGCAGCTTGTCAGTAAATGTACATCTGCTGGTGTAAATCGCAAAAAACACCATAACCAGGAATATGACAGTATCCCGCCGATTACTAAACCGCAGTAAAAATACACAATCCCGTAGTAAAATAGCCCTTAAATGTTGCTCTGCCATAAAATCCTAAAATATTACATTGCTTAGTGACAATTTTTCTTCAAAATGGCTTCACACATACCTTCTAATAAAGTGTTATAACTCTCTGCCCATCTGTTCATAATCGAACTTCAAACGATGCAGGGAAATAAACTTCCGACATAACTATATTTAACGACCAATATTTCTGTATTCGGCTTCCAAAAATTCAGAAGAGAATGAACTCACATGTACGATAAATTCTCAATCAATCTCTTCTCATCGGCATTCGAATTCGGAAGGAAGCACGCTTTTTAGTTCAACACCAGATGGAAATTTTAGTCCCCTACACCATCATCACCACCAGAGGGCGACAGAAGTAATCCGTTATCAAATAAATTAGGAGGAAGTATCGGCTTCAAATTTTTACATGCTACAACAATTGAATTTAATATTTTAACGGAACGTGAATATCGATATCTAGAAGTTTCCATATTTCACTCACTTGAGGAAAGCGCAACTGATGAAGGTTCTCGACTAGAAACAAATATTGTGTTGTGTTTAGTGGGTTGTAAAATATCGTAAGGATACTAGTTAAGGAAGGAATTCTTTCGTGGGATGTCATAGAACAATAGGGAAACAGCGTTACACACACCATGACTCTTGATTTGGGGTTTCTGTGAGCTAGTTTTCACAGAATCCCCAGATCTCGATGTTCAATTCGCCTTAAACTATTAAAAACCAATGTATGTACAATCAGTTGATGAAAGTAGAAGAATACAGCTAAAGATTTCAAGCTTTCTATAAAATTTAAATTGATATACAGTTTTAACACTTTACAAACAATGTCGTGCTTAACTTAGTCCTGATCAATATAAAATCTAAAATAACCGGAAAATTTATACACATAACATATAACATAACACGCGTAACAGAGTATCTTATTTATGAATGACGAATATGACTATAGGTTTAACAAACCGTGCTCATGATATGTAGAATATAAACAAACGTGCTTGAAAGAGTGTAAAAATCACGTTTTTATTTGTCATTGAGAAGGTAGCACAAATACATGTGGATTTAAATTTATTTTGGGTTACTTTTTCTGAAAATGAAATCCCCGTATTTTTCTTTAATTCAAAACTTGCTTATGAACAGAATCTAAAATCTGATTTATTTTAGATAGTGCCATGATACTATTTGGGAGCACTTAATTGTACGATAAAATATGGTGGAGAAGAAAGTATTGAATGAATGTGATTATCGTTTTTAAAGTCTAAGAAGATATTAATGGAAAATAGATTGGAATTACGTCAAAATAAATGTTAAATAATGGACTTCAATGAAAATGGAGGTCCACATTTCGTCTGCAAATACAGTGTGTTCACTTAAGTTGGAAGCATATAGAAAATTTTCTTATTACATACTAATATTCAGAAAACAAGTTACTTAAAAAGAACTGCATGATCGGAAACTTAAAATTAAAGTATCAAAAGCATTTTTTTTCAGTTGTAAACAAGGTTTGTCAAATTAAGATGAATTTTGGTTAAAACTGTGTATCTTTATTTTTTACAATATCGAAAATTGTTATGGAACAAAATTAATTAGAATTGCAAACTGCATCTAATAATACCATGATAGCACTAAAAATTGTAAAATAAATAAGTGTTTAAAAAACAAAGAACGGCTTCAACAAAATACAAAAGTTCATGAACTATAAAACTAGTAATACATTTTTTTGCTACACCTAAATCCTTATTTTGAAGTCGGTAAGTAAAATATTACTTTTTTAGGTACGCTACTTTTTTGTTTTAATTTATTGTATTGAAAGTATTCTGTGTGCGTCTATCGTGAAATTAAAACAACAACTCTGGTGTATAAGCATTCCAGATTATTCAAAAAAAGCCAAAAGCCAGCATTTCAATAGTATTGTATTGCGTATGGGTCAATTTCTCGGAAAAAATACAAAAGCGCGAAATATATAATAATTGGCGTGACTGTTAAATTATCTAAAACATTACAAAATTCGGAATCAATCGGATTTTTGCAGACTAGAAATTTCGCGCACGAATTTTCCAGTCTGTTGACTCCACATGCCTTTCTACATATTACGTAACGCCTGTCGATTGATTCGCCACTGCGAACGAATTGTAAAACGCATTCAACGCGAATCGATTATTGACGATAAACATAACGGTGTGCCATCCCAATAGATAGCACGTACCTACAAACCAAGTGAATACCGATCGGAAAAATGATCCACGCTCGATAGCACTTAATCAATCGACGTTGTTATAATTATTTGTTTGACACGAAATCCGCATAAATAACGGAAGTCAATCGACATTGATGACTGCAGGCCGGAACCGGCGATAAGATAGCCTTCGAGTTGCTTTTGATACCTGCTTGTGTTTACCTTTCGTCGTAAACAAAGCAAGACGTTGACAATGGAAGATCAAAGTTAAAATTCAAGTGCATTATCACGACTAACGGGATTTTCGTAGGCGAATAGAAATAATCGTTTGGTAGTAGATGAGTTTTATGTGCACTGTGTTGCGAAATTGAGTAACTGATCTTTAGATATTACCAATTAATTACTAATTTATCTGGTTATGCAGTTTAGAGCTTCGCTTTTTTTAATCTTAAGAAAACAGAAGTGAGACTGAGTTTTGGTATAGGTACTTGTTTAATTTTTATTGTAAACATATTTACTTCATTTGATGGGATGGGAAATAAATAAAGATTTGATAGTCAACGAAAGTGATCAAATTAAAAGAGAAAATTTTTCGAAATGGTATATGAATTTCGTCTTCTCTTCTCCTCTCTGCTCCTCTCTTGTCCTCTCTTCCGTTCTTCCCTGCTCCTCTCTTCTCTTGTCCTGGCTCCTTTTCTCCACGCTTCTCCTATACCCGCTTCTTTTCTCCCCGCTTCTCCTCTCCTCGCTTCCCTTCTCATCTCGTTTCTTATCTTCTCTCTTCTTTTCTCCTCTCGTCTCTCTTATTTTCTCCTCTCTTCTCTCTTCTTTTCTTCCCTCTCCTCTCTCCACTCTCCTCTCTCCACTCTTCTCTCTCCTCTCTACTCTCTCCCCTATGCTCTCTCCTCTCTCCTCTCTGCTCTATCCTATCTGCTCTCTCCTCTCTCCCCTCTCCTTTCTCCTTTCTCCTCTTTCCCATCTCCTCTCTCCCATCTCCTCTCTCCCCTCTTCTCTCTCCTCTCAGCTCTCTCCTGTACACTCTCCCCTCTCTTCTCTCCTCTCCTCTCTTATCGCTCCTCTCTTTTCTCTCTCTTCCCTCTCTTTTCTCTCTCTTCTCACTCTCTTCTCGCTCTCTTCTCTCTCTCTTCTCTCTCTCTTCTCTCTCTCTTCTCTCTCTCTTGTCTCTCTCTTCTCTCTCTCTTGTCTCTCTCTTCTCTCTCTCTCTTCTCTCTTTCTTATCTCTCTATATCTTCTCTCTCGCCTCACTCTTCTCTTATTCCCTCTTCTCCCCTCTTCACCCCTCTTCACCACTCTTCTCCATTCTTCTCTCTCTTCTCTGTCATCTCTCTCTTCTCTCTCTCTCTACTCTCCTCTCTCCTCTCTCTCTCTACTCTCCTCTCTCCTCTCTCCTCTCTCCTCTCTCCTCTCTCCTCTCTCCTCTCTCCTCTCTCCTCTCTCCTCTCTCCTCTCTCCTCTCTCCTCTCTCCTCTCTCCTCTCTCCTCTCTCCTCTCTCCTCTCTCCTCTCTCCTCTCTCCTCTCTCCTCTCTCCTCTCTCCTCTCTCCTCTCTCCTCTCTCCTCTCTCCTCTCTCCTCTCTCCTCTCTCCTCTCTCCTCTCTCCTCTCTCCTCTCTCCTCTCTCCTCTCTCCTCTCTCCTCTCTCCTCTCTCCTCTCTCCTCTCTCCTCTCTCCTCTCTCCTCTCTCCTCTCTCCTCTCTCCCCTCTCCCCTCTCCCCTCTCCCCTCTCCCCTCTCCTCTCTCCCCTCTCCTCTCTCCTCTCTCCTCTCTGCATCTCGTCTCTTCTCTCTACTCTCTCCTCTCTGCTCTCTGCTCTCTTCTCTTCTCTCTCCTCTCTGCTCTCTCCGCTCTGCTCTCTCCTCTCTCCTCTCTGCTCTCACCTTTCTCCTCTGTCCCCTCTCCACTCTTCTCTCTCCTCTCAGCTCTCTCTTGTAAACTCTCCCCTCTCTTCTCTCTCCTCTCTTATCCTTACTCTCTTGTGATCTGTTCTCTTCTTTCCTGTCCCGATCTTTCTATTCCTCTTTTTTCTTTTTATCATCTCATCTCCCCTCCTCCATACTCTTCATTCTTTTTCTCTATTCTTTCTTCCCTTCGCTTACCTTCTCTTCTCTTCTCGTCTATTCTTTTCCCTTCTCTTCTCTTCCCTTCCCTTCTCTTTGCTTTCTTCTCTTTTCTTCTCTCCTCCTCTTTGAAATGATGACTAGAATGATGACTATATGAAATATTAACTTATAGAACTTGCGTTTTTGCAAATTGTAGCAAATGGTATGAGAATTCATACAGTTTCTGCTTAAACTCTAAAACTGGGCTTGAAGAGAACGGTGACTATCCACATACCAAAATGCTATTTTTCTCCCAGAAATTATCTTCCAGTTTTTGTTTCAATTGTTGTTAGTTTATTCAAGAATTGCAAATGATGAACGGTTTTGATATATTCACTCTTATCTAAAACTATACCTTCTTCTCTTTCATAATGCCTTTCGGTGTTGCTAAACACTCAAAATCTGTGCCATTCATACAACTATTTCAGTCAGATCGTTTGAATAGGGATGTTACTGTGTCATTTGAAAGAATATCTTTTATATTTGGATTATTGTTGATCAATACTTAGTGCCTTCTCAATAGCAAATGTACAACTTCCTTATGTACACAATAGAAAATCTGATCTATTTTAGCTGACGCCATGACAATATTTGGAAACAATTTATTACACACTACACACTCAAGATTAGTACTAAATTTTATATATCTTACTATCTGCAGTCAACATTTCCATGTGGGCGGAGTAACAGCTAGTTATGACTGATGGTTTCCCATAAACGGTTCAGCAGGTTTTGATAGAACAAAGTTTGTTTACTTTTTTCTTCACGGGGGATAATAATGCTAATGCCTCCTTACTATAATGTTAAGTAGTTTAAGAACGCTATTAATAATAATTTATTTATGTGTACTTTCGTTTGTTTCAGTGATAGACAACACCAAAAAACATTCCTCATCTTTAGACGCCATTAAATCAATAGTTCCATGGGCGAAGAGAAAAGCCCAAAATGCTTGCACCAAGAAAATGTTACACAAAAGACTGCCTATTTTGGACTGGCTACCGAGGTACGATTCCTCGTGCGCCATTGGTGATTTAGTGGCTGGAATCACTGTCGGCCTTACCCTTATACCTCAAGGAATGGCTTATGCAAACATCGCAGGTAAATACAGACATACAAAAAGAAACGTCAAGTTTTGTCAGCAAATTTAGTATACGTGATAAACAAAGAGTTTACTAAATAGAGCTTGAGAGTCTTTACATTTAATTTTATAAACTCCCACTTTATTTACTATTACAATTAAAATATGAAATGTTAAGATTGCGTTTATGTTGGACAATGTAGTAGGAGTATCAAAGAACGATTAAATGTGCATAAAATGTTATTCTGAACAATTCAAAATTTAGTAAAAAAGCTCCTCTCGATTTAAAGTCATTGCTGGAATGTAAGAAAACCAACATCCGTATTTGCTTTAAAGGGCTGCCCACCGAGTACGGCCTCTACTCCAGTTTCCTGGGATCATTCCTCTATATATTCTTCGGAAGTTGTAAAGAAGTCCCTGTAGGACCTTCAGCCATATCAGCTTTAATGACTTTCCAAGCCATCCAAGGTCGGGGAGTACCATATGCGATATTATTATGTTTCCTAACGGGTATAGTTCAACTGCTGATGGGATTATTCGGATTGGGTAAGATCAGCATTATTTCATAAACAAGTGTGTTTCATGTATTTTGTTTCTTAGGTTTTCTCATCGATTTCGTCTCAGGACCTGTAGCATCAGGGTTTACATCGGCTGTTGCGCTTATTATCCTCACTTCGCAAGTAAAAGATGTACTTGGAGTTAAGGCCTCCGGCTCAACGTTTGTCGGCACGTGGAAAAGTATATTCTACGATATTCATAATACTCAAGCCTGGGATGCCGTTCTGGGAATTGTTTGTATTGCAGTTCTTCTTATATTAAGGGTAAGTACAAAATTATCGAAAAGAGAATGGTAGGTTTATGTTAAGTCTGTGTACTACAACTCTTTATTCTGATTCATCAATTCATAACAAGTGAATATCAGTCTAGGGATCTTTGAGATTACAGATTATACAACTGATTAATTTTTAGAGCTTTATTTTCTTTCCGGGTTATGGTGCTTATTAGGTCTAGATAAATTAACTATGTGAATGGCTATTTGGGCAGATGTAACGGTAGTCCTCGCCTTTCTGCTTGAGTGTCAGAAATTTCTCAGCGCAGAGTTTTCACTCCAATTTTCTTTCCTTGTTCGGTCAAGGTTATGTATATTAAGGCGTCGGCAACATCCAATCTGCTATTTTCTATACAATCTTCATAGAGTAGCTGATTAACTCCAGAACGGTGTGTATTCTTTTGTTACTGTCTTTTCGGTGAATATTAGTATCTTCGCGAATCTGTTGATTAGTTGTGGAACAATGGATCTACATTTTCATCAAGAGCAGGTGAATATTCTTACCAATTAGCTTTTGCAAAGTTCCATCTTGGGTTCTTAAAACCACGAATGACTTGGATCTGCATCTCAAGCAGGGCAGGGGGGTGCTGAATATGCAAAAAATCTTCATAAACGCAGCGGTTAACAGGGACGCCCATTTTGGGTAGAGGTCACGACACATACATCTGGGTTAGTTTCGGAACTAAATCTGACAGAACAAAAGGTGCATCTCTGTTAGCACTAAAAATCAAATGTATGTTTTCAGCCTAAGCACATTCTAGTAGATTTGTACACCAATGTAGATTGTTGGATGAGTTGTGATCGGAAGTAAAATTATTTGACATTTACTATTGATATTCCGACAGCTTCAACAAAAAGGGAAAATATCATTGCCGGCAGAAATGGACACAAGTTTAACATAATTTAAATTTGGGCAGGCGTATACGCCACAGTAAGGATAATATGTTGCTCCAACCAATATATAGTCGTGAATTTTTCATCTTTTCTGGAGCTGTGATTCGTGTACTATAAAAAAAATTACCTCCATGTTATGGCCTAAAAGTAGTTTTGACATTTTCTCACGTTTAGATGTGCTAATGTTAAGTTGGCAGACTCTAACACAGTGACCAAGAGTCAGTTGGTATTGTCGAGAACCATCTATTGTATGTATTTTGAAGAACATGTGATGGGCTGTGATGATATCGCTCTAGCTCTTTAGCTTTATCCAGGGCGCCCCACGATTTAAACCCTAGAAACAACATTTAATACGAAGCTCAAATTACACACCCTTTTAATTAACAAAATACGTCATAGTATTCACATTTATGTCAAAGCCTACTAGTTATATAATGCTTTTTGGAAATATATTAACTATTTGCTACCCAAAGTTAGAAAAATACAAAATATAGGACACAATAAATGAATGAAAAAGATGGCACGACATATGAGATCTCCAAAATTATTGATAAATCATCATTAAGTCACATTAACATAACAAACGGTACTTACATCTAACTTGATCTCATCTCCTTCACGGATTCTCTCCATGTTTCTCTTGCATTTTAATCAAAAATTTGATTTCTACATTCATTGTGTTTTGTTTTGCTCTATTTATGAGTGATTTCAGATTGGCCTTGGGTATATCTTTATAAAAATATGACTATTTATCTTAGTAGCTAACTTCTGTCGATTTAATTTTGATCTGTTACTAAAGTCACCAATAATCTACTGAATTTTCCATGCCTTTTTATTGTATTATCTCATTTTTTATACTTTTTATATGATTATTATATTGTTGTCATTATTTATTTAGATCTTTTCTGCTCTGTTCTCTATTCTTTGTTTTTTTTTTCAGTGTAATTCTAGACAGAATATCATTGATTTACTTTCTCTCATGTCGTTTATAGTATCAGTTCGTTAACGGTATTTCCCTTTCTGATGCAATTTCCTCTATTTTTTGCTTTTTATTCAATACAATACGATTGTTTTTTCTTATAGTATTTTAACTTATAGATAGGTTCTATTTTCAATAGATTATAAATATTTAGGTTAGGTTAGGTAAATATGTTGTTGAAAAATATTACCACATTCTGAAAACTAAATGTTAGCCTCTTCAAAGGCTTTGTCTAATGGAGCATTTCGTCTTTTCTATCTTATGAGTTACTAACAAAAATTATTTATTTTAGAAAAATTTTAACTATTGTTTGATATACCATTCGGAAATCCAGATCTTACTAAATAGGCTTTGTGTAATTTCATGTGTTACAGAATATATTAAAGTATAACGTATTTATAAATATTTTCTTAACTAAATTGTGATAATTATTTAATTAATAGATAATTGGAACGTTCAAAATCGGCCCAAAGGATCCAGATTCCAAACCAAAACGTTACCAGATACTCTTCAACAGAACCCTATGGTTAATCAGCACTGCCAGGAATGCCATTTTGGTTATAGTGTGCGGATTTGTCGGCTACTCATTCTGCCTAAACGGTCCTCCACCGTTCAAAGTCATCGGTGCCGTACCACCAGGTCTTCCCAAAGTTTCACTACCTCCTCTTGGATTCGATGAGGTTGTTAACGCTACCACTGGAGAAACCGTTACGCATTCGCTTTTGGATATGCTGTCAGATCTAGGCAGTGGCATTATAGTCGTTCCTCTGATTACCTTGTTGGAAAACATTGCAGTTTGCAAAGCCTTTGGTAAGCAATAATAACACTATACCTAATTAACATGAATATAAGGTGTCATTAATGTCTAGTCTGCTAGAATAAACGGCAATGACTGCGCACAAAAACGACAATATTTTTAATTCAAATGAATTCAATTATAAAGAATTTTGTAAATCCTATTAATAATCAGATGATATTGTTTGACTAGTTCAATTACATATCGAACCCAACATAACGAAGACAAAGTGCACAGTGCAATTGAAGTAGTTCAAGCTGAACGAAAAAATCTGGAAAGACATGTGAGAGGAAATCAAGGGGCCGGAATTACAAAATGTTAACTTGCGAAGGCAGTTCCTACCCATCACTAAAACACACTGTTGGACTCTCTCATATCTTGCAGTCCGATCTTGGGCGACTATTAACTCATTTCCAGAGACTCTCCTAATTCATCACTCCATCTTGTGGTCTCTTCCGCTCTAGGTCTCTACAATGTACAGCTGTTATCGGTTATCTGTCATTCTGGCTAAGTGACCAGACCAGCCAAATTTCATTATAAATGTAAAACAAGCTTTTATTGCATCTCTTATTCCTTCGTATTGCATGACTTGAATTTTAAATTATTTCAAAGTACGCCATTAGAACAAGAGGGAGATTATTTATTTATTTATTAAGTTTACGGGATTACCCCAATATAGAACAATTTGACAAAAAATAGTAAATAACAGTCTCAGTGTAAAATACAACACCAAATATATTTTAATTAGCTAAGCAATAGATGAATAAAATATGGAACAATCATAGTACTTTTAATTTGTTTTTTAAAAACAGAAAGTTCACTTTAAAAAATAGCAATCTCCAATTCGTTAAGTAATCGATCTATCAATCACAGAATGTGGACCATAATTAGTCATATGGAAGGGAGTAAAGAATAAGTTAAATTTGCGTAAACTACCGCACGGTACGTTCAAAGAGACTAGCGAGAGAACCTGAGGACAGTCTATTAACTCATGTATGATCTTGTAAATACGACAAAGGTCATACATCAGTGTATCTAGAGGATTCGATCCCAGGATCCCGGATCTCGGGATCCCGGTCGTATTTTAGTCCCGAAATTTTCGGGATATAATTTAATGAATCTCAGGATTTTCGGGATTAAAATATTTTTTTACATAAGTCAATAAAAATGTGGATGAAACAAAACGCACTTAATTTCATTTGACGTTTTGACGGCCATATTGTTTACACAGCTGAATTAATTTGTTTTTGCTAACCACCGGTGCCGGGTTATGTGTAAAAGTGTGTAAAATATCAGCTCCTCGTCTTGTAAGTATTGATTTTTTTTTGTTAGTTGGTGATAATCAATGAATTTATTAAAAAACAATAATGCATTAATGTGTCTGAGTAAATATAGATGAAAAACAACTAGTGTTATTTTCTGTACCTCTAAGAGGCTCTGTTTATTTTGTGCATAGACTTAAATGATTTTTTCTTTTTAAAGACCTTAGGAGGATCAACGAAAGGCCTACATACTCATCTATCTTCAAAACATTCTGTGAAAGTAGATTCTGCTAAAGCATTTTCCTCAACGGGCCAAAATAATGAAGGACCACCTTTGAAAAGAAAAATTAGGTCAGTCGCCGACTATTTTGTGAAATCTGATACTCTTGACGATGTTTTGGCCCGTGTGACTGCGCTAGATGGTTTTCCTTTAGCGTATTGGTGAAATAAAAAGATTTAAGATCGTTACTATTAGCAAAAGGTTACTCAGACTTACCTAAATCTGCTTCAACAATCTGCAACAGAGTAGTAGACTACAGTCGAAACATAAAAAACAAAAGACAGCTGAACTATCTATCAAAAATAAGTTAAAAAAGAACATGGAAGAGAGCTTAATTTACTGCTCGACTGTAAAACTTGTTGGAATAGTCTCTTTACAATGCTGGAGCGATTTGACTTTTAAAAAATAGCTCAAACAGGCACTTATTGACCTAAATAATCCTAATTTGTGCACGGCTGATGCGACACTCAGGTTTCTGTTTCAACAATTGCGTGAAAATAACTCAATTTTGGCTTCCAAATTGAAGACACATTTACTGAACCGCATGAAAGATCGTCGACGAAATAAGTTAAGTGGAGTAATAAACTATCTACAAAATCCTCATACTGAGGAGACTGAGACTACTGAGAGTAACAATTTGGATACTGATTGTGCTGTAAAGGAGTTATTTTCAAGTCCAAACCAGATGGCAATATAAAAAAAAACAGATTATTTCATTAACTGCAAGGATGGAAAACAATGATAATGACGAAAATGACAATGAAAATTGAACCTGTGCATACAACTAGTAAAACTGATTTGACATTGAAAGAAAAGCGTCAGAACGAAATAGAAAACAGCATGAAAACTATAAATCCAGAAGTATATAAAGAAACTGATCTTTCTAAGATCATTAAACAAGAAAGTATTCTATATGAGAATAGTTCTTCACGAAGTTGTAATTTGGAGAAGGCTTATAAAAATTTATTGACGATTCCTCCAACTTCCATCGAGCCTGAACGCGCTTTTTTCGTCTCTTCATATTTGTGCAACAAATTAGAAGTATGCTTTCGGATGAGACGTTGAATGCGTTATTATTCCTTAGATTTTATTTTCGTGGCTTAAATAAGTAATTTATAAAGTTTCTGGTCTATTTATTTTAAAATTTGAGTATGAAAATTGATCTCTTTAGTATTAATAGTTTTTTTATAGTTTAACTTAACAAGTTGATTTTTTATTGTAAAATAAAAAAACTAGGCAATTATGATAATATTTTATAAATTATTTACGGAAGTGCCTAGTTTGTTATTTTATCAGAAAAAAGTAAAATTTTGTTTTGTTTTTTGAAGATTTGACTAAAGATTTAAAATAAAGAGTTGATTTTGATATGTTTTACGGTCTTTTTGTTACCACTGTCTATTACCAATACAATCCCGGGACTATTCCGGGAGCCCGAGATTAAGTGTAGATAATCCCTAAATCCCGGGAAAAATCGACCGGGATCGAATCCTCTAGTCCAAACCCATTCTTTTAATCAAATCCGACTTACGGTAATTGTTAAGATCCATCTTAAGCTTAATAGTCGCCCTGCCAAGAAACTTATTTTGAACTCTTTCAATATAGTTAATATGAGTCTGACATCGAGGAGACAATACCACAGAGGAAAACTCTAAGCTTGACCAAACCTTAGAAATATGAGCAAAAAAGTTTATCGTTCACCAAACCAAACACCAAGGGTCTTTTATAACTTTCACATATTTGTAGTACTACATTATTGAATGAGGATTGAGTATGGAATTTCTTGGGACCTAAAACACAGCATGTACTAATAATGTTCAAAGTTAAATTATTAAATTAATTTCTGCACTCAATAGTTACAGCAGCCATTGTTTAAGCCAAGTTCATTTCAGTGAGTACACGAAGACAAAATCTGTGGAAACTTTACAGAAATTTAAGCCTAAAACTAGACTTTTTATATATAACAGCACTTTCATTACAAAATAGTGAACCAGAGAAAACTAATCAGATAAAAGACATGTTCCTTCAATTCTTGTTCGAGATACGGAAGGTATTTGAGCAAGTAACAGGGTCAGAATGTGATCCGGCATACCGGAGCAGTATGGTTTCTAATCTGACGTTTAGGCCACCTAAAGAGGAATTGTAATATTAAAATCATGCAGTCGCTAGGAACAGCAAATTCATTGACCATCCAGAAGCAGCAAAATCTATTTTAACCAGTACCAACTGTCAGGACAATAAAACAGCGGCAGTCTAAGCATCCATGGTTCCATAAATGATAAAAAGAACAATATCATGTTCGACACAGGTGCTGCTGTATTTTCAAATTCCAGGTTTTAAATTTATCCGAGTTCTAACCAGTGGTTACCGAAGACGTTCAGCTGAGAACCATGGCTAGTTCACATTTGAGCCGAGATACAACGTACGGCGAATTTGAATGAGGAATTTGGATTGATCAGACCTACAAGCTACTAAATTGCGCCAGTGAGGATTTTAACTAAACCCAAGAATCTCCCAGTGAAACTGTAGAAATAGATTAAAAAAAATGAAATGTATATTAGGATATGGAGAAAAAAATATTAACTTATCAGGAGAGCCACATGGTTTTGTTCCAAGCAGATTTGATGATGACAATAATGAGTCCTTCAGACATTAATGGGCATCAGAAAGAGTTTGTTTAACATTCAGAGAATGATCATAACTCACTATGGGTACCACATCTATTGAACCTGTAAATCATAAAGTACCTACAGCTACAATATCCGATTGTCGCACCTGTAAAAATTCCTTCAAATACATACGTAGTGGAAAATTTGATAAGCTATTTAGATACGGATCCAGGTATATTAAAGATAACAAACAATAGGGAATAAAAACCCACTAAACACGGCCTGCAAATATTCTCTCATTATACCATTGTTACTTTTTTTTACCAGGCAAAACACTCATGTATTGTGGTTTAACTGCAATTTCGTTAATTACATCATCACAATTATCTAATAATTGTATTAAATTAATTTCTTTTCTGATGGTTAACCGCTCGTTTCGTTTAATTTATGTATGAATTTCGTTTTTCGCTACTTACGTGCTTAACCATGCAGGAAATTTGTTCGAATTCTTTTGCAGAATGTGGAATAACACTATAAAACATTTAATATGGTTGTGTTCCTAAAAAATGCACAAAATATCTGTAGATTTCAATTCACAATGTAATAGCTTCAGTTACAGCGACTCGAAACATTTATTTCTTCAACAGTTGTTGCCATCTGATAAAGAATTTCGCATACTTAACAAGCTAACTTTTTGTAGACACCTTCTTAGTAAGGTTTTTAAAACTTATATTCAATAGTCCTCAAAAAATTATAGTTGGTAAGCCTTGCATTATATGACTCAACTTTCAAAAGTTTTGAACACGAAATTATTACATTTTTGTGAACAAGTAACTCTAAGTATTGCTATAAACTGTTATAATGCATTTGTTTATAAATAAACAACGCTTTATTGAATTTTAAACAAACCCCAATTAAGATCGTTTTGGATTTACAAAAATATTTTGCATGCATTATTAAGTTTATTCTCGAATCTTCTAGACTGAATTTGAATCTCTACGGATCCGTCCAACTAATGGGCGTATCCAAGGAGGGGGCGATGAGGGCGATCGCTTCCTCCGAGAGCCTCAAAGTTAGTAAATTTAATATTAAAACGAGATAATTTTAACTCCAAGAGCCTAGAAGAATGTCTCTCTATGGGTTTAAACCTTAGAATGACTATTTTTAATGTAATAGTCCAAGAAATCTGAGATTAAAATTAAATTTATGTAAATTTAGTAAAGTAACAAACAACCTGATTGTGCCAAAATAACATAACTAATACTTAACATAATAATTTGGTCAAGTGCGACTTGGACTCGCATACTAAGGGTTCCGTACCACCTTCAAGATTCGCAGTATTTAGTTTTCAAATTTGGACCTCAAAAATTAACATTAGAGTTTTATTTTACTAATAAACTTTCAGGGAAGCCTTTTATAATCTACTGTCTGAATTTTGAAGCTCTATAGATTGGAAGATAAAGGGCAAAATTATTTAAAAAAACAAATAAAATATATTTGTGTAGTTTCTAAAATAGGAATTCAGTCGATGTTTAATATCTTTGCTAATATCTTTTAAACAAATGATTTAAAAATATGATATATTTGTAATTCACATAATGAGCCTTTTATTTGATATATTACATGATGCGTTTGAAAATTGAATTTTTATTTTCCATTTAATGGTATAATTAGTCCCTAAAATTACTATGGAGGTTTTCTAATAATTATTCTTATAAATTCCAAGTGAGCCCCAGTACCCCTAATTATTTTCAAAAATTTAGGTAGTACGGTTTCGGAAATAAAGCGAGAAATGAGAATTTTTTATATCTCTATGTTAATATCTTGTAAACAATTAATTTTAAAAATATGAAAAATATATATTTGTATTCCTCATAATGAGCCCCTTCATTTGATATATTGCATGACACGTTAAAAAAATATTTTTTATTTTCCGTTTATTTCTATAATTTGGCCCCCAATATTAATATTAAAGATTTCTTCGTATTTTTCCTGTCAATAAAAAAATTAGGTCGTATAGTTTGGGGAATAAAGGTGAGAATGGGTATTTTTTTTAATATATTTTTTAAATATATTTTAAAATATTTATTTTTAAAAAATTTAAAAAACATATTTGTATTAGTCATAATGAGCCCTGTGATTTGATATCTTACATGATACGTTAGAAACAAGTTTAATTTTTTATTTTCCATTTAATTCTATAATTTGCCCCCCAAAATGAAAATTAGACGTTTCTCCTTATTTTTCCAGTAAAATTCAGGTGAGGCGCTATACCTCTATTTTTTTCAAAATTTTGCAGCTTATGATTTCGGAGATAAGGGGGGAATGGGTATTTTTTTATATTTTTGTTAATATCTTTTAATTAATTTTATTTAAAAATATAAAAAAATATATATTTGTTTTCGTCATAATGAGCCCTTTTATTTGATATATTACATGATGCGTTAGAAACAATTTTAATTTAATATTTTCCATTTAATTCTGTAATTTGCCCCCCAAAATTAAAAGTAGAGGTTTCCCCTTATTTTTCCAGTAAACTTCAGGTCAGACTCTATACCTCTATTTTTTTTCAAAACTTTACGTTTTATAGTTTCGGAGATAAGGAGGGGGGGGGAATGGGTAAATTTTAGTATATTTTCGTTAATATCTTTTAAATTAATTTTTTTAATATGAAAAAAATATATTTGTGTTCCTCAGAATAAGACCTTTCGTTTGATGTATTACATGTTGCGTTTGAAAAAAATTTAATTTTTAAATTTTCATTTAATTTTACAATTTGCCCCCCAAAATTAATATTAACGGTTTCTCCTTATTTTTCCTGTAAAGTTCGGGCAACGCTCTATATTTCCTAATTTTTTCAAAATTTTAGGTTCAGTAGTTTCGGAGATCGGGGGGGAACGGTCGATTTTTTTAGTTTTTCCCCCCAGAAGTACCCCTAAAATCAATTTTTTTCTTTTACGATATGTACTCCTGATCGGGTCATCAAACTATACATTGATACTAAATTTCAACCTCTTCTGTCCAGTAGTTTAGGAGAAAATTGCTGTGATGTGACAGAGGCAGAAATCCTGAGTGATATTATAAGGGTATCCGTATATTGTATATACGGAACCCTAAAAATAGATTTTGAATCTTAGCATATTGTTATAAACTCCGTGTTTTCAATTAATTAATTTAAAAACAAAACTAATTTTCAGTTCACTTTCTAGAACGTTTATTCACATTAAACATCAAATATTCTCAACAGCTGATTCTAATACAATAACATCGAGATCATAACAATATGTAAGCTCTACTAACTAACTACTGAAATTAATATCGCGTTATATAGCGTAGGCCGATTTTTGTTCGTTCGTTCGATTTATGTTCTTTCGCCAGGGACAGAGTGGATAAATTTTATAACAATATTAATGTAGCAGTTGAAACATTCATACATTTTAACCACTTTATTTTTAAGTATTTAGTGGGAAATAACACTACAATTGAGATAATGAATTGTATATTTAAAAATAAGTCAAGTTGTGAGTCTGACCCCGTTTTTAACTTAAGTTGTTACATTTCTCTTAAATAAACACCTATGTGAAAAATAAAACAAAAACGTTTAATTATTCATTTGTTCAATAATGAATACACAGTAAAGTCCGATACCTCCATTATAAAAAGCTCCTTACAATCCATACCATGGATAAGTCAATACCGAATTTCTTGTTTTTGTTGATTTAAATTTATATGCTTTGTATTATGTAGATCATACTTTAAAAGCCAATTTATTGTTACAGCTAATGGTAAAGTTATCGACGCCACTCAAGAATTCATCGCCATCGGTCTCTGCAACATCGTTAATTCCTTCATTCAATCGTTTCCTGGCACCGGCTCTCTCTCCAGAAGTGCCGTCAACAGTTCCAGCGGTGTCAAAACCCCACTGGGCGGTTTGTACACTGGCCTGTTAGTAATCTTTTCACTGTTGTTCTTCACACCGTATTTCTACTACATTCCAAAAGCAACTTTGGCTGCTGTCATTATCGCAGCTGTCATTTTTATGGTAGAAATTAAAGTTGTGAAACCTATGTGGAGATCTAAAAGTAAGTAAAATATTTTCATTTTTGTTGTACTTATTTCGAATTACATGAAACAATGAACAGTATTTTTTTGAATGTCTATATTTTATTACATTATTTTATAACTTAACACGCCTGACATTTTTGATTCTCAACGCCATTTCGACAACTTGGAGGTTGGAACGGCATTGAACAGCAGTTTGTTGCTACGTAATAAAACATTGGATACCATTGGAAGCAGACAAAACAATTGGTCCAATAACACGAATAACTTTATGAAATGTGAACCAGCTCGCATTAGGGGAAAGCTATTCGTCACAATATTGTTGAACACTTGCTCAAGACAAGCGACTACCTCTATAGTTTATAAACACTGTTTGACATGTTCAATAACCTAATCAGTATTTCACGTATTACTAACCCAAAGTAGTTCTTGAGCTTTCTCTCGTAAGGTAACCAAGAATAGTTTGCTAAGATCTACCGTGCAAAATCGTGGAAAATTTGCTGAAGCCTATGGTTAAAGGGAGGAGTTGCCAATGCAAATTGTTCAGTCAAGAATCTTAGTACGTCATACCTGAAATAAAATATGAAGCCATGTCATTAATCGTACGCTTGATGATTAAACATCGTTATTTATTTTCAGAACCAATACTCTCCTGGCCACTGGTGGATGGTTAGGCTGTGATTGTCCTCTGATGCTACCTAATAGGGTTGATTGTCAGTCTGCTGCCGAAGCATTCTGATATACTGATCATTTATATGACGTCTGCTCCAGAACCTAGACAGTGCGTCCTGGTCCCCAAAGTCTCTCACCTACACGGAGCAGTTTTTCGTTACACTTGCTTATCCCGCTGGGTCCAGGCTCTTCTGGGTTGCTGTGTATCTGCTGCCTGAGGTTAAAATTTGGCAATCTGCTCTGCAAATTCTCTAGGTGCATATGTATAAACTAGATGTATCAAATGTCGAATTTTAGCTTCAAGTGTTTCCTATATTTTTAAGCTTGTGATCTGACTTGAACTTGGTTGTTCTTCTTGAATTGAGTACTACTAGAGCAGAGCTTCTCAGTCTCTTTTAAATGAAGGTCAAAGAAGAATTGTTATGGAAAGTGGTGGTATCACATGAAAACTACTTCAACTTGAGAGCGCTCTGTCTTTATTTTTTTTATCGTATTTCCTTTACGGTTTGGGCTCCAATGTAAATTGACCTCTATATTTCGATTCATTTGATTTTAGTTTCAAATGACCAGTCCATTTTTTATTATCTTCTTCCATTAATGTGTTTAAATGTTTTGTAGCTCTGATCCTGGATGATTTTTTCTCTTTTCTATGGTCCAATTTTTCCGTAATCTTGTTGAAAATTTCTTGGCACTTCTTACCTATTTTCTTTGCTGTTCCTGATCTTCCTTCTTAAATAAATTAAATTCCACAGATTTAGAACTACTTTACAAACAGAAACTAGTAATTTCCTCTCTCATGGCTGTCTTAAAGCCATTGTTTGGTATGTTCAATAATCTGATGGGTGTGTCACGTGAGGATAGACCTCTTCGAGCGAGTGCTTGTCTGCTGGCTGTCCAAGTTTTACCACTCCCATGCAGCTCTTAGCGTTTCTGCCTAGTTATATGGAATTATTGTTTTACGCTAATTATTGTTGAGGATTTTTACAATTCTACCAGAACCACATTTATTGATTTGCCTTATCAACACTAATTCTTTATTCCGAATCTGCCACTATGACCTAATCGCAGTTTAACCTCTAGTTCATCCTGTATTGTTTTTGTCTGTCCCTTGACTGTTCGCAGCCGGATGTTGTCTACAGTTGTTGACATTTCGAATGATTTACCCTTGATGGTACCCTTGGCGACTAAACTGATAGCATCTATGTACATTCCTTGGACGGATAATGTTCTACTGACTGGTGGCTGGTTGGACAGCATTAAATTCAAAAATTTACTTCCCTTTGCCATACACTCAAATGGGTTTAGTTGGGTTGGCTCTCCGAATTGTTCGTCTTGAAATTAACTGAATATCCTTAGCGGAAGAATTCTGCCTTAGTGATACTATACTATGACATCTGTTCTAGCACCGTTTCAAACCGGACAGGTATATAAAAGAATATTCCTGTGGATATTGGATAATGTCAATGTACTGTCAAATATATTTATAAAGTAGTTAAGTAAATTAGCTGAACTATAGATATTTCTCACCAGTACATAACAAAGTTAACCAACGGAGGTAGTTTAAAACCTTCAAGCTCATTTTACCACTAATTTTGTACAAAAAACACAATTATTGTTTCGTTTAAATATGCTTGCATATGAAGAATGTTTTAAGTTGCTTGCATATGAAGAATGTTTTAAGTTTGAATTAATTTGGTGGGATCATGTCATTGCTCTTGTTTTCAAACTTTGGGAAATAAATGCTTTTAACTGTACACCAAAAAATTTGATCCATCCTATTAAGTATAATATCCGCTTTCTCGTAATTGTTTTTTTTTTACTTGAAAAAAATAGTAATTTCGTGTAGCTGTTACACTGATTGTTATGTAATTTTTGGCTGACAATAATTTTAAACATACTTTCAATACTCAATAATCACTTGACGCATCTTAAGCCGGAACTCGAACACAAAATAATAAATACCCAATCTTCACACCCAATTATTTACGTTAGAGAATAATCGCAGAATCATGAAACTTAACCACGTATTTGTTCAGTGTCAAGGTCCACCCAAATTTTTAAACACCCATAACCGATTCCAACGAACCATTAGCAGACGAAACATTGTACAAAAACCAATGAACCGTCCACACCAAAAAAAAAAACTAATTCATCGTCGAAGAAAACATAAAAAGATCGCGAAACAAACAATAAAATTTACCACAACGATTGTTTCACTGATTTGTGTTATCCGTTTCTAGTTTTTATTTACCTTGATCACTTTGTTCCTAAGTTAATCTATTTGTTAATTACTCAGTTGCCGTTTTTTTATTACAGAGAGCGACCTCATACTAGGATTTATAACGTTCATAGCTTGCCTAGTAATGGTTTTAGAGATTGGAATACTTATTGGAGTTGGTATCAACCTGTTGTTCATCCTTTATAACGCTGCAAGACCTAAAATCACTGTGGAAAGATTGGTGGTAAGTAAAGTATCTCATTTTGCACAATGAGTTCTTAATGTTTAAATGTAAAAACACAGTTTCACACCCTAACACCAAACCTTTATTTAAACAGTCAACGCCGTTTCAACAACTCTAAGTTGTCAGTTAATGATGACAGCTTAAAGTTGTCTAAAACTGTGTGTTTACATTTGTGACACACAAAAGGTTCCATGTTAATGTTTAGTTTAAAACTACTTGTAAAGTTTTTGGTATATACGACATATTAACAACACTCCCTCAATTTCGGTACATTTCTATTTACTTTAAAAGTATAATTTTATAGGAAACAGATTTGTGGAGAAATGGGAGAAGTTGATGTAATGACTAAAATTGTTCACTCATATTGACAGCTCTACTGAAATAAAAATAAATAAAAGTGTAATCAAATATCGGTATTCGAAATATTTTTGACAAATGAATAAACCCCTTAAATTTTAGTCAAGAACCGCTCCTGGCAAAATATTCGATATAATAATTGGAAGATTGTTCTTTGCAACCTAAAAATTTTCGTCATTTGGGGTTTCAGTCAAGTTCAGGAATATTAAAGAAAAGAGAGGACCAACAACACTAGGAGAATTTTTTACACAACACTTTCGGGAACGTTGAGATAATAATATATTAATCAAATAATTAAAATCACATTAAAAATAGAATATATAATATGAAAGTTACTGCAACGCGTCCGAAAAATCAATATTGATCTAATTACATGCTCTAAGAATATAAAACCATCTAATGATAGCCCAAATATAATTACTCAATGTTTTGAGTTTTGACCGCTTGTCAGTTGTTTGGTGTTGACACTATGGACATAAATAATAATTTTTTGTTATATTTTATGTAAGAATGAACCAATATTATAAATTAATATTAGCATTCTGCACTGAAGGTCGTCAGTAGCTACTTAACAAAACAAAAATGATGAAAATCGGTTGAGAGACAGAGGAAAAAATGGTACCTAATCGCTTTGTCTTTGCATATTTATATATAGATTTATAGTTTAAATTAACATGAAGTGTTCCTTTACCCCAGATATGTTTTGCTTGTTTGTAGCCAATAATACAGGGACACAACAAACTTCTAATTTTGTTTATCTGCTTAAATATGCTTCATCAGAGCTGTTATTAACTACATCCTACTTTTTTATCAAGTACTAACAAAGTTTGATCATGTAAGTAACGATTGTTGAATGATTTTTGATCATCTTTCTTCTAGCAGTGATAGAGCAAATTGCAAATCAAAAACTGCCAAAATTTGCATTTTCCCCTGAATAGCATTGTACTATTTTATTAAAATTATCAACTTTTCATTTAAAAAGTTTTAAATTTTGGCTATTTTCTTTTCTCATTTGAAGTTTTTGTTTTATGCATATTAAAGATTAAAATTACGACATATAGATTTTATCATTATAAAAAATAAACTGAAATCATTTACATTTAAAACAGAACTTACTTCAGCTGACTTAAAATAAAAACCCTTTAGAAACCGTGTGCACTCAATCACTATTTTCAGACATATCTTCTTTTCTATCTAATTTAAGGCCCAATTCTATTAAAATTTTTAGCGCATTATTATTACTCTCTCTCTCTTTCTTCCTCTTTAACTTGTATCCTTTTTCTATATTTTCCAAATATTTTTTAGCTTTTTTTCTTTGTTTTATTATTTGAAGTACTTTCTATAAGTGTAACTCTAATTATATTGCATCCACACTGTGTATAGATGATGCCTATATAACTCATTTGTCTATCATTTTCTGAACCACTTGCTACAACTATAATTCAACTCAACACAATATTGCAACGGTCCTCATATCTTTAAAACCACCCTGTATAAGTATAAATCCTCTCCACCTTGTTTATATTTTTCTATTGTTTAAATTATTCCTGTATACCTATGATTTTACTTCTCCCCATATATCTAGTAGTCCATTCATGCAACGGCTCATGGTCTACCCTATATAACAAAATTCACATTTTTGAACCTCATTTTATGACTATAAGTTTACTCTACCATTTATTTCAACCACCCGGTATATGCAACTGCTTCCAATTTTTTTTTAACCCGTGTCTATAATTATATTAAACCCCTTACTATAATTCAAATACCTAACTGCTTATGCTTATATAAGAAATTTTTGATACACCCCGAATAACAATAAGTAAACTCCACGCTTACTTCAAACATCTTATATAAGCAACTACTTATATTCCACACTATATAACTTTTTTAACCGCCCTGTATAACTTTAATTCGACTCCACCTTATATTTCAACCATCCTGTATATTCAACTACTTCTAACATTTTTTGAAGCCTTCTGTACAACTGTAATTATACTTCGTCCTATAACGCAAATATCCACTCTATATAACTATAGTTTTGCTCCACTTCTATGTATGCAACTGCTTATGTACCACCTAATAGCACATGCACGCACGCACACACCTACAACCTTATTCCATATAGAAGAGTTCGCCGACATAACAAATTTTCTTTTCGATAAACTAGTAGAATATTTTCTGCTATTTCACGCGATATAAGCCCCGTACCTTAAAATCGTCTCTAAAAGAAACTGACTTCAAATGAATCAAAATGAAAACCATTACACACACTTTCATGTCTTGACATTTAAGCTAGAGATTTATGATGAAAATTTGACATTTACATTGATGTTTACAGTTTTTGCACACATTTTTCCGATTTTTAGAAAAATGTCATGTTTTACGTTATAGAGAAATATACGGAATCAGGTTGTAACGTATCTTTGTAGAATACAATTTATAATATTCAAATTCTTGAGTAGTTTTAGAAAAAACTTTTTTTTTCTGATTTTCTGGAAAACCGTATACCTCATGTTATAAACAATTATATGGTACCTTTTTGCAATGTTCCTTAATATAATGCAGTTTAAATCATCAAAATTGCCCAAGCCGTTTTTGAATAATCGCTGGTCATACATAAAAAAAGTTGCCGAAAAATTGATAATCTCCTCCTTTTTGGAAGTCGGTTTAAAAGAGAATTTCTTTGTTTTGGTTATCAATAAACAAAACTGGAATTTCACGTTTATTGTGTCTCATATTTCTACAACAGAAAACTTATCATTGACAGCCATTTCTGGAGTCATTGCTAGCGATAAAAACGAATTATTGACTTTTATATTTCAATTCCGGAATAATGATTTTACTGAGTGGAAAAGAACCCTGCATTTCGTATTTTCTTTCTCTACATGTAAATGTAACAGCACTATCAATACACTTTATCAGCCTTGTTTACTTTGTCAACTCTGAATTGGTAACGACCTCTGCTTCCAAACAGTTTCTCATCAATAGCTCAAAATCAATAGAGATAACTTATTCAAGAATTTCAGATGTAGAAAAATAATCGTTTCTTTCTCTTGCAAGTTTATCGTCAAATACCATAAAGTTTTAAAACAATTTTACTAGCTACTCTTCAATAATCATTATATTCGAAAAGTAGTAGATAAATTAAATAAATAATTCACTGCGAGTTAAAACAAATGCGTAAACTCGTCGATTTTTGTTTTAATGCAGAGTTTAATTACGTACGGTGAAAATATACAGGGGAAGTCATGAAAAACATATGTGATGTGTTTAATGCCAACCCGCATTTTTTTTGTAATAATATTAGAAGAATTTACGATTTTTCGACTCGGGAGTTTTATTTTGACTCCCGACAGTTTTCACTCTGATAATCTTTGCTCCAGTTTCAACTGAAACAAACTAAAAAAAATGCGTCCGGATCTCTTGGCAGTAATAAACCCGATGAGTATGGTTAAATTCACTTACCCATTACCCATAGCGAGATTTCCGTTAATCTCACGGTTACTAAATAGGTACTAAGTATAAAAACAATACAAAACTAGGTAGTTCACACCATAAAATAAAATCACCGATAATTTAATTTTTTTAAGATCACTACTAATTACTACTACAACTCTATGGTTTTTCAGTATTATTCCCCTCATGAAGAATGTGAAATTCGTCGCAGTCTACGGGTCCCATTAATGGACTGTTTTTCTCTCTAGTCCTCGTTCAAATTTTTGGTTACAACGAAACTTTGGTCGACTCCCATATGAGATCTCTATTCGCAGATTGATTTGGCAACTAAATCCCTACTTTGTGGGTACTACACTTTGTCTCAAACCATGCGATTCTAAGACATTTTCCAAAGTAGGAAGTAGCATTTCCTTTGTTAATGACCCGAACGGCTATCTTTTTTTTATTGAGTTCCAGCGTTTTTTTTTACTTTCTGAATGTATATCTTCGGAGCTTCTGTAGGAAACCTTCCCAAAATAGATAAATGTAAATATTTTCTTGCTCCTGCTACATTAAGCGACCCTGTAAGTTAGAAGGTCTCTCTGATATTTGTGGTTTCAACATACACTGCTTCTTTAAAAGAAACAGGTTGCCTAACGGGCAGTAAATAAATTTGAACACTAGTTATCATCACAAATCGTTTTAGCTTAACCTTCTAGGTAAAGCGTAAGACGTTGACGACTCGGAATGTTATGATTTGTGGTTCCTATCCTATCTCAAATTCCCCTTGAATTTAATCTAACGCTTTCAAAAATAGAAACCAGATACAATGAATTGAATAGCGTTTTAACATTAGAGAAATTAGCCAGTCTGCTTCCTTCATCTTTAAAATAACAGTTTCTGCTCCTGTGTCACCCGCTTCTTCTGCTGATTTCATTTGATCTTACAGTCGAAGTAATTTTTCTTGTTATTTTTCCAACTCTCCATTTTAAATAATAACAGCAATAATTTAACACTTGTAATCACAGAAGTGAGAGAGAAAGAAAACAGAATGGACGAATCTATTTCTGCTTCTGATTGGTAAGTGATTGCGTCAATCAAGTGAGGTGTAGTCATTGCTTGCAGCACTAGAGTAAGATAAATGCGTCCACCTAGTTTCCTTTCTCAATATTTCCTCTATGGAGAAGCACAACACATGTCGCAGATTCAGAATAACTTTTAAAAGCTACCAACGCCACCTTCCGTCACGCTCGTTAATGGTAGTCGTTTCATGAAGTTGCTTAATAGTCACAATTTTTCGGCTAATACGAGTAAAATGTGCCAAAAGATTTTCATCGCATCGGGTCTGTCAGATTTGGCGATAAAACAAATGTTTCAAATTAAAAAGTGTTCATATTTTGGATCAATTCTTAATTTAATAATTGTACAACATCGAATGTCATTTGTGATTAATATGTATATTCTTTTATTGGCAATTACCCCTTAATCAAGTATGATTAATGTATTAATCTAAAAATAATTATCTATTACAGTCCAAAGGAGGCGTGGAATACTTAATGCTCACCCCAGACCGTTGCCTGATATTCCCCTCAGTAGACTACGTCAGACGCTTGGTGACCAAACACAGCATTCGCCAGGGAATCCCCGTCGTTATAGATTGCTCTCACATATACGGTGCTGACTACACAGCTGCCACGGTCATAGAAAGCCTGACCCAAGATTTCGCGACTCGAAATCAACTTCTGGTGTTTTACAACCTGAAGCCTTCCGTCAGCTCTGTCTTCGAAGGTTTGGCACCTAAGGATTTCCACATGTTCTACAGTGAAAACGAACTGGATGAAATGCTCAAGCTCAATGCGACGGTCTCAAAGAAGGAATATGAAAGTATTAAAATGTAATCAGTATTATTTACATATTGTGTTATAGTTTGAGAATTTGATGAATTATGAATTGAATCGTTTGTATTATGTCAGGACAACCTAATCTCTGTTTAGCTTTTGTATGCGTCCCATGTAAGCAATAGCATGGCGTCCACGATCAAGTCGTGTAATGCCGGATGTGTAAATTAGGCGTAAATAAAATGTCAGTAGAGTAGAGGGTGGAACTTGATATTGGTTTTGTAATACTATTAGGTTTGTTCGAAAGGACCAGAAGCCAATAATTCTCAGCGAATCGAATGTTCACACAGCCAACTGTCAAAATCGTTGATTCGCCGAAAATTTTTGAAACCATTAAAATTATTGGTAAGTGGTCTGTACGAACATATCTATTATCTCTAATTCAAGAGATGGAAACGCCTTTTGAGGGGATTTATAGAACGGATTTTAGTAACTTCATTACATTTTTTAAGTTTGTTTTTATATGTCAAAAGTAAAATACTGAAACTACTATTTCTTTAAAATTCCTACTAGTTTAAGATAAATCAGTGAATAACATTGTATATTCATGTCTACAACAAATTCCGACGCAGCGTCTTATTAACAAAAATTAATACAGAAGTATTTAGGGTGGTGTCAAAATTGAGTCATTTACTTAAACATGACTGTTATATCAGTCATGATATAGAGAAGTCTGTTTGCCAAAATTCGTTTTTTATAATAATTGCAGAATAAGGAAGTTATAAATAATGTTACATAAAATTTATAAACTGATAAATTCACCCTGTTCTACAAAGTTGCTAAAAAATTGTGAACTACTCAGCATACTCTTGAATAAGTAAAAGCGTCAAAATTAAAACATCGGTGACCACGAATAACATCACAAGCATTTTCAGTTCCTCATTATTTGGTTCACCATGTAGATAAACTTTAACTACCTCCACATAAAAAAAATCACAGAGCCTTACATCAAGGAAAAGTGTGGGCCA
Source organism: Octodonta nipae (assembly GCA_034190945.1). NCBI lineage: Eukaryota > Metazoa > Arthropoda > Insecta > Coleoptera > Chrysomelidae > Octodonta > Octodonta nipae. The sequence continues at coordinate 21,149,100 of CM067217.1, forward strand.
ACAAATTTATCCAGTCCGCTCTATCCATATATTATAAAATTCATTATTTAAATTTTCTTGAACTGCTTGTTTGCAATGTGAAAAATTTTTTTCGTCCACATCTAAAGGAATATCTTCTAACAGTCTGGTAGATGGAATTGCGGAAGCCGTTACTTTGTGACAGTCAATCATAATTATCAAATGAAACTAATTTGATCGTTTGGTAGATAGCTTCGAAGAAAATTTTAGTAATTTTCACCTGTCTGTCAAACAGTTACTGACACCCTGAAGGTACTGAATATTTTTCTAACAGCATCCAGATTTTCTACAGGCCAAACATAGTTGTTGTGGAACTCATGGACTCTGTTTTTTAACTAAAAAAACTCCATATGCGGAACAGGCACACTTATACAGTCAGTTAATACAAAACATTTAAAAAATTGTTTATATAGGAAGTAGGAAAAGTGTATAGTATTGTAAGAGTTGTGTTTAGGATTAAGAAGTGAATGTAGGAGACTTCAGCAGGGAATCGGGAAATTCTTCATTTTAACTACAAATGGGATGTTCAAAAAGTAAATAGGCGCCTAAGAAGTGTTTAGATTAGTGAATTAAAGTTAGCTAGTTAACCGGAAATTCAAAACAACAAAACAACCAACGTGATCTTTAAAAACATAATAGAAACACCAATCAACTTGAATTGCAAATGTTCAGCAATTTTACCAAGTCTCGTAAGAAACAACTTGAAAAAGAAGAAGAACATCACTTGTAAGCTTGTGCCAGTTGACAATGGCATTAATGGCCTGAGTTGTTCGATGTTCCTGTAAATACCCTGTACCGCGAAATTTTATAACTACATTTACAAACAACCCCTGAACCAAATGATTTCATAAAGGAAACTTTTCTCCTACAAACGACGTGCATGTATTTTGGATAGTATTTCGTTGTTGTTTTTTTCACAAACTTATTTAATTTTTATTGCAGAAGACACCTCCAAAGAAAAATACTATTGTATAACTTATTTAGCACTGGTCAACTCGAAAATCGCACTCAAAACCGTACAACAATGCAAAAAAGTAGGCATACCCAGTATCAGTAGTAAATACCAATTTATGTTTTTACAAGGTAGCGTTGGGTAAATATATCTGGTCGTCTTAAAATTCATTTTATTTGTTGTTTATTATGGCTTCGCGCTTATAATCCAATGTATTTATAACTCCCTCCATCTGTAACTTTGCTAAAAAAAGTTTTGATAAATCGACTTCTCTTTAATAGTTCTACATGTTGTTAAAATAAATGTCTCAAGTTGGAAAACACCCCTATATATCTGTCAAATGTATTTTTTAAACAGCAGACATATGAAAAGGAAATGTTTATGTCGCCAAATATTATCGGATTTATAATCTTGACAAACAATTTTGTAGAAAATTATGTTAATCTGTTACTTATTTAATCTTATTTATAACGTATATGATTTTTTAGAAGATTGTTCAATTAGATGTCTAAAGGTTTTTTGTGGGCAGTTAATTATTGTGCTTAATTTCATTTCTCGTACGATTTACGAATAATTTCAGTTAGTTTGTGAATCTTTTAAATACTCACTTTATATCCATCTTAGCTGTACTTTCACAAAATCCAAGGTAAATGAAAATGCAACATCATTAAAACCATGAAAATCTCGGAATTTTTTGGCTTCAGTTAATCAATTGTTCAACATCAATGAAACTAATTTTCAGTTGTTTCATTAATTTTATAAGTTAATGAAAATCGTCTGTTGAAAATTCCGATGATATGGTTTAAAAAAGCATTCTTTTTCCCTAAAATGTTAATAATACTTGAATAATTTTCTTAATCATCTATATCATTAGTTATTCATTTTCTTGTTACACCATTTTCATTATATTAAAGCTCCTATATTGCAGTATAATATACGTACTTATTGATCTATAACACTAAAAGTATTATAACAGTATATGCATTTTTTAATACTTATAGTAGTGTAGAATATTTTATTTATTTTTTATTGCATTAAATGTTGTCTTTTTTTGTTGTAAGGATATATGTTCTTTATACGTAGGTTGCTACTTACAGTAGAATAGAATTTTTATGTAAAAGTAATCTGTAAAAAAAGTTGCCTTTTTAGCGTTCCTATAAATCTCAAAAATGTACTACTTTCTGTATGATGAAAGTACTATTTAGCTAGACTGTGATATTGATTAAATTCAAAATTGAAAATATTATTCTTGTTTTATTTCACCTTGGTGTCCATATTCATAGTAGAAATAAAGATTTAATTACTTATGGTGGCAACAACAGTAAAAGAGTCAAAGTTCAACAGTAGGATTGTCGTCTGGGGGACGGGGTTTGACCATTAAAAACATTTTTTGATGACAATTGTGCCTTAGATAGTGTAACGTTTGCTAAAAAGTTTAATTAGAATTATCGAGTAGGTACAGTTTAAGATTTATCACGGAAGAACTCCGATGCTTTATGGATCCGCCAGTGAGTCTATAGGATCCCACAGAATGCATACGAAAAGTATAATTTGACTATTCTTCTAACCCTGAACTTCCATGTGTGAAATTCTTTTTTTTTTGATCGGGAGACCTTTAAAGTTGCATTTCTTAGTCATTCCGCTACATGAGAAGAAGAAAGCAAAGATGGTTTTGCTTTAATATATATCACTATCATATGCAACTATATTCAAACAATATTTCATGATTTAGTGACCCTGAAAAACTAAATTAATGCGCGAAAGAACTTGAAGAGGGGAAAATTAAAAAATTAAAGAGTAGGACTATTCCGAAGAAAACTCATGATCTGTCGACGAATGGTCTTAACTTTCTGAAATGGAAGACACGAAAAAGAATTATAGAATTGGCAAAATGAGACGTCCAGGCTGGTCACTGTGGGATTCTTCTTGATGACTAAACGAATGAAGGAATGTACTGAAGAACAGAAGAGGTGAAGAGCTGAACAGATGCGGATGAACTGGACTGAAAGGATTGAGGAAACGTAGAATATTTTTTCAACGAATATGAGGCTGCCTCAGTACGGGTTGGAAACAACATTTGGCTTTGGAAATAGAGCAAAGAAGTCCCCTGTAAACGCGAAAAGCAATTTAGCCCAAAAAGAAGAAATACATTGAGAATAGTTTCAATAACATTATCCTCACTCATTTTGCAGAACTCATTTCGCTCGGTCTTTGTTTCCATCTACCTAGGTTATCTGTGGCAAATCTTTACCTACCCAAGCCTCAGCAGGCGAGCAGCTGCTCCCTCTGGATGCTCTTCTTAAGAAGTCAGAAAAATGACATTTTCAAGATTTCATATCACCTTAACACCTTGTAGACTTAACAAGGCACTGTCTGATGAACATTTTGTTTACGAGAACCAACGATACAAACAAGTGGAAGGAGCTCCAATGGGATCGCCACTCTCACCAGTTATAGCGAACCTTTTTATGGAGAGCTTTGAGGAGTTGGCACTAAGAACAGCAACTCTTAAACCCAGTTTATGGTTGCGATATGTGGATGATACTTTTGTGATTTGGCCTCAAGGAAGGGAATACCTCAACACATTTTTAGACCACCTTAATGGCATCCATCACAAAATAAAATTCAGAAGCAACGTTAGCCACGGAAACCTAACAGTAAATATTAATCACTTTAATTTCACTTTGACAATAATATTATTTATATATTTTGTGTTCTAATTGTTAAATTGCGTAACTGAAACTGGCAAATTTTACTCAAAATGAAATGATCGATACAGTTTTTACTTTTCGAAATTGCTTTAAAACTCCTTTCCAAAAGGAGACATTTAAAAATCCTTTAGAAAGATTTAGAGTCAAGGAAGTGTTTCATACTCCCAAAATGTCATGTGAGTGAAAAAAAGTGTAATTTTCATCCTTATCATTTTGAATTTCTCTAAGAGCTTGAAGAAGTTATTTTAAAAGCAGAATTATTCTTTGCAATTAGCCAGAGCAAAAAATAAATGGGTGTTTGAATTTCTTGAATAAAATATTACCTACCGAGTATACTTTTCATCGCAACGGATTCGTGAACATACCCAATTTTCAGTATTAAATAGATTTCCGTACGTACTTGAAAATGACATCTTTAAGAATTCTTAAAGAGTTATTTCTAGGACTTCTTGAACAAGTCTTTAAAAAGAATTCAAATTGAAATCTTTCTGACTTGGGTGTTTGCTGGGAGGGCCCTTGAAGGGAATGTAGAACCAAATTTATCTGAGTAGTGTGGAGCTTCTCTCTGGTTTTGGGCATATAGTTTTTCTGAAGCTATTGCAAATAGTCGTTCTACAGTTTAAACAAATTCAAGTTCTTCCTTCTAGGTTTCAGAACTTAAGATTTCTCGTGTTAGTTTTGAGTTTAATAACTTTTAGCCTTTTGAAGGAGGCGTATGCTGAAATTACGACTTCGCTAAGACATTCTTCTATGGTATAATGAATTTATGAATACCGATAGTAAATAGCAAATAATTTGTTACACGGAATGAGCTTAACCATCCATTTCTAAAATTAAATGAAATTTCAAGGCTAGTCATCATCTACAATCGGTCAGTAGGTAATTGATTAAACGGCTTTAACTATATAGCAGCTCGACTTGCGCTGAACATGAATGGGATGGACTAAGTGCTCTAAGATCACCCTGTTTACGTTCAATTAGCTTGTCTCAGGATAATTTTAAAAGTCTCATGCTTGGAATAAGACGATTCGGACATCTTTGGCGATATACCTGCTCTTTCACATACAAATATATATATATATATATATATATATATATATATATATATATTGTTGTAAATCCGCCGCTGGCGACAGAAGCATATAACACTTTATTCCAATAAGTCATTAATTGCTGGGCTTAAAAACAAGAACTGGAATTTTCTAATGCTGACAAAAAAAAGTTAACCTCGAAATCGCTCGGCAGCTGAAAAGTTGTACGAGAGAATTCGATGCAGATTTTAAAAGGAGCGGCCCATCATCGCAGGAGTTAGTTAGTTATTGCGAAGAGTTTATGTCGTGTTATTATTTAGATATTCGAATCGGCTGTTGTGAATAGAAAGTGAGAGTAAATATTAGTTTTTAAATTTTAACTAATTGAACCCACGAAGTTTATCACAATATGGAGTCAACAAACCAAGTTCTTTGGTCTCAAGCGTGGATTGCCGGCATTAGACACGTGGATCTCTCTAGGAGAGGTGTCCTGTATCCCACACCTCAACAGGACGCTGTATACCAGCCTCCCCCACAATACAAAACAGTTCAAACCCATCTTCCGCCCTGAGGTTTCTATCTAGTGGCCCATGTGATGCCAGCACAAAATATAGAGACGGCGGTTCCTCGTGATTTGCATTACCTATTTTAGTATATGACGGACACATCCTTTAGAAGCCTATACAGCGCGATGATCCTGCATCTCAATACACGGTCTACTCACGTTTTGCGTTATTTATTCTGAGTTCCGAGGGTCCACAATGTCTAAAAGTACATTTGTAAAGGCTTGACAAGTTGTCTTCCATAACCCAAAAATTCTCATTCACTAATTATTGACGGGCTCGGCCTTGTTACTAGAAACTTGAAAGCTTCTGTCATAAACCCCGATAGTTTTATGGGAAACTACCGTGAATTACTACTTTATTTTTACTTTCTTGAAGGTTAAAAATAACGATTCGGAAATTCTTCGTGCTAAACTGGAAAGAACTGACTTGTTGTCGCAATGGTGCTATCAATTTAGATGTATATAAATTATTTATAGTTTACTTAATATTTTCAGCAATTTTACCAAAAAATTTTAAAAAAGATTGGAAGAATCAAGAAGTATTCAATCTTGGCATAACATTACAATGTTAAACATGGAATTAAAACTATTCTTTAGAATACTAACCTTTATCTTAATTAATCATATTTATCTACCAAAATTCATCCCCAGATATGTTCTATCTACATGCTTTCCAGCAAATATTTGGATCTCTTATTTGAGAATTTGAAATCCAGGGATTTCTATGGATGCCTATTGTGTACTTACCAGAAAGCACAATACTTTACTCTGAAATCTTTGCATACAACCATACTAGTTTTATGATTTGATTGTAGATTATTAATATTATAAATATAAAGCCATTGACAACGAAGTCAGAATAGACTTTGAAACGTTTAGTTTTCCTTCAATATATGTCGTTTTTATTTCGATTATGGTGTTATTGCCCAAAAATAAACATAAAAGTAACTTTGTTGAAGGTTTGCAAATTTGGAGTATCTGCCAATCTACCGCAAATGATGTATGTATTAATTAACTTAATTCAACCTGCACCAACTTAAAAGATTCGGAACTAATTCCAGTGCAATACTAGTTATAAACAATATTATCAGCCTGTTGGGTACTAATAAGTCTCAGATATTTCTTTATTCAAAGAGCCTACTTAGGCACATTCATTTAGAAATTAAACACACAATTATCACTTCACAAACTTTTCTAGCTTTTGCTTATTTACACTGACCACTTATTCAACCCACTTCCTTACTTCGAGCGACATCTACAAACATTTTAACCAAACATGTTTAGTGGATGCCGTAGATGGAACTCTTTATTACTTATGAAGACCTATTCATAGCCAATTACGATTCCAATTATTTACAATGCTATTTATCTCATCCTGAACTTTTAAGTGTCAAGTGCTTTAGTTTATTTTTAATATGCACTGCACATAAAAGTATATATGTATATTGAATAAACTTTAATGAAATCAAATTGGTATACAAATTGATTTTCACACTAGACTTGCATCGATATAATATTACTATAAATTCTTAAATTTCCTGGTAAACTATACAGTAATAGGTTGTTTCATTTTTGCACAATATTGGCAAGTCTAAGACCCCCAATAAATAAAGTGATCAGCTATTTATTTTCTGTGACAACATTTTATATTTACAACGTTGTTAAAATAAATTATCGTTTATCAGGTGTATAATCTCCCTTTAACAATATTAATAATGTGGTAACGATAATGACCATTGTTTTATAATAAAGATTAAATATAAATTGCAGTATCAATCGCTAAATGTGGGTGATAGCCATTGAGAATTTGACCATATTAAAAGTAATATTATGAAAATTCAGTTTTAAATTATGTACTTATGAATAATTAATAATCGATTTTTTCTAAGTGTGCCTAAATACTCCCTTAAAGTAAAAATATTAAATTTAACACACTATTTTATTAATTGACAACGTTTAATGTAGTTTTAACAATTTCAGTAGCAGTAAATGGTTCATGGCTCACTTGCTCACTTGTCAAATTTGTCAAATTAGGCTATTTTAAGTAAAAAAGCTAAAATACCTTAAAAAAATTATTTAGAGATAAGAAAAATTCCAATGGATTGAAAGAGGATAAGAATAGGCCTCTAATGGTAAAAAGGTATATGATAGATACCATTTGAAAAAGAGAAGTTAGGGATTCGTATTTGACTTTTTTGAATTTTTTTTTGAACGCACTTTATAAAATAGCAAAATAACAAACTTGGCATATAAAATGTATTTTAAAAAGTTTATTTTACTTCAAAATTATATATTCAAAAATTAATTACCTATTACATAAAAAATATGTGCTTAAGAAAATACGAGTTGTTAATACAACTGTTATGCTTCTACAATAAATAACAGAATAATTAGACTACAATTTTTTGAGGGGGCATTAACTGGGGCTAGTTACTTGAAGTTTTTACAAAATAGTTTAATAGCTGCATTAAGATCTTTTCCTCATACGGTTATTCCTGCAGTCATCAATAGAAACATGTGGTTTCAACAAGATACAGCTACAGCACATGATGCAGCAGTAGTATCTCTATCAAGTATTTGGGCGTCGATGGATCAGTACACGTGGCGAAATGGAGTAGACACCTCGTTCTTTGGATCTAACTTCACTGGATTATTTTTTGTGCGGCTATTTACAATCAACAATCAACAAGAGTAAAGCAACCCATATTGGTGTTCTAAAACACCGAATGTTGCAATACCTTGTCAAAGCATTTCAACACCGTCTAGTGTTTTTTGTCAAACTGTCCAGGATTTTTCATTTATCTATATATAAATAGGCTAAGACAAAACGATTAGGTACCATTTTCTCCTCTGTTTCTCAACCGATTTTCTTTATTTTTGTTTTGTTTAGTAGCTACTGACGACCTTCAGTGCAGAATGCTAATCTTAATTTATAATATTGGTTCATTCATTAAATAAAATATAATAAAAATTCATTATTTACGTCAATAATGTCAACGCCAAACAAATGAATGTGCCGCGTGCCGCCGCCACCAGACTCAAACCATTGAGTAATTATAAATAGACAGACCAATGCTGTTATATACTTAGAGCATGTACTTCTGGAAGTGGCATGCAAGCGTTGTTATTGTTTAGTGGGTAAAGTAATCGTTGAATATCATAATTATACAGGGCAATTCCAGATATGTTAGAAATAATTTTTTTAATGGGTGGCACATAAGCAGTTGCATATTTAAGGTGTTTAAAATATAGAGTAGAGTGCAATTATAACTAATAAAATAATTATATAGGGAAGCCCATTAGCGGTTGAATTTACAGGGTTCTTGGAATAGAAGGTGCAGTAAAATTACAGTTATACAGGGTGATGCAAAAAATGTTATACATAGATGCATATACAGGGTGGCAACATTTCGTAACCCATAAGCAGTTGTATATATAGTTAAGATGAAATATAGGGTAAGAGGAATTATAGATATACAGGATGATGATAAAAAATGTTAGAATAGGAATTGATTTATAGAGTAGACCACGAAGAGTTCCATATATATAATGATTGAAATATAGGTCGGAGTAGAATTATAGTTACAGAAAATAGTTAAAAATTTCATAAACAAAAAGAGTAAATACGATGGTTCATAGGCAGTGGCATATACAGAATGGTTTACCGGGTGGTTCAAAGATGTTAAAAAATATTATGCGTGGTCCATGAGCAGTTGCATATGCAGGGTGGTGGAAATATATAATGAGATGGAATTATTATAATGAGGATTTTAATAAATGAAAGAGAATTGAGTGCAATTATAGCTATACAGGGGTATTAGAAAAAATAAATATGTAGGGTAGCCCATTAGCAGTTGAATTGTTGTCATATTAAATTAAGAATTACGAATTTGAACACAAATAAAGTTCTATGAATTATATCTGAAAAAAACTTGAATTTCGTTACTTATTTGTAGAAGCGAGATGTAAGATCGACATCTAAGATTTTCGAGGAAACTATCACACAGAGGTTCCGAATCTGGATCCGTTCTGTGTAATTGCTGTTCTCCCTAAAGTCCTAGGATAGAATGTCACGATAAGATTTTCAGGTTACTTAACCTGCCAGAGATATTGACACAATTGGTCGAATTTCGACCACTGGGCGACAGCTAGTATTCATAATTACGTATAAAGTGAAAAGAGAAATCATATACATGCAGATTAGGGATGTAATGAATGTCCGATTTTAGATATTCGTGAAAATACGAATACGAATGCGAATTTTCTCCTCTAATATTCGCGAATACGAATACGAATGCGAATATCAGATCAAAATTTACTTATTTTGATTTAACCAAAAATAATAAACTAAACTGTGCTTAGTAATTATTATATAAAGCCATTCTTCTATTTTTAATACATAAACTGAAATACCTTTGATACCTTTGTTGTCTCACAGATGTATAAACACAAAATTTTGTCACCTAACACGAAACCCTAACGCTCAACGCTGTTTCAACAGTTAAGCTGTCAACATATTGGAGTGAACCAAGAAAGTTTTTTTTTTGTTTATGAGAGAAGTTATAAGAAGTTTGTATGTATTTATTTTTAATTAAACAGAAAAATTATATAATTATGTTTATGAGCCGAATAAGAACTAAAATTATATAGGGTTGCCAAAAAAACAAAATTTGATTGTGATGTTATATGGACCCATTTAAATAAAAGTTGGCTTATTTAGGACACAATTGACGGTGTCATACATATTTTTAAAATTAGTTTCAAAAGCAAAGTGACGAACGAGTCTAACCTTTGTATAGCTTTAAAAGTAAGATTCTGCCAGCTTGTTTATTTCTGAGTAAAATGAGATTGAGTGCATGAGAATCGGTCAAAAAATAATTGACTTATGACAAGGTAAAGGTATGTTTTAACATCCTGATAGCTAATTTCACTTATTTTACAAAATTAACTAGGCGTAATGACAAATTTCGCTTTGTTGGCTATCGCTGCTAATTAGAATTGACAGCTGCGAAAATGGTACTAGCTTAATGACGATAAAATTTGCATCAATACTTTAAATTAGAGAAGGATATATGGCGAGTTCTGCCAGAAATTGTTGCTAGGCGATATAATAAAAAAAGCATAACTTACAGTTCTGTTAAGAAATTTCACCTAACACAATTGCCAGGCGCAAAGGAGGCAGGTGCCCAAGGAGTGTAAGAACGCAAATACGACAGTTATGGTACTTTTATTTCGATTTATCTAACTTATAGGCTCTGTCCCTTGTAAACACATACAAAGCATTCATTGTGCCCTTACAGGAAATTCGATTAGTGCTTTTGTAGCAATTTTATATTGTCGGAGATCGCTCAGTGGTTTGTTTCAGCTTGTGCCTGTCACTTTGACGCAACGCTCGTATACTTGTCACTTTGACGCAACGCTCGTATACTTGGGAAAATATTTTAGCAGTTAGCCCTGAGAAAAGACCTGGAACTAGTCTGAACGTTCCACAAATTGTCAAATTTAAACTTGGTCCTGAAGTTAAAGCTAGGAGACTATTAAGGTGCCGAAACCTTTTAAAAATTTTAGAAGTAGAAGAGATATCCAAAAGAAACGGTTTAATGACAAATGTTTTATTCTAAATTTCTTAAAAACAGCACAAATCGATAGGTTGTATATCTACCTAGCAACTAAAAAAAAAGTTGAAACACCATTAACCGTTTTTTAGACAAAGGAACAAGTTCAATAACAATGTACTGGTGTCTGTGGATTTAGCAGCGCTACCCAACGAAGCAAAATTTGTCATCAGGAGATTTAAAAAATACGTACCTTTATAGTATAATAGGATAGTTATTTTTGGGCAGATTCTTAAGCGTGACTTCCTGTTGAATTTAGAAACATTCAAGATTTATATTTATTTTTACAAGACGTGTGACCCAAGAAATTACAAGCATATTTTAAGTTTGCCAAAGTTTTAATACGTCTGCAATTTTGTTTTTAAAACTGATTTAAAAAATTAAGTCAGTGCTCTGACACCATCAATTGTCTTTTAAACAAGCCTTATTTATTTAAAATCAGTCCACAAATAAAAATGTTATATATTGAAAATAAAGTTTAGTTTTTCTTGGACAACCTTATATAATACTGTTGAAAATATATTGCTTCTAGTCGAAAACCTTCATCAGTCGCGCTCCCCTCAACTGATTGAACCTCCAATAGTAAATCCTAAATTCTTTGACAGGTTTTCGTGAATCTACGAATTCTTTGTCCTAGAAATCACAAGGAAACGGCGTTATATGCAGTATGACTCCTGATTTAGGTTCTCTGACAGCTAGTTTTCCCTCTAACTTCTAGATCTCGAAATTCACTTTGATATAAAACCCTATATCATGTTATGAAACTGACATAACTTGCTTAATTTTACTTAGCAATTAAATTGTTGCTTAATTACATGTGCATGCGAGGATTCCAGAAGAAATGTAATTATGTACACAACTAGTATATTTTTCATTTAAAGTTATAAATAAAATTATTTCATCATACAACTGTTATTTCACATTGCAAGTACAAGTTAATACCTACCTGTACTTAACTTTTGAAATGACAAGTAAGTTATACAGTGACAAGTAAGTTATACACATTCGCAAAAAATTCGAATGAATAACCGCGAATGCGAATGCGAATAAATAAATAAATAAATAAAAAACATGCGAATATTCGCTGATGTGAATGCGAATATTCGTTACATCCCTAATGCAGATATTCTAGGAGTAGAGACAAGAATGATTGTAACATGAATATTGTATGTTTCGTGGGAGTAATATATTACTCCAGAAAGAATCACTAACACCATAGAACAAGAGTGGGAATGATAATTGGTAAAATCTGAAAAACACATTTTATACTTAATACGGACCAGATTGAGTTTTTCAAGTTAAAAGTTATATATCCACATTATTCAGGCATGTGTGCCATACAATACTAAAATTGACAGATTTTGTATGCCAGGTTATTGAACCATATAATATATACCTTCAACCGACTGTTTCATCTGCAAGTCGATAAATATTTTCAAGGTCGCCTGTGTGGCAGTCTGGTTACTAACTAAGTTCATCGCGCACACACACTCCCCTGCGCGAACCCGGGAACTCAGACTACCCTTTGAAACTTTCGAAGAGCACCCCCAGCCCCCTTTCCACTACCCTCTGGACAATAAATATTCCAGGTCCTCACGCTACTTACTTTCCATCCTGTACAGCGCCTGTCCTCTCTTGTGGTTTCTATACCTTGGTTATTTTGTTGGCTTTGGCCTTCTGTGGCTTTAAACCATAGTCATCTTGGTGTACGATTATTTTTCTGTTGGCTTGTGTTTGTTTTTGTGTGTGCGTGTGGTCCTCTTGGGTAAGGCCCCGGATTTGTAGTGTGTCTATGATTCCTGAAAGAGAATAATGAAAAGAAAATTCTGGAAGAGAAAAACTGAAAGGGAAAGACATATTAGTAAAGGGCTGACCCTAATGGTCTTGGTCTTGCTCTTGGTGGTCGTCTTCAAGGTGTAGTTGGTTGCTATATTTGTCGATTATTTTGGGTCATAGTCTAGCAGTTCTCTTAGGTGGCGGGATGATTATCCAGTCTGTCGAAGGTCTGCCTGGCTCTTTCCTTCGCGAGATCAAGCAACGGGATCTACTTAAGGTCTCTGAAGATGGTCTTGTTGCTCACAAACCATGGCGCATCCAGGTTTTCTTGTCGCTGTATTTTTCTTCTGTTGTGTTTGCAAGTGTGTCACCATGCTATCCAAGCATAGGTGATTATTCAAAAACAGGCTCTGGCAATTTTGAAGAGTTAAAGAGCATTGTATAAAGGAATATTACAGGAAGAAACAATATAATTGTCTATAAGGTGAGATTTACGGTTTTCCAGAAAATTATAAAAAGCAGTAATTAAGGGACTACACTTCAGTAAATTTCAGTAAATCTACACGGTTTTCTCTAAAACGGTTCAATTAATTTGAATATTTTAAATTTTATTCTTCAAAGAGATGTTCCAGCTTGATTCCATATAATTTTCTGTAACGTTAAACATACCGTTTTTCTGAAAACTGTAAAAATATGTGCAAAAATGATAAACATCAGTCTAAAGTTCTAATTTTCATCATAAATATCTAGCTTAAATGTCCAGATATGGCATGAAAGTATATAGTACAGGGTGTTTGTAAATATTTTCATTTTATAGGGTTTGTAGTCGAGTGAAATGGCCCAAAATATTCCATTAGTGTATTATAAAGAAAAAATGTTTGGTAAGCGATCTTTTCTATACGGTATACGGTGGTAGTTCTGTGTGTGGTGCGTGCATCGAAATTCAAGCAGCAAGCAATGTGCGCAGTTGAAATCTAAGGCACATAAGTAGTTGCGTATACAAGGTGGTTGAAATAAAAGTGAAGTAAAACTATAGTTATACAGAGTAGATGAAAAAATAGTTAAATAACCATTTGCAGTAAGGATATTTGAGTTAAACGGCGGAGAGATTTTTTAGAAATAGTTGCATATATAGAATGATTGAAATATCAGGTGAGTGGAATTATAATTATCCAGGGTGGTTATAAAAATGTTTTATAGTGTGGAACATAAGTAGTTGCTTATACCTGAAATATGGGGCGAAGTAAAATTCTAGGTTTACAGGGTGATTTAAACAATAGAAAAATATTAACAGCCAATAGAGTGTAGAGGATTAATACATGAAACATTTTGTAGAGTTGAATTATAGTTATACAGACTGATTCAGAAAATTATAGACAGATAATTTATATTGGGTGACCAATACACAGAAACAGATACAGGGTGGTTGTAATATAGAGTGAATTAGGGTTACACTTATAGAAAATGGTCCAAATAATAAAACAAAATAAAAAAATTAAAAATAATGTGGACAATATAGAAAAAATACAAATTAGATCAGCTAAAAAAGAATACATGTCAGAAAATAGTTATTGATTGCACACGATTTCTAAGCGGTATTTATTTTAAGCCAGTTTCTCTTCATTGATAATTTCGTCATTAGTTTTTTCTAAAAATAAATATACATACCAAATTTTTATATGTTCAGGTTTATCCATTACTTCCGTCGGTATTATTTACGAACAATCCGATTCTATTCAATGTCAAAATTTGAAAAATTTATAGAGGACCCCTCAAGACTCCAAGCTTAAATTGTCTTATTGAGTTTCTTGGGCTATTGTTATATTTCTACACGACAAATCATTTAATCTCCAATAAATATTCGGTTTCACTGTTTTCATATTTTGCAAGAAAAATGTCCGTTTCTCACGTTTGCAAAAGTCAAAAGTTATTTACTACCGATCACCTACAATAAATAATAAAATTATATTATGGTAGTTAAGATAATTCATTTATTTACTTAGTACTTCTGTACACAGCTCGTACCGAACTTTGCTGGGCAATACATCGGCTAATATGTCTCATAAAAATTACGTTTTTGATAGCGGCAATATATAGTTATTGGTACCTACCCTATTTGAACACTTTCTCGTCTAGAACCCTGTATATAGCTGTAAATGGACGGGGAACCCGATGTTCGTACAGCAAGTAAGTGAACCTTGATTTTTTTGCCAATTTTTACTTTTTTTGTTATTACACTTTTATAAATAACTTGTAAAAAAGTTAATGCTAAAAATGTATGTTGTGAATTTAGTAATATTTTAAGTACTTTATACTGCTTTGCAAATTTTTCAGACACACCGAAATTTGTATATTTTACAATTTAACAAATATCTAAATATACATACAGAACATTTTTAACATTTGTTATATTGGATTATATATATTTTTTTGTTTTGTTTATTATATAGTTCGAAGATTTTCTGAACTCTTGATACTTATTCCTTTAACTCTTTTCAAATTATAGTGTAATAGAAATATAATATCACTTCGTACACTTATAAACATATAGGACTAGTAAAAATTAAGGAATTTATTTCTTTTCTTATTTGAAACAAATTAGGCATTTCTTAGTCATATATGTATAATTTAATAATTTGGTCAAGTGCGAGTTTGACTCGCATACGGGTTCCGTACCACCTTCAAGATTATAATATTCCAGTTTCAGACAAGCAGGGACTGAGTGCATTTTCTTATATTTACCCTTATATCTTTTAAAGGAAGCGTTTTAAATTTATAAAAAATATACACTTTGATTTTCCACATATAGACTTTTTATTTTATCTGCTTCAGGATTCGCTTTTTATCAGAATACATATGTAATTAATTTTCTGATTTGGCCCCCAAAAATTAACATTAGAGTTTTATTTTACTAATAAACTTTCAGAGAAGCCTTTTATAATCTACTGTCTGAGTTTTGAGGCTCTGTAGATTGGAAGATAAAGGGCAAAATAGGTCGTTTTAAATTATAAATTATTAAATATGTTATTCAAATTATTTAAAAATACAAATAAAATATATTTTTCAAAATTTAAATAGTGTCGTTTCTAAAGTGGGAATTAAGTCGATGTTTAATATTTTTGTTAACATCTTTTAAACAAATGATTTAAAAATATGATATATTTGTAATTCACATAATGAGCATGATATATTACATGATGCGTTTGAAAATTGAATTTTTATTTTCCATTTAATGGTATAATTTGTCCCTAAAATTACTATGGGGGTTTTCTAATAATTTTTCTTATAAATTTCAAGTGAGCCCCAGTACCCCTAATTATTTTCAAAATTTTAGGTACTATGGTTTCGGAAATTAAGCGAGAAATGAATTTTTTTTTTATATCTTTATGTTAATATCTTGTAAACAATTAATTTTAAAAATATGAAAAATATGTATTTGTATTCCTCATAATGAGCCCTTTCACTTGATGTATTGTATGATGCGTTAATTTTTTTTTATTTTCCGTTTAATTCTATAATTTGGCCCCCAATATTAATATTAGGGATTTCTTCATATTTTTTCTGTAAACAAAAAAAAGGTCTTATAGTTTTGGGGAATAACGGGGGGAATGGGTAATTTTTATAAAATATTTTTGAATTTATTTTTAAATATTCATTTAAACAAAATAATAAAGAATACATTTGTATTCGTCATAATGAGCCCTATGATTTGATATATTACATGATCCGTTAGAAATATATTTTTTTATTTTCCATTTAATTCTATAATTTGCCCCCCCCCCCCCCAATTTTTGTTAATATCTTTTAATTAATTTATTTTAAAAATATGAAAAAAATATATTTGTATTCGTCATAATGAGCCCTTTCAATTGATATATAACATGATGGGTTAGAAACAATTTTAATTTTATATTTTCCATTTAATTCTATAATTTGCCCCCCAAAGGTAAAATTTTGGTATATTTTCGTTAATATCTTTCTAATTTTTTTTAAATATGAAAAAAATATATTTGTGTTCCTCAGAATGGGACCTTACATTTGATGTATTACATGATGCGTTTAAATTTTTTTTTTTTAAATCTGCGCAGATGCCGTGTCCCGTTCTAATTCTATTTGCCGTCTTCCATATATTGCGAGGTAAATCGAAACCCGCAGGTTCCTCATGGATGCTTACATAGTCGAGTACCTCTGGACGGGCATCCTCCCTCGAACCTGCATCCCATTCCTGGAGACCCTTGAAATCACATCCTGATTGGTGGATGTCTGGATTTCAGTCTGGTGAGGCAAGCAGTTGGTATATACTCATGGATAGGCAACTCCGTCGGATATTTGGCGGCATAATATGGTTGAGAGTTGGGAGCCAATAAGTTGGTGTAAATTTTGTGCATCCCGTTATGATAAGCATGCTCCTGCGGAGCTGAACATCAACTTTTGAGACATGGTAACTGTTCATCCATAATGGAGCACCATACTCAACCGCGCTCAAGACGAGACCCATTGCCGAACATCGTAAGGTATCGGCAGTTGCTCCCCATGAGGTTCCACAGAGCTTTTCCAGAATGTTATTCCTCGTTTGAAGTTTGCAGCCGTGTTCTCTATATGTTTCCTAAAAGAGAGCGTTCTGTCCAGTGTAATACCCAGGTATTTTGGGTTCGGATTGTACCTAAGGCGTTCACCATTCCATAATATTTCAGGCTCTTGATTAGCCTGTTTATTATTTAGGTGAAAAAAGGAACACTCTGTTTTGCTGTCTCCATTTTTTATAACAAACATCCAAAGTTTCGAGATCTTTTTCTCTTTGCTGCATCAAAAGATTTAACTTTCACCGCTATAGCCAGATCATCGGCGTACGCAAATTTATGTGCAGTCGTTGCAGGAAGATCAGCGGTGTATAAATTAAAAAGGACAGAAGCAATTACGGAGCCCTGAGGAAGGCCATTATTTCGAATTCTCTGTTTGCTGGCTTTGCCGTTCATGATCAATTGGAATTTTCGATCAGAAAGCATGTTATTCAAGAGCCTTCCAAGTTTATTACAGGGAATCACATGCAGAAACTTATAAAGGAGACCTCCTCTCCAAACTGTATCATAGGCAACTGTTAAATCTATGAATACAACCGTGGTTTTAAGACATTCCTGGTATCCTGATTCAATGAATGTTGTCAGGCTTATCACTTGGTCCGTGCAGCTTCTACCTGGTCTAAATCCAGTTTTATTGATTGGGGTGTTCGCAAGGAATTTGTCTTTGGAGGGAAATTGGAAATTGGAAATAGCTGTCGGCTCGTGATTCTGGCTTTCCAGGTTTTAGTACGGCAATTATTTTTGCTCTTTTAAATTCATTAGGGAGTTTACCAGTGTTCAGAATGTCAGTGAAAAATGTTGTTAACCATTGTCTAGTATAGACGCCGCAATTGATGAGAAACTCATTGTGAACCCCATCAAATCCCGGAGCCTTTCCTACTTTTAAGCTGAGAGTCGCTGCACATATCTCATCGATGTTAAATTCTCCAGAGAACTCGGATAACTCTGAGCTTGACTGTTTTAATGCCTTTAGTTCTCGTTTTATCATTTTGGTATGCTGGCGATCTTGAAGAGCTCTTGACAAGTCAACTATTCGAATAGCTATGTTGTTTGCTGTGACTGCAGTTTGGTTTCGGGTAGCGGGTTTACTGGCACCAAGCTTCTTGAGTAGATTTCAGGATTACGGCTTGAGTGCTTAAAGTCAGTATTTGTGGTGGTCCCTATCCATTTTAGTGTTCGAGCCGCGTTAAGAGAATTCAGAAGGTCATCATCTATCTCTGGGTCACCACTTTCAGCGAAATCCCGATAAAGTTGTTCACTTTCCTCAGATCATCCCGGCATGTACTCCTTACAGAAACCCCTAGGAACGTGCTTCTAAGCAGTAGATATAATTGCACCGACAAATCTATTGTAATTGTCGGCAACAGGGGAATCCAACCAAGGCACTTGTCTAGGTCTGTTTTGAAAGAGCTCCAGTCAGCCTTCTGAAAGTTCCATCTAGGTCTCGGAAACGATTTAATTATTGGAATCTGTATGCCCATTTCAAGGATAACTGGGTGATGCTGGCTTTTCGGAAATTCCGTTAGGACATATCTCGATATTGAGACAGGCTGACATTTTTCGTTAGTTGATAAGAATCCAAAAAAATAAATAATATACAGGTGCTTGCATTTAAAATACAAAAGTTGGTAAAAATACAAATCGACGTGTCCAATCGTTTTTCCCTACAAGGCCTTCTTTATTCTTTATCGAATTTATTCCATTTGGCTGTTCCACACTGTATGTAGAAACTATAGATATACATTTTGATAATTTTTGCAGGACTATAAGAAACAAATACAAGAAAAAAGATTGTGTATGCGTTTCTATATAGTATTTATCCGATTATGAAGAAAGTTTTGTAAATATAAATATATATATATCCTGGCGCTTTCGCCAAAATGGAATGTGAAAATATTAGCATACGTAACAGCACTAACTAACCAAAAAATTTTTCTTAAAGTAGTTCTCTTAGGTCAACTTCCATAAGTTTTTTTTATAATTTGAACCGCTTTAATTAATAAAAAGAGTTAAAAATATTTACATGTACTTTGCAGAATCTTGAAAATTAGTAATAACATGTAATTATTAAGATTGTAAGGGATGTAGTCAAGAACTA
Organism: Octodonta nipae; assembly: GCA_034190945.1. NCBI lineage: Eukaryota > Metazoa > Arthropoda > Insecta > Coleoptera > Chrysomelidae > Octodonta > Octodonta nipae. Next base: position 21,168,446 of record CM067217.1, read on the forward strand.
CACAGATTATTTATAATTCTTGTTGTTTTAGTGATAGAAAACACCGAAAAGAAAACCTCAACACTGGATGATGTGAGATTAGTAATTCCTTGGGCAAAAAAGAAAGCTCAGAATGCATGCACTAGGAAAATGTTGTACAAAAGACTGCCCATTCTCGATTGGCTACCGAGGTATAATACCTCTTCTGCCATTGGCGATTTGGTAGCGGGAATCACTGTTGGTCTAACTCTGATACCGCAGGGAATGGCTTATGCTAACATTGCAGGTAAAAACCTAACCTGTCTATTGGTCTATACCAACATAAAAGTAACTCATATTTCTTACATGGTTTGTTGAGGGTAATCTCTGGAAGTACTGAAATGATTTTTAATTTTTTTTTTACTAATAGCTACATTATCTTTGAATAATATAGGCCATATTTAAATTTAATAAATTATTTGAATCATTTTGCAAATTGTCAATTGTGTGATGTGAAATAATTTTAGAAAACCAATATTTTTTCGAAACTTCAAAGTAATGTTAAACACGTAGGTTGTCATTCTGGAAAAATGCTGTAATTTAATTACAAAATAAGAAAACTACAGCCCAGTAATAGTATCAGATAACGAAGAAAAAAATATAAAGTAAAAGTGACATATTCTAGTACTGAAAAATTAAAATTTTCTATTCTTGTAGACATTCATACCAATTTTTACTAGTAGAATCTTCACAAGAAAGGTCTGTAAACTGAATCTATAATTTAAAATTCTAAAAATGACTTCTCTTAACATTAATTAAGCTTGCAACTTTTCTATAGCATTTAGTAGCATTTGAATATGAACTTTAACTAAGGAATAGACTACACTGCGTGATTAACACTATTGAAATGATAAGTTCCTATCTTTCTATCAGAATACGGTATCTAATTTTAAATAGCCACACATATGTTGAACTCATTGCAAGTAACATCTGATTTACCTCAAGGTTCCGTCCTTAGACCTTTATTTTTTTTTTGATATCCATCAAACCCTAAGAGGTTGTAGATTGTTACTTTACACCCGACTGAATATACACTCAGCAGGAAACATCGTTTCCGACTGTCAAGGGCTACAAATGTCTGCTACTTAATTCGATTACTGAATATATAATTCTACGGCAGTAAAGGATCTAGTACTAAATATTTTGATTCAGCTTCCATATCATCGACAAAGTCTTTGGAGGCATAAAGAGTTTTTTTTCTCCGGAACAGTAGACAATCCAAATATTAAATCTTTAGAAATACTGTACTATGCTTGCGGGCAACTGAATTTGAAATATATTAGTGTAGCTGAGTCAGGTTGCGTAAACTATTGGCTCTTCTACTAGAAAAAAGTTCAGCAAACATTATAAATATTTATTTTTTTTAAACTGGATAACGGTTAGATAAAAAGGGACACAATCACGTTTTTTGTCCTCGGAAAACTATGACATGTTTACGACATAGAAGAACCTTCGAGTTATTCACATAAAATATATTGGAACTGTGCAACATCCAAAAAGCGCCATCTACTGTCACTAATTAACGAACCCGCTGCCCCGTTTATAGATTACTGCAAGTAGTACATCAGACAAAAAACTGGGCTGTCGTTAAATATGCAAGGACAGTATTTTCTTCTACATATTTTATTCACGAACCATTCTAGTAGTTTTTCATATGGAGGTTACGGTGTTAATCGGTTAAACTCTTAACATCTTATTGTATCTTTTTTTTCCTATCAATAGGAATAACTTTACTCATCTTCCACTTTTGCGAGAATGAGTATGTGTCCAAAATGCAATTTATTATGCTTAGAAATGTATTACCTATAGCTTCAAATAAATATTTCAGTATTTTAGGAGTAACCCTATCTGTACTACCTTCTTTATTCTTCATGTTGTTTTAATTTTCCATAACTCTGACATTTCTAATTTTTGAAATGTTTCCATCTTTAAAAATTTGAAATTTTTTATATTGAAAATCATATTAAAGACTATAATTTTGATGATTGTTTCGGTCATTCCTTGGTGAAATTACATATTTTAATTATATTAAAACACTACGACTGTGGTAATTTTCACAAATTTATTAGATTTCATTTAACAATTGTTTCGCTCTGATGATATATAGTGTTGTAAGATAATAATGAGTATATAGGTAGAAAGTAGAATATGTTTACTGTATAATATTAGTGAAGGTAAATATTATTAATATAATCTTCAATTTTGTATTATGTAAGTATATTAAGATTAAGTAAGGGAGATAAGATATTTGTATCAGTTCGGTCATTTAAATAATGTGGTGAATTTTTATTTTTATTGATCTCAAGTGATTCTAAAAGAGTTAATTTTTTACTTTTTTGTTCTAAATGTAAAATTTCGAAAGTAGTTTGTGGAATATGATTTTCATTTAATAAATGGTCGGCAAATGTAAATATGTTGCATTTCTGCTTTTTATAGGCTTTTAAATGTTCAGACCATCTTGTTTTAAATGACCTTCCTGTGTGACCGATGTAAAATTTTGGGCAACTACCACATATTAACTTATAGACTCCTGAGTTTTCATATTTATTAATTTTATCTTTATTATTTTTTTTATGTGTTTGGCCAAATTATTGTTGGTTTTAAAGGCTGTCTGAATATTTCTGTTTAGTAGAAATTGAGAAATTTTGTCAGATGGAGAACCTATAAATGTAATGGATTGGTGAAATTTTGAGTTAGAGTTGGTTGAGGAAGGGTATACCTGTTCTATAGCTTTTTTCTTTCATTTTTTTGATTTGGGGGTTGTAACCATTATTGATGGTAATGAGTGTTATCCTATTGGGTTCATTGTCAAAGTTAGGTTTAGATAACGGAACAGTTACTAATCTGTGTACTATGGAGTGATATTCTGCAAGTTTGTGTTGGACTGGATGACACGAAGTATTGTGAATAGTGAGTTCTGTATGGGACTTTTTATGATATATCGAAAAATTGTGTTTATTATCAGATAATTTTATAGTTAAATCTAGAAAATATAATGTGTTATTTTTTCCCGTTTCTAGTGTAAATTGAATATTGAGGTGGAGTTGGTTTATGTAATTATGTAGTAATTGTAATTGTGTCTGTGTACCAGTAAAGCACGCGAAAAATCTTCAACGTATCGGTAACAATATAAGAATTTGTTACTCAAATCATGTTTAAATATTAGAGATTCTAGGTTGTCCATGAATATTTCAGCCAAAAGAGGACTTGATGGGTTTAGCATTTAGTTTAATATTTAATTCTGACGAGGCCTGTCATCAGAGCGAAACAATTGTTAAATAAAAATAATAAATTTGTGAAAATTACCACAGTGGTAGTGTTTTGACATAATTAGACTATAATTTTATTTCGAAATGTATTTAAAGGCAGAAGATTTTAATTCTTTTTGGTACGTAATCTACCAGTCAGTTACTATTTTCTTACAATCTTGGCATCTTGTAATTATTTTATTTTACATTAAATTGTCCCCTTCCTGCAAAGGCATGCCCTTCAATACAAGGTGACTAACTTTTACTTAAAATAAACATATCATTGACCTTTTAAAAATGTGTGTTTAAAATATAAAGAAATTCAATGCCTACCTACCTATTTATAAGGTACATTTATTCTAGAGTAAAATGTATTTTTGTTCGACATATATTTCCTTTGGAATTTTACTTAGCTAGCGTTAATGTTGGTAACTTAATAATGATTAAAAAGTCTTAAAATTCAAATTGCTCTACCATGAAAACAGTTCAAGTCCAACCACTAAGTAATTATATAATATAGTACTCTTCAGTATCAAGCGTTGCCTTTAATTTAATTGGACAAGTAGTACTTACTTTCGTCTAAGTTATATTTTGTAAGTTTTTGTTAATATTATAGTTTTTTTGTAAATATAATATTATTTGCACAATATTCCGAAAGGGTTGTGTCAACAGTCAATCAATATAATAGACAATAGAAAAGACAGGAAAGTTTTCATTGGGGTGTTTGTCATCTCTATTTATGAAATAGATTGAACCTGTAAATGACAGAAACTTTTAGGTCCCAAAGAAAAATACGCCGATAATTACATTGAACATGTTGAATAGATACTATTACATTAAATTAGTAATGTATAGGACATATTTATGTAAAAATAAATAATAAAAAATAATTCGATAAATGAAGTAATGTGGATAGCAAAGACTTCCCCTACATTTCTGATCCCGCCTAAAGTTTTTTTTTTCTCATAGAGATATACACTGACAAAAGAACTTTAATAATGCTGAATTAACAACGCTCTAAATTCAACCACTGGGATACCGGTAGTAATAATAATTTCATAATCAAATGTATTATCCTTTAAATTCTGTTGACTAATAATTATTACTTATTATTGTTACTGAAGATGTTATAAATTTGGTACGAATTACGTAAAAGATCCAGGATTATAAGGATCTACATTTATTTTAAAGGGCTGCCGACCGAGTACGGCCTTTATTCTAGCTTGCTAGGATCAATAGTGTACATATTCTTCGGGAGTTGTAAAGAAGTTCCAATGGGCCCTTCAGCCATATCAGCTCTAATGACATTCCAAGCCATCCAAGGTCGAGGAGTTAATTATGCCATATTACTGTGTTTTTTAACAGGTCTAGTCCAACTTTTGATGGGACTGTTTGGGTTAGGTAAGAAACACACCATTATATTCTAGATACATGAGAATTATCAATATATTTTGTAGGTTTTCTTATTGATTTCATATCAGGACCTGTATCGTCAGGTTTCACATCAGCTGTTGCTCTAATTATCTTAACTTCGCAAGTAAAAGATATACTTGGGATTAGATCTTCCGGTTCTACGTTTGTAGAAACGTGGAAGAGTATATTCGATGATATTCATAATTCTAGAGCTGGAGATTCCGTTTTGGGAATTGCTTGTATTTTAGTACTCCTTATGTTAAGGGTAAGTACAGTATTTGGTGTAATAAAATGGGGGGGGCAAATCATCTTCTGATGTTCTCAAATATATTTATTTTTTACCAAACCTAACATGACACTGTCTAAACGAATAGTGTATAATAATCATCATTTAAAAAATAATAACACCTGTCTCTAGTTCTCAGTTTAGGTAATTAGAAAATGCATTTTGGATCAATTTCACAACAATACTTACTTAATATTTCTATATTTTCTGCAGATGTGGCTTGGGTCTATTACCAAGTTCAGCAAATGTCTTTTTGATATTAGAATTCGATAAACTCTATACTAATGTGCGAAATAAAATCGTCAAAAATTAAAGGAATTCCTAGAACCCGAAACTTTGTGCCACCTACCGGGTCAAATTGTGAATCTAAACCATCCAGGGACCCACCCAAACATAAACAAAAAATTCATTATAATCGTTTCAGCCGTTTAGGAGAAGCTAGAACCCAATCTTAGTGCCACCTAGCAGGTTCAATTGTGAATCGAAACGATCTAAAGACACACCCAAACATACATAAAAAATTATTAAAATTCATAGAGCCCTTTAAGAGCAGTTAGAATCCGACCTTAGTGCCCCCTACCGGATTCAAATGTGAATCTGAACATACACAAAAAATTCATTAAAATCCATCTTGCCGTTTAGGAGCAGTTAGAACCGATCTTAGTGACACCTACCGGATTCAAATGTGAATCTGAACATACACAAAAAAATTCATTAAAATCCATCTTGCCGTTTAGGAGCAGTTAGAACCGATCTTAGTGACACCTACCGGGTTCAATTGTGAATCTAAACCGTCCAAAGAGCCTTCCAAACATACACAAAAAAAATTCATCAAAATCGGTCCAGCCGTTTAGGATTCTATAAAGAGCATACAGACAAACATTCTTATTTATATATGAAGATAATGCAAAATATTGCTAATCTTGTTAAAATTCCTCACTTTCATACATGAAGAGTTTATTGAAGTACTCTTCTGCCACCCTCTGACTCTTAGACTGTTACTGTTGGGTGGGACAAATTTCAGAAAGTTATTTTGGAATAATTATTTCTTTTGTTTTTGTACAGATAGTTGGTACGTTCAAAGTCGGTCCAACGGAACCAGAATCTAAACCAAAAGCTTACCAAACAGTAATCAACAAATCTCTCTGGTTAATCAGTACTGCCAGAAATGCTATTTTGGTTATAATGTGTGGAATCATTGGATACTTGTTCTGTCTAAATGGGGAACCACCGTTCAAGGTAATCGGTGACGTACCACAAGGCCTTCCTGATATAAAACCACCACCATTTGGATTTGTTGAAGAAATTAACAATACCACAATCACGCATACGTTTTTGGACATGCTTTCTAATCTTGGATCTGGCATCATAGTAGTGCCTCTAATCACTTTGTTGGAAAATATTGCTGTCTGTAAAGCTTTTGGTAAGTCATAATGTATGTACTCTGTAGCTTAGTAAATGCATTTTTTTATAATAGCATAGAAAAACTCATTTTGTTACAAAGTAAAAAACTTGCATTACTGTGTCAATGGAGAAACTATGGTACTCCTAAGTATTTTATCGTAGCCTATTAGAATTACTTTTGTCTCGAGATTAACAGGACTATCGATTGGTGCACTAGTACCTTTAATCGTAATAACTTGGAGTACATGATACATACATGTACTATTGAGTTGTAGACCTTCTTTTCTATTGAGTTTTCCGTTGAAGGCGGAAGAAATAACGGTATACGCGAGATCGGTTGGAAGGCACCGATTAGTATAGAACCGCATGGAGACGACACCTGGGTCCTGAAGTTCACTGAAATATGTGACGTAGTTCGGTGTTCATCACGTTCAACTCCGAACCTTTGGAATGTTCGGGTTGTAATGAGGACCGATTATGAGTTGTCAAGCAGTAGTAAAGCAGCTTAAAAAACACCATACCTAAACCGTTTTTAAATTTCTGACTTTCCAATCTCCCAGGGATCCCAGAACAAGGCTGTAATAGAGAATAACAAGTTCATGAGACACGATATATCCGCTAGTCACTCTCCTGCTGCTAAACACAAAAGTCATAGAACTACTCTGACAACTCACGTAATTAATACCAGCATATCGATGCCCTGACATCCTACTATCATTTCCACAACCAACTGAAGTTAGAGAAACTTCAATATGTCAGAACAATTTCAATATAAAAGTAGGTCCAAACCTCGAAAAAATGTTGTAACCTGCCCTCAGAAGCGTTGTACCAAAGACATCGCCACCCGCGCCAATTAAATCTTTACTTGTCAGTCAGCGCTTCTCTCCAAGAGTTAGATTAAATACCAGTACTCCACTACTGGATAGTCCTAATCATCACGAGCATTCTGCGGGGTCTCATACGCCCGCATCACTGCATATGGCTGACGCAGCTGCACAAATAATTCTGTTGGAGCACGTTAACACATTCCTGAAATTCATAATTTATGCAGTGTTCAAAACTTCTCACAAAATTAACACTAGGTGTTCTGATAACACATATATGTTTTATTTAATTTGACCATTTTGAGTAGAGTTTGTCTGATGAACAATGTCAGGTCCTCTTCTCATTCCTTCGAGCACACTTCTTCACTATGGCAAATCTTTACTTCTCTCTCTTCAGTTCTGTACTTTCTGTCCAGATAATTAGATATCTTTGTTGCAATTCTTCAGTTCATCAAGTTCACTTTGTCCTTAGTTCTTCAGTTTTTTCATTCAATTGTTCGGCTCTTTCAAGGTTCGTTGCTTATGTTTAAATTTTCTGTTTTCAGTTGCTTCTTTAATTCATCATTTTACGGATATTTCTGTCTCTTGTTTTACAGGTCTTCTTAGGCTATATCTTCTTAGTAAATTTTTATTTTGTAATATATAATACCTACCTAATCTAGACCGTTGGGCTTCTCACTCTGATGAAGTTAAGTAACATATGAGAACGAAGGTTTTCGCGGCCAGAATCATAGCTGATTCTGCTTTTTCCGGATTTGGAGTGCATTTTTCCGAATTAATTTATTTATATACCTAAACCGGCATATAAACAAAGTTTGCCGACGTTTCGCCCACACTTATAAGGGGCTTTTTCAGGGATGAGACAAAAAACAAAACAAAAGTTACTTACCTTGCGGCGATTCCATTAATTTCATCTTTTTCTCACGAAAACAATTCAAAACTTCACTTTTTATTCAACTTCACAATGATGCATAAATTCTAAATGAGTAATAGGTACGAAGAAATAATAATTGGCCCCCCGAAATGTTCAGATAAAGAAGGGGTAGGAGGCACTTAATGGGATTATTTTATGATTGTAATGAAATTTTGTATATGTTCCAGGAATTTTATTAGTGGGTATATTTTGTGGAAATATTGATGCAGGGTTGCCAGATGGGCGAAAGTTCGAAACATTTGTCTCTGTTGAAATTCTTGGGATTTTTGGCGATTTTAAAGGCCTCACGGAATTTTCTGGTGAAATAATACGGAGATTTGGCCACGACAGAGGAGCTGTCGAAGAGGATTTGGTGGCCCGTTTCGTGATGATGTTCAGCTACAGCAGAGTATGAAAGCAGGTCCGTTTTTAAAAAACGTTTGTGCTCACCCAGGTAAGTGTTTATAGATCGACCTGTTTCACCGATGTATACTGCCCCACACGAGCATGGAATGGAATAAAAACCTTTAGATGAAAGGCTTTCAAACTGTGCTGTAGCTGAACATCACCACGAAACGGGCCACCAAATCCTCTTCGACAGCTCCTCTGTCGTGGCCAAATCTCGGTATTATTTCACCAGACAATTCCGGGAGGTCGTTGAAATCGCCAAAAATCCCAAGAATTTCAACCGAGACAAAGGTTTCGAACTTTCGCCCATCTGGCAACCCTGCATCAACATTTCCACAAAATATACCCACTAAAAAATCATAGGAACATATACAAAATTTCATCACAATCATAAAATAATCCCATTAAGTGACTCCTACCCTTCCTTTACCTGAAAATTTCGGGGGGCCATTTATTATTTCTTCGTACCTATTACTCATTTCGAATTTGTGCATCATTGTAACAAGTTGAATAAACAGTGAAGTTTTGAAGTGTGCTCGTGAGGAAAAGATGAAATGAATGGAGTCGCCGCAAGGTAAGTAACATTTGTTTTGTTTTTTGTCTCATCCTTGAAAAATCCCCTTATAAGTGTGGGCGAAACTTCGGAAAACTTTGTTTGTATGCCGGTTTTGGTATATAAATAAATTAATTCGAAAAAATGACGCCGTCCAAATCCGGAAAAAGCAGATTCAGTTAAGTAACATAATCATATTTCATAAAAACAGAGTCGATTTTCCGCAAATTATGCTTAGGGCTAACTGCCAAAAGTTTATCATACGATTATTGGCGAGAGTAGTGGTTTTATCCAAAGATTGACATCTCCAAAAGTTACTGATAAACTAAGGAATGTTTTTATAATGAATTACTTACAATTACTTTTTAAAACGTTAGCAAAGTATATTTGTAACAGTGGCGGATCCAGGATTTTACCATGGGGGGGGTTAGGATTTTTAATTACATTCCCTTTTTAATTTAAATATCATTACGTGGTAGAGTAAATCAATTAAATCTATATATATATATATATATATATATATATATATTTCACAACGATCTCCATGGGGGGGTTGAACCCAAAACCCCCCCCTATATCCGCCACTGCTTTGTAAAGCAACTTAACGTGCTTTTCACAAATAAATTTTCTATAAAATTTAGAAAAAAAATTGTTGTTTTAGCTAATGGCAAAGTAATCGATGCCACCCAAGAATTAATCGCTTTGGGTCTCTGCAACATCGTTAACTCCTTCGTACAATCTTTCCCCAGTACTGGTGCACTATCCAGAGCAGCTGTCAATAATTCCAGCGGTGTGAAAACGACACTGGGAGGTTTTTACACTTTCCTGTTGGTAATATTCTCTTTGTTGTTCTTCACACCATATTTCTACTACATTCCCAAAGCAACTTTGGCGGCTGTCATCATCGCAGCTGTCGTTTTCATGGTGGAAGTCAAAGTGGTGAAGCCTATGTGGAGGTCAAAAAGTAAGTATTTTGTTCTAAATTTGTTATAATATATTATTTTGTGTAAATGTTTACTAAATTATATAATTATAAATTATAATTATAAATTATAATTATACAGTACGTGGAATGTTGAATATTTAGCCTTTGTTAGAACTAGCATAGCATATACTTCACCATCAGCGAAAATGATCTGCCTATATCAATCTACTACTACTTCAGTAGGTGCCCAGCTTTCAACTTATGTAGAGCAGCTTACTGAGCAGCATCGGAATCCATTTCAAAATTAGCCTCATAGTCATCTGTCATCAGTTCTACGAGTTCGACTACTCTTTCCATTACCTAGTTCTTGTTTGTCAATTTTTCAATCTCTTAATTCAATGCCTAACATTCTTCGTTCATGTGCGTCTATATCCTGAACATCTTGATGAAAATTAAGAATTTGCTGCCAATTCTAGAAACAGCAACTGTCAAATGTGATATTGTTAGAGACTTCTAGCAGTTTTGTTAGATTCAAATACGGACACCAAAGTCTAAAGGGTGACTCAGTTCCAGGCCACTGGATCTCCGCTGATTAACAAAGACAAACTATGCTCATATGTCCTGCGAAACCAATACTTTACCCTAGATAATGGTATTTATTTTAAGCATTTTACGAGGTATTCTCTAGAATTCTGCAGAGGAAAAAGTCCAACGTATTTGCACTATTAGAGCTCAGATGCGGATGTTAATGTAACATGTTGACGACAGAAGGTACAAAATCTCGAAAATAGAGTATTAAATCCTCTTTAACAGGTTCAGTTAATCCGAAGAATGTTTCATGTCATTCTTACCTAATTATTACAGAGTGACAGCAACGATATTGAACTTGTATTGTATTTTCCTAGATATCCAATATGACCCAGTAATGTCCAGAAACAAAGTGTGGTTTAGCGAAAAATATAGTGAAGTGAAGAAGGAACCAAATAACTATATATAATTATTTAAATATAAAAATTAATATATATTTATACTAAGTTTCAACAATAGATTTAACAGAATAAAATAATTTATACTCAACCCAGAGCTCTAAAAAGCATACAGTGTGGAAGAGTTAAATGGAATAAATTCGATAACGAATAAAGGAGGGTGTGTTGGGAAAAACGCTTGGACAAGTCGATTTCTATTTTTAAACGCACACTTTTTTCAACAAAAAAATATATACTGTGTGTTATGTGACAGTGGCAACTTTCTTGTTTTAAATGCAAGCCCCTGTATATTAGTTACTTTTTCCATTCCCAGAAAATTCTAGACATAATTCATATTCAGTATCCTACACCTATCTTCATTTGTTTCCGAAATATTAAGTGTTTTCATATTTAATTCAAAAATTAACATTAAAAAAAGAAACTTATTTTATTACACAAATTCGCTACATTACACTCAATACTTAATTTGCATTTAGCTCTTGATATTGAGATAGTAAGCAAAAACGATTCCTGCGTTCCTTTTTACTGATTTGAAAAAAAAAACAATTTTGTTTATTTTCGTCAAAACTCATAGCCTAAGCATCTTTTTGTTTGGCTGCATGACAGTGGTGATCAGTATCAGTGCTATTGGTTCATTTAACAGAAATGCACGAAATCACCATTCAACAAATGATTGGTTATGGAAATAACACACAGACACAAATGGAAGTTTATCGCTTATGTCACGAAAATTTTCCAAATTTGCCGCCTTTATCCCAAGGAACAATTAGCAAAATAGAAAAGCAGTTTCGCGAGCTTTGTCATGTAAGACAGATAATAAAAGTAGCTGCCAATGCTCTAAGTGATAATACGAAATTAGATGTTATGCTTGAGTTTCAAGAAAACCCATATAATTCCGGTCTAAAAGCTACCCACTGTTCAACGTTAGCCACAAATCACACAATGATTTCGCTATTGGTCTATTCATTCATTCTATTCTCTGTCATCCTCACTGGATGACAGAGAAGCACATATGCAATATCCTGAAAAAGTTAATGTTTTGGAAGGAATTGTTAGAAATCATATCGTAGGCCCCTTTTTCATTGTTGGCAAATTGAATGGAAATTAATATTTAGATCTGCTCCAAAATAATGTCGTGCCAACTTTGACAAACTTATATCCTAATACAGTAAACCCACAAGTTCCTGCCAATACAATATCGTTTCAACAAGATGGAGCACCGCCCCATTATGAAATCAATGTCCGGCAGTACCTGAACCAAATTTCTCCAAATCGGTGGATTGGGAGGCGCAGATCGATAGAATGGCCAGCACGATATCCTGATTTGACGCCATTGGACTACTTTTTGTAGGGATGTTTCAAAAGTACTGTATACAAAACTAAACCCCTCATCTTAGATGACCTAAATCTAATTATTGTATCTTGAGGTTTGTTCAATGTAGGGATAACATTTTTTCTTTGCAGGATGTTAATTTAATAATCTAATCTATTCTATCTGAATAGGATAGGATAAATTATATTAAAAAAATCTCGTTGATATATATATTATTTATTGCTATATACCCACAACACTATAGACCAAACCGTTCACAAAAGAAAGCTAATGAACCACGTTCAGTGGTTTCCACATCAAAGAAATTATAAGAATAACACGGAACCAACAATACAAAACGTCTATAATGATTCTGTCGCACGTTATTTTTATTGTATGATTCAATTTAATCCTTGAGAGATTTTAGTTTTTGTCTCATTACTTGCTGATTTTTTTTTCAATTATTCATTTGTTATGTTTTATTACAGAAAGCGACCTCATATTAGGTTTTATAACGTTCATAGCTTGCTTGGTATTGGCATTGGAGATTGGAATACTTGTTGGGATTGGCATCAACATATTGTTCATCCTTTATCATGCTGCAAGGCCTAAGATCTCTATTGAAAGATTAGTGGTAAGGTATTTAAGAAATAATATCGTTATTAATAAAATAACAATATTAAAATGAATCGACTAATTTAATTATGTTGTGGTATACTGAATAAAGTGTTCTCAAGATTGAGTCATTTTAAGAAGGTCTACTTATAAAAAAATCAATACCCAAAAATCATTTATGAAAAATTTGTATATGATGAGAGTAATTAACTATACCATATTTAAAACTCAAAGTTTCATAAAAAATAAAAATTAGGTATAAAATATTCATTTGTACAAGGGTAATCTACTGAATAATTTTGTAGGTATATATCTATTATGGTTGTTCATTTAGGTTTTCTCTCATATCGATTTCCGTATAACAATTGAAAATCAAAGTGTAGTGAGAGAAATTTGTAGAAAATTCCCGGAAAAGTAGTTGCCTTCTTATAAAAAAGCTTTATCGACGATTTAACTGAGAAAAAGTACCTAGGTCTATGGATCTGTCAACAATTTCTCCTGTACAATATATGTGAATGTAAATGTCAATAAATGCTGCTATTTAATAGATAATATTGAATATGCCTGATTTTTCGTAACTGTCAATATTGTTTGACACTTTCAAACTTTCGTTCTTAACTAATTGATTTTGAACATTCCTTTTTAATGTTCATTGGATAAGATCTGTCACCCAGATTTCTCTATATATATAGAGAGTGCCGCAATTTCTTCTTCGTTTAAATCGATAGTACTGGGATTATATATTAGTGAAAATTCACCAAGATAATGATCAAGCATTTCAGGTTTGATTTCAACCTCTGAAAAATCTTTCCCATTATAAAGCCTTCTTGTAACTTTCCAGGATTAAGCACTTTGCCTGTTCTGTCTTCAGCACCTTGTTCTTGGTCTGCCGACCTTCTAGGTCCTACAGGATTATAATTAAGAATTTTTTGGGGTGTTCGTTCCCAAACATCCTCATTACATGTTCTTTCCATCTATTCTTGTAGTTTTTTGTTAATTCAGTTATTGGTTGTCCCAACAGTTCTTTTCTGATGTCTTCATTTTTCATACAGTCTAAACGTATACAACCATTTACCGACCTTAAAAATCGCATTTCTGATGTGTCCAGTTGCCTATAGTCTTGTTTTCTTGGAGAGCACATTTCCGATCCGTATAATAGTGTAAAATGTTATCTGTGCTTCATTTAAGGTCTTTCTCTTGAGTGTTCTTCTGATTCCACACATTCTTTGAAAATTATTTATTTTGTTTTGAGGTATCTTTATCTTTTTCGTATGTGATGTCGTATTCTAGATATCTAACATGTGAGATTTGCTCTAAAGTGTGATCATCAATAACAATTTTTGTTCTAATCGGATTTTTTTCCAGAAGCCCCATAATCTTCGTAAAGACTCATTATTAAACCAACCATTTCTGTAACAATTATCATATATTTCTTAGGTGGGTTTTCAGAATTTATGTTGTTTCTAGTGGTTGAGCGTCGGTCTTCTTTGCAACGTATCTTAATGAATGCTGTTCATTTAGCACATCTAGTAATTGAATCAAATTATACTGTTTTTGTAAATAAAAATTTTTATAGACAATAGTTGGTTTTCCAAGTCTGTCCCCTACTTCCATGCACATTCCACAGATTGCCATTGCTCTTTAATTTTTTAATTTTTAAAAAATTGTAATGACGAGGGAAGAGCCCGGCTTAAGCATAAGGGCTACATCTTTCTCTCCACGAATAACGTCACAATTATTTTTAATGCGCTGTTGTAGTTAGATCAAGAAATGAGTTCATTCCCGCCTATCCGTCTATAAAGAAATTCATTACTTAAATATTCGTGAACGTTCTTCAGCAATTTGGTGGAGCTCCATCATGCAGAAACCAAATAAGCCTGAATTCTGAATGAGTTCCGTATGATCGATAAGAGGTGTTACTTGGAAATTTTAAATTCCCTATGAATATTTTTGTTGTGACCATTTATTCAAAACTACTTGGCAATTATCCTCAAATGTGATCAAATGTGATCAATTCTAGACACTTTTTTCTTCTTTATGTTCTTCTTTTATTTTTGTTGAGTAATAAGACCTGTTATTTAACCTAGTTGTCCCGTTTTACCTTTTAGGATTTAGGAACTTAGTTGGATGGACTATATAAATACTAATACTTGTGAAAATCGACGTATTTTAATGTCTCTAATACTCCATTTACATCAATGTACATAAACACTTTTGGTTACTATGTTGAACGAAAAAACTGGCATATGTGTCAATGTGTTACGATCTTATCGGTGAGGTTTCTTTCTTTTTTTTAAATACGCATTCTAGCTATGCTGACTATTCAGACACGTTTTTCTTCTTATTCTACCTTCTTGTAAAATAGGCAATGGTCCTGTTTCCTTGGTTGGCCAACGCTTCTAATTCCTGTAGGAGATTTATCCCTTGTAATGCGTTGTGTGGACATTCATTCTTTTTCAGCCATCTAGTCATCTATATTTTTCACTTTTCTTGCGTTTTTTAAGTTCATACCTTCCGAAATATTTTCGGTTCAATTGTTTATATTTATTGTTTTGTTTTTGTTTTGGTTTATTTGATTTGGTCACTTGCTTTCACACTCCACCTTCAACATCTTCGTAGTTGGTTAGATTAAAATCAAATAAATGTCTTACTTTTACTTCCTGTTGTATTACATGGCGGTCAGTTTGTATTTTGCAGCGTAATGTTTCTTGGAAATCGTCATGCACTTTGTTAACTTGCTGAAATTATCATATTGTATTGTTTACCTGTTGTGTTGAAGATATGTACTAACTAACCTCTGGAAATCGTCTTCGAACTCAGCAGAACGGCTTCGAAGCTTAGCAGATAACTTTTACCTCTCAACCACCTTATATATTGTGGCTTGTCGGGTCTTAATGCTCTGTTGTTAATTCTGACTTGTACTTGCTTACGTGACTAGATGTCCTCAATAGTATGATATTAATGGGTGTCTCTATGATATAGCAGGTGGAAAATGTTTTCAAGTAGAATCCGATTGAAGACATTCTGTAGGACTATGAGCCATAAATGTGCCGGGTCGTTATTTTTATATAGATTTCTCAACTACTTGTCACAGCCTGAACAAAATGGGCACATGGCACCTTCCAAATTTAATTCCCATTTGTGGATCTCCTATTTCATAAGTTGAAGTGCTAAGTAGAAGTTATTTTTTCTCGACAACCGACAAAAGCGTGTACCAGATATTCCCAATCGCTGCACTACAACCAAAGTGTACGAGTTTAGAATTCGCCTCGCAGTTCTCACGGATCGTCGTAATCCTTCTTCTTCTGTTCTGTACATTAATCTCTACTCATGCAGTTACTATAAAAACTGATGTTAAACAAATTCATGACCCAAATTTTTGAAGGACACTGTTTACGAATAGGTAGTTTTTCCGATTCAATCCGGCTCGAATCTGACAATGTATACGACTAGATATATTTCTGGCTCGTGACCAGGTATACAGGGGGGACTTATTTTGTAGTTCAGGATTTAATCTTACTTTGAAGACACATGGTCTACTCTGTTTTACTCCATTCTTAATTATGGGTACATCAATAACACTTTTCCAACATTACATAGTTTATTGAGTTATAATAGTCACAATCTTCTCTATATAATATAGTAATTGAGTCTTACAACATTCGGCAACAATACAATATACACCAATGTTCAAAAACATCAATGGCCGACTGACGCCATTGTTATTGTATTCCAAGAAAATTCTACTTAAACAAGCTTTATGGATTTTCTTCACAATTTACTTCGACGTACTAACTATACTGTTTCTTTCAACGGTCTACATTCCCAAAATGCTTTACGACCAGGTTCAAAACCAAAAACTAAATATCTACTATTAAAACTACAGTAACAATCTAACACGACGCAACGACATAATTTTCACGATTTTTTACATTACTACAACGCTACTTCTTCTGTGCACACTGGTTTCTAGACTATTTTCATTGCTGCCAACTGAGCATTGATACCAACTGACTAATAGTTTTGTTGTTACTGCCAAATTACGCTGTTGACTAAACCAACCGTTAGAGTGCGCCACTACGCATCTCTCTTAGGTACTCGATGTTATTTAACCCTTTCAAAAGAAAACTTTGTTTTCGAACAGAAACTATCGATGACCCCAGTGTCTCGTTCAAAGTAACAATTCAGTTGTTTGGTTACGACACCTAGTATTTGGTTAATCTTTCGAAAACTTCCCAGAGTATTGTAGTACATTTAACTGTTTTATGTTGCAGTCCGGAGGAGGTGTTGAGTACCTAATGCTGACGCCAGACCGTTGCTTGATTTTCCCTGCAGTGGACTACGTCAGACGCTTGGTCACCAAACACAGCGCACGAGAGAGAATCCCCGTCGTCATAGATTGTTCTCACATATACGGTGCAGACTATACAGCCGCCACTGTCGTAGAAAGTTTAACGTACGACTTTGCTTCACGAAATCAACTATTGATGTTTTACAACCTGAAGCCATCCGTCAGTTCTGTGTTCGAAGGATTGGAGCCAAAAGATTTTCACGTCTTTTACAATGAAAGCCAAATCGACGAAATGCTAAGGACCAATGCGGCAACCGTACATGATGATTTCGGCAGTGCTAAGAAATAAAAAAAAACAATCAGTATTATATACTTATTGAAATTATATTATAAAGGGAGTCGAATGAATTTGCAATTGCAAAAACATTGAGTTAGAGTACAAGTATCTGTAATTTATACAAGATAAAGATACCTGATTTTCTATTGTACCTTAGGAATGGAAGAGACTTATAGAATCTAAGATTTTAATAATTTGTTTATTTGTTTGTTTTCGTTATTAAACTAAGAAAATCATCATGAATTTGATGTACTTTTACTAAACAGTTTTTTATTTATCCCTTTATTTAGGAAACTCAAACATTTCATCGCTTTTTTATATAAATTCATTTTGATATATGTGATGATTTTTCAATAGACTGAGCACAGAAGCAATTGTTTATGGCGATAAAGAACTCCATACAGAAGAGAGAGAGAGAGCTACAATCAACGACACTCTTAAAAAGTGGATACGTGAAATGCTAGGGAATATAGTATAGTGGAATATAATATGTATATATACAGACTGATCTAAAAGTATGGAAACGGCAGAATAACTCGACAGGCAACCCTTTTAGAGAAAAAGGTTTAATATATAAAGTTTAAGATTTTTCACTAGCTACCTAATGTTAATCTTCACCATGACATTGTCCGTGACCATGAAGGTCTTTTTAAGGTCAATTATTTTTTTTTAATGGAAGCTCCTAATTTTGATCCAGAAATCAAAAAGAGCCAGAAATTTTAAATTAAAATATTACGCCTCATTACGCAAGAAGTGTGAATTATTTGAATGAAAATTTCTCCATCATTCTGATTCTCGGTCAAATTTAGGGACTTTCTTTAAAAAAATTTATTGGCTTTAAAATATCTTTCATTGTCATGCTATAGTATAGTTACTAAGTTTGTAAGCTTCTGATTATGTCTTAGGAATGTGCATTAAGTAACCCCCAAATAGTTGAACATCATAAAAATATATTTTATAAGAACCACGCTGGTATCTTAAACGTTCTTGTATTAGGACTACTAAACCAGAACATGCTTACATACCCATTTCATTCTGGAGTAGTTTTTAGATTGACCTTTAAGGTACGGTAACATATCTTTATATATTTATTCTCATTGAATTCTTCAGTAAGATTTTAATTGATTTAAAGGTTACAATTACAATTTGATTTATCAACTCCAACATCTAATGTAAAGTGTCAAAAACTCTCTGCACCTCCGAGAATCAAAATTCTTTCGTATGTCAGCCAAAATACTATTGCCCAAGGTCCTAAACGAAGCCAAACGGGAACAAATCCTTTGTATAACGCGAACAAACCTTCTTCTGATACCGTCTTTCTTAAACAATCAATAGATCCTTGGTAGAGTGTGCCTCTGAAAATTGCAAAACAAACTTATTAGACTGAAGCTGGCAGACAATGTAACTCGTTCCTGGAAGTTTCCTTGGACTTCGATCGTCTTGAAATGGTTGATCTCACAACGTTTCACTAACTTTGTATCTGCTATCGTCATGAGGTGAATGAGGGGAAATTCAGTTTATTTGTCATTGGGTCCTATCCGATCCAATCAGCGTTGCAGTATCTGGCGGTTTGTTGTCGGTGATGCGAGGCGGCTGTAGCCGAAGATGGGGTCTCCAAATGTTTTTAATTTGGACTCTAGGCTCGCTAAATTATATTCTTGTTCCAGATTATATATGATGTCTCTATAAATTTTCTTTTATACCAATGCTCATCCTTGAGAATTACACTGGCCTTGTCCCAGTTGATGTTATGGTGTTCTGCCCATGATTGATTAGCTAGCCTAGACTTCGTTATCACATCCCTTTAAGTAGCTATGCGGTGTTCCTTAACACTGGTGTCCAGCGGTCGCTTTGTCTCTCCAATGTAAAGATTGCAACATTTACAAGGTATACTTTATATGCAGTTATTTGGTATTACTGGAGCGTCCGGTCTCGTTCTTGTGTTCATGCTCCTCAAAGTGTTCCTGCTTTTGAAGATCATTCTGATTCCATATCTAAGTGCAATTCGTAAGGGTTGCTATCGTGGTTTCCTCTTCCTGCCTAGGTGGATTGCCTATGGGATCCTCATTATCGCCAACCATCGCCAACATCTCCATGGAATGGTTCGAAGATAGCAGATACAAAGCTATTGAAACGTTGTGAGATCAAACATTTCAAGACGATCGAAGTCCAAGAAAACTTCCAGGAACGAGTTACTTCGGGAAACGTATTAGAATTTTGGTCATAGTGAATAACTGTTGCCAAATTCGTCAGACTCCTGGTTAAATTTCCATTATCTGAAATATTTAAACAAAATTAGTATAAACTAAAATAATATAAAATAAAACAATACTAAAAATATAAAAAGGTAGGCATTCCTCCACGCAGAGGATAGAACTACTTCAGAGAAGAGCTACTATCCAAGTTCGAGGCCAGTTTAATGACTTTCAAAATGTCTCACTAGGTAACTTTAATAGCAACAAGAATAGAGTCAAAATTTGATCAAGCAGCATCATTTAGTTTGTGTTTGACAGCCATTCAGAGCGAACGTGAATTTTAACGATTATGCAAACGAAAGCCGACACTTTAACTTTGTGATTGGACTCTTTGACTGCTGACGGACAACAACTTTGAAAACGCGACAATGACAAAAGTTACAACTATCTCGGAGACGTTAAATATGAAACATTTTGTAAACTATCTGGTAACATTGCAAGTGACATTTCTCATTTTACTTTGTAATAACTTAAACTTTAAAGAAAACATAACTTTTGTCCTAGTCTTATTTCCTGAACTAAAGATATTTATCATTAATTAGCTAACAGTAATCGTAAGAAGAATAAGTAAAGGAGAACAAGGTTTTCGCATTAACAGACTAACCAAGATGAAGCGAATTTTATGTGGTGGAAAAAGTGAATTAAACAAACCTGCTTTCTTGAAGAAAGCATTCGATCGGGTGAAACTATCTGTTATCCCTCTATTAGAAGAAGGAAAAGTCCAAGAGGATTGATCAAAATCATAGAGGATATGTATGTAAACACACCAACGCAAATGCAAACAGGAAATAAACTCTCTGAAATCGTCAGATGTAAATCTGGCATAAGACTGGGCAATTTGCTAAGCCCTGTCCTATTTATCGTTGTACTGGATAAAATAATAGCTAGGGTAATGAATCTAACGCGATACAGGACGAGAAATAAGAATTTATCGATACCCTCTTATGCGGACCACGCCGTACTTCTAACAGACACAGATAATAACCTCCAAAGGCTACTGATAATTTTAAGATAACAGAAAAACAATATACCATAACTCTAAGAATAGAAAAAAAACACTCTATGGTTGTATCCAAGGAATCGGTGAGGTACAATTTCAAGCCATCAAAGGAGCAATTATCAGAAAAATAAACATCTGAATCTAGTCAGCAAAGTAAAAATATATGAACCAGTGATAAGACCCGTACTAACATATGGAGCAGAGACTCGAACTTAAACAACTAGAACAAAACTATTACTTTATTCAGTTGAAATGAACACTTTAAAAGGGAAGACTAAGCTGGATAGTATAAGAAATTAAGATATAGGACACGGACACGACAGTGCAACGTAACTGACATCACGATATGTATAAAACATACTGAATACCACAGGAAAGATAGGCTCAAAATTTGCTATCTTTAGAAAATGGTATACCATGCAATCGTTCAAAGCATGCAAAACAATATGGTAATACCCTACAATAAAAGAAGAAGAAGAAGTTCGATTGCTTACCTTCCTTTTTCATCGAATGGTTGGTTCATTATTCTAGTTCTTAGGACATCGAAAGGTGTTCCCATTACTGCAGCCCCCAAGCCGGCTGAAAAACTCGATATACAGTGATTGAGAAAGTTGTCTCCAAGTCTCGTCCTATTGAGAATAAATCTCTTAGTTACATCGTAGATTGTCAGATCTCCAATTGCGACAAATGCTGCTCTTTGAACACTTGGCACGACCCCTTAAAAAAGAACTAAAGGCCTTGAACAACTGGAGCAAAACGAGTTTCACATATATGTATGAGTTTCATTTTTAAAAAGTTGGTTATTGCGTTAACAATACAATTTATCGAACTATAGTTATTAACGTTCATCAAGCAATAGAACGTAATGAGATTATTACAAAATTTTATTTTAAAAAGTTTAAATTTAGGACAGGAAGATATATATTTTGTTATAACAATAATGGATTCCTACTATTTTACAAGTGTGGTCCCATGCAAATATCTTTTTGATGACTGATTCGATTTATTTTAAAAATGCTACCCTTATGTTTTTAGGAATTCGGTTTTTTTAGCTATTCAGTTATATGTATATATGTATGTATGGAACAGCCAAATGGAATAAATTCGATAACGAATAAAGGAGGGTGTGTTGGGAAAAACGCTTGGACACGTCGATTGTAATTTTAAATGCTCATTGTTTCTACAAAAAAAAGGTGTGTTTTATTTTAAATGCAAGCCCCTGTATATTATTTATTTTTTTGATTCTCCAAAAAATTCTAGACATAATTCATATACAATGTCCTACACCTATCTTCAACTGTTTCGAAAATATTAAGTGTTTTCAGATTTATTACAAATATTAACATTAAAAAAAGAAGATTTCACAAATTCGGTACATTACACTAAAAACCAAATAACTGATTATTTCTTAATAACATACAAAAACAAAAAACATTAATGTCAATGTACGAAATATTCAAAATTCGCCGCGAACACCTTGGCAACATGCTAATCTGGTATAGAAATGTCTTCTAACATTACTCAACATCTCAGGCGTGACTGATCTAATCGCAAACGTGATTCGCCTTTTTAGGTCATCTAAGTTGAGGGGTTTAGTTTTGTGTACAGTACTTTTGACATATTACCAGAAAAAGTAGTCCAATGGCGTCAAATCAGGAGATCGTGCTGGCCATTCTATCGATTCGAAATAATCATCAGCATTAATTATTATTAACATTAATTAACAAAAAAGCAATTAGCAATGGCTGTACTAACCTTTCCATAAAGCAACAATGCCTCCCGCTTTAAACGTTTTATATATAGCATCCCATAATCCATTAACCCTAGGGGGTAAACCGAGAAGTCGTCTCTTACCCTCCATTTGCATCTGAACTTTTACCAGATCGGCGGGATTTGCCACGAATTGAGCAAAACCACCAGCGGTTGCTCCAGCTTTGAACAGAAAAAAAATAGATTTTGTATTTTAAATAATATCAGACGTTGTTTATAATCCTTACCTAAAGTGGCCTGCCAAACAGAAAGCTGATTTGCTTGTTTATTGTGTGACAAAATTATCGATTTTAGTTGTAAGTAGGACGTCACCCTTACTCCAGCAAAAATAACTTGCCTAAGAAAAACTGCCGGGAGGCCGTTCCATAGTTTAAAGAAACCCTCTTTTCGAACTATGCCTAGGGCTGTCATTGTCATGCCTTGATATGGAGTGGCAGTGCCAAGTTTTCCAGCTTTTTCGCCTTGAACTTGAAGTCGAGTTTTCAATAAGTCAAAAGGAAACGTAAATATTTCGGCATTGAAAGCGCTCAATACAGAGACGATGTAAACCCCACCAGGTCTATTAAAGAAGTGCTTGGGCTTAGGAGACTCATCTTTTAAATCTGTCATATTCAAAATTTTCTACAAATAAGAAAAATTTTGATATCGAAAGACATTTGAGGCGTCATAACAGTCACTTACCTATATTTCAAAAGTTTTATTACCATTACTGGTTGTTTCATTTATTTAAGAATTTACTGAACATGATTTTATTATTTACCCTTGAAATTGTAAATAATATACAAATAAAATGCATAAAATGTCACTTTGGCAGAATAATTGACAAAATACAGCAGGTTTTATTTCTATTCATGAACACATACCAAAAGTTGCGAAAAATATTTTTTTATATAATACAGGGTGGTAGCAATAAAAAAAGCATTTCCATTTTTCCACCTCTGAACTATATTTCTTTAACGTACATGCATTTCAAAAAAATAATAATGAGATAATGCTAGAGAAATATTAAAAAGTTTATAAATGAAACATCTTATGATTTTCTGGAATACCTTTCTTCCAGTTCGTCCCGTCAAAACATCCAGCAGAATTCGGTCAACATCCTTGGACTCCATTTACCCTATTAACTATTTTCCATTTTTAAAGTGTCCTGATGAAACATCTCTGAGTGCTCATTATTTCGAAAATAGTGGGGAATAGATTTAATATTAAAAGAAATTTCAAAACAACAAATACACTCAACACAATTATATCAAAAACTAAGCCAAATAACATAACATAAAACTTTAAAAAATGCATTTATAAAATCCCTTGCCCATGAAACAAATTTTATATTGGAGAAACGTCTAGACCTATAAATGTTCGAATAAATGAACACAAAAATTATATAAAGAAACGAAATTCAAAAATTTGTGAACATGGCTGGAACCTTGACAAAACATACAATTTCAAAATTCAATTATATAAAACGAAGAAGAACACAAAACAAATCCAAAGCTGAAAGAGTCTGCTTTAATTTTATTAAATGAAAGCGCATGTATCGCTAGTACTTCTGTAGAATTCAGCCGTTCCTGGTTATCAATAATCAAGGATGAAATTAATAATTGCAATGTCCTTTTGAACAACCCTATATCGGGATAGTTCATTAGGTTTTCCTAGGTTTACCCTTATGACATTCCCATTAATGTCAGAAATTGTTTGATCTGATTTTTGGTAAATGTACTTTTATCTTATAATATGAAATTCTGAAGCTTAGTTATTTTCAATGACCTTTAGAATTTTTGACTACTACCCTGTATATATCAAACTAGCAGTAAATTCTCTTAGTTACATCAGATTTATTTTCAAATATTAAATGTCAAATTGTGAATGACTAAATTTGTTATTGCGAACCTTTTAATTTTTAATTTTCTTGTTCAGTTGTGTTAATTTTTATTACCGTTGAAACCGGGGTCTGATTCTAGACCCTGAAACATTTGGACTATTTGAAATATAGCAGCAGGTGTTTGTGATTAATAAACAACATTTTTTTAGTCTCCCTTTAATTTATCTTAAAAGTTACAGTTACAATATAATTTACTTCAATATCCTATACAAACTCTCAGAAACTCTCTGCTCCTCCTAGAATTAGAATTCGTTCGTAAGTCAACCAAAATACTATTGCCCAAGGTCCCAGACGAATCCAAACTGGGATAAATCCTTTATACAACGCCCCGAAACCTTCTTGTGTTACCGTCTTTTTAAAACAATCTAAAGATCCGCTGTAGAGAGTGCCCCTAAAAAGAAAAACAAAACCATGTTAAAATTTCAATAATCCTACCGCAGCTACAAAAGAATCGCAAATGTATGCACCAAGCACCACTAGAAATAGCATAGAACGATTAAAATCGTGACGAAATCGGAGTTTTTAGATATCGATAAAATCTATCAGAACTATGCAATTGAAACTTCACGAGTTTAATGAGGTCCTTACTGACATCATATCCTGAGAATTTTGATCATCTGGTAGGATCCAAACTCAAGTTATGAGGGTTCAAAAAAACGACGAAGCACTTTGAGAAAAGGTAGTAGTGCCCGTCTTCGCTTGGCTCGTCTTGGCAGGGGACTACTGTGCCCCCAGATAAAATAATTTGGTCAAGTGCGAGTTGGACTCGCATACTTAGGGTTCCGTACCACCTTCAAGATTCTAATATTCCAGTTTCAGACAAGCAGGGAATGAATGCATTTTCTTATATTTACCCTTACATATTTTAAAGGAAGCGTTTTAAATTTATAAAAAATATACACTTTCATTTTCCCCACATAGACTTTTTATTTTAGCTGTTCAGGATTCGCTTGATTTTTATCAGAAAACATATGAATTTAATTTTCTAATTTGGCCCCCAAAAATTAACTTTAAAGTTTTAATTTACTAATAAACTTTCAGAGAAATCTTTTATAATCTACTGTCTGAGTTTTGAGGGTTTGTGGATTGGAAGATAAAGGGCAAAATAGGTCAAGTTTTAAATTATAAATTTTAAATCTGTTATTCAAATTATTAAAAAATACAAATAAAATATATTTTTCAAAATTTAAATAGTGTAGTTTCTAAAGTGGGAATGAAGTCAATGTTTAATATTTTTGTTAATATCTTTTCAACAAATGATTTAAAAATATGATATATTTGTAATTCACATAATGAGCCTTTTATCTGATATATTACATGATGCTTTTGAAAATTGAATCTTTATTTTCCATTAAATTGTATAATTTGTCCCTAAAATTACTATGGGAGTTTTCTAATAATTTATTTCCTGTTTAATTCTATTATTTGGGAGCCAAATAATAGAATTAGGGATTTTTTCATATTTTTCAAATAAATTAAAAAATTTAGGTCTTTAGTTTGGGGAATAACGGGGGGAATGGGTAATTTTTTTAAAATATTTTTTTAATATATTTTAAAATATTAATTTAAAAAAAATTTTAAAAAAATATATTTGTATTCGTCATAATAAGCCTTGTGATTTGATATATTACATGACCCGTTAGAAACAATTATAATTTTTTATTTTCCATTTAATTCTATAATTTGCCCCCCAAAATGAATATTAGGGGTTTCTCCTCATTTTTCAAGTAAAGTTCAGGTGAGGGGCTATGCTTCAATTTTTTAAAAAAATTTTCAGCTTATGTTTTCGGAGATAAGGGGGGGGATGGGTAAATTTTTTTATATTTTGTTAATATCTTTTAATTAATTTATTTTAAAAATATGAAAAAATATATTTGTTTTCGTCATAATGAGCCCGATATATAACATGATGGGTTAGAAACAATTTTAATTTTATATTTTCCATTTAATTCTGTAATTTGCCCCCCAAAATTAAAAGTAGAGGTTTCCCCTCTTCTCTAAGGGGGGGGGAATGGGTAAATTTTGATATATTTTCGTTAATATCTTTTTAAATAATTTTTTTTAAATATGAAAAAATATATATTTGTGTTCCTCAGAATGAGACCTTTCATTTGATATATTACATGATGCTTTTGAAAAAAATAATATTTTTAAATTTATATTTAATTCTATAATTTGTTTCCCAAAATTAATATTAATCGTTTCTCCTTATTTTTCCTGTAAAGTTCGGACAACGTTCTATATTTCCTATTTTTTCCAAAATTTTAAGCCAGTAGTTTCGGAGATCAGGGGGGGAACGGTCGATTTTTTTAGTTTATCCCCCCAGAAGTACCCCTAAAATCAATTTTTTTTCTTTTATGATATGTATTCCTGATCGGGTCAGCAAACTATACATTGATACCAAATTTCAACCTCTACCGTCCAGTAGTTTAGGAGAAAATGGCTGTGATGTGACAGAGGCAGAAATCCTGAGATATATTATAAAGGTATCCGTATATTGTATATACGGAACCCTAAAAAGACTTTTCTATAGGGGTCATTTTATTCCCACTAAAGTCAGAAACATAAAGATGCCACAACTATCATCCAGGAAACAACTATTTATCACAAATCTACATATATTAACCGCACCTCTACTTTTCCGAACAAAAGAACATTTTCGTGCTTTGAAATGGAGGTAGGGGGATTAACTGCTTACCTTCCTTTTTCATCGAAAGGTTGGTTCATTATTCTAGTTCTCATAACATCAAAAGGTGTTCCCATTACTGCAGCTCCGAAACCTGCTGAAAAACTAGATATACATTGATTGAGGAACGTGTCTCCAATGTTGGTCTTTTCCAGAAGAAATCTTTTGGTTACATCGTAGACTGTCAAATCTCCGATGGCTACAAATGCTGCTCTTTGGACGCTTGGAACTGAACCTTAAAAAGAAAATAATTTGTCGCCATTAGGTCAACTTGTAATAAAATCAGTAAAACGCTTTACGTTTACAGCTTTTTATCATTTAAAGTTGGTCAAGTAATATCTACAAAGTTTCGGCATTGACGACTCGAAAAACATATATCTGATAATAACTCAGAAATAATTTAAAAATTGTAAAAATGATAATTTATCTAAAAAACAGTTTTCAGTAAAATAATTTCTTTATACTAAAACCGTTTCATCTACACTAATATCCTAAAGAGTTAAAATTTGTTTGTTTGTTTGTTTGTAGGGTGTAATCTCTGGAAGTAGTGAACCAGTTTTAAACATTCTTTCACTAATAGAAAGCTACACCATCTGCTAGTAACATAGGCTACATTTTATTTTGATAAAATGTTTGATTACGCGATGGGGGGCAGTGGGGTATCTATTATTTTTACTTCAATTTAATATCTTGGAAAGCAAAATATGCTACAAGCATGAAATTTGTTGTGTATACTCTTCTCCCAAAATAAATAAAAATTCGTTTGATCATTTTGCAAAAATTCAGTTATCTCATGAGGGACAGGTTGGGAAATAGAGTCATAAGAATTAACAGATTGATTCCTTTTTTTAAGTGAAGTAGTATTAATCTAAGAGATAGAGCCGGTTTTTGCTCGTCATCGAGAACATGGACAGAACGTATCGTATTAAGTTCAATTCCTGAACTACATCACGTTTCTAGGCAGGCACCAGTGGAAGTGATAACCGAGAATAGTTACAGGGGGTGAAAGTGGTTTTTTTTGGTCATGCTCATCATCGAGTAAACGTTCCAAAATTGGCTGAATACAAGATTGTGATGCATTTAAGCTAATCCCGAGAGGCGTCTGCCGAGAGCCTTACCATAAAGCTGGCGGACAGGGGTAAACTTGTCAAAAATAGGGGTGAACTTCGTCATTTTTTTTAATGCGAAGCCACATTTTTCATTACTGATTTGGAAAGAGCAGGAACTTGATGTGATCCTCTTCTCTGGTAATCTTCTTCATAGTCTTCTAGTATCCTCTGAATTTCCCATTGATACCGGGTCCGTACCTGGTTTCCAATGTTAGTCTGAAGTTGGTAGAGAATGTAACTCGTTCCTCGAAGTTTCCTTGGACTTTCATCGTCTTGACGTGGTTGATCTCACAACGTTTCAATAGCTGTGTATCTGTCATCATCATCAGGAATGATAGGAAATTCAGATTATCCGTTGTATTTATATTAGACCCTTAACCGGTCATGCGTCGCCGGTCATGTTCATTGGGTCCTATTTGGTCCAATCAGCGTCCCCGTACCTGAAGGTTGGTTGCCGGTGATGCGTAGCGGCAGAGGCCGAAGAAGAGCTCTCCAAATATTTTTAATTTGGACGCTAGGCTCACTAATTATATTTTCATTCGAGATTATATATGCTGACTCTATGAATTTTCTTTTGTACCAGTGCTCTTCCTTGTGAATTGCTCTGGCCTGGTCCCAGTTGATATTATGGTGTTCAGTCCATGCGTGATTAGCTAGCCCAGACTTCGTTACCTCCGCCCTTTGATAGCTGTGCGGTGCTCCTTAATCCTGGTGTCCAGCGGTCGCTTTGTCTCTCCAATGTAAAGATTGCGACATTCACACGGTATGCTATATATGCAGTTCTTTGGTATTCCCCTCAAGGTGTTGTTGCTTTTGAAAATCATTCTGATTCCATGTGTATGTGCAATTCTTCTAAGTTTCTCCGACAAGCCTTTAGTATACGGTAATATTAGAGTTGCTACCGTGATGTCCTCTTCCTGTCTAGGTGGGTTGTCCAGCTCTTCGAACGCCTTGGTAATGATCGTTTTCGGATTTCCATTCGCCAAAAGGTCTTCCCTAAGTTTCACTTGTTCTTCTTTGAGAGCTTCTAGTATGAATTAGTGTTTTGATGATGCCAGGTTTCGTTGCTGTCGGGTGGTTGGAATTGTAGTGAAGGTATAATCCTGTATGCGTAGCCTTCCTGTAGATTGTTGTTTGGATTCCGGTCCTAGTCCGTTGACACTTCACATCAAGGAATGGTAGGCACCCACTCTCTTCCATCTCCATGGTGAATCTAATGGATGGTTGGCATTGGTTCAGGTGCCCCAGGAATGCCTGTAGTTCTGCCTCTCCATGTTGCTAAATAATAAAGGTGTCATCGACATACCTCAACCATAGCTTAGGCTGCTTCTCGTAACTCCTCACTGCATGTTCTTCCAACCATTCCATGTAGATGTTGGCGATGGTTGGTGAAAATGGGGAACCCATAGGCAATCCATCTTCTTGCATGAAGAACCGGTCGTTCTCCTGAAAGTAGCAGTTCCTGAAGCAACATTCAAGCAAGTCCATGATTGAGTCTATTGACAGCTCCGTCCTCTCCATCAGGGTTTCGTCTTCAGTAAGTTTCTTTCTCACTATGTTGAGTCCTTGACGTGCGATGATGTTTTGCTTTCCAAAGGTTGGATGACTGGTAGAAGGAATTCGAGAGTGCTGCCGTTGGTGAGTTGCGCGAACTTGTAATCGGTCTGAGAGGTACTCCAGCCTTGTGTATCTTGGGTAGTCCATAAAGATGTGGTGGTTTGCTGTGATGTGGCGTCAATTTTCTCTTGTCTCGGGTAGAATGTATTCAGCATGATCTCTGAGAGTGTTTTCCGTTCTATTTTGGATGTTGGATCAGTCGACAGTGGCTTGTATTTTCCTTTCAATAGTACTTCGTCGATTTTCATGTTGTATTCCGTTCTGTCCATCAGGATGGTGGCATTTCCTTTGTCAGCTGGTAGAATGATGATAGATTTGTCGTCCTTAAGTGTTTTTATGATTCTCCTTTCAGATTCGTTGATGTTTTGTTTGATGTGTTGAGTTTTCTCAATTGCGGTTCTGACTTTGCATCGGAATTCCTTCAGTTGCGGTGTCTCTTTGCTGCCTATTGTTGACTTCACGAAACTTTCCGGTAAAACAGGAAGTTCAAAATTGTAAAAAAATTTGGAAACAAATAGGCAATCTACTGCAGTATCCAGCTTCCAAATTTCATTTGGATATCTCTAATAATTCCAGAGATATTTGCTTGGTTCCACACATTTGCCCATTACTGTATAAATAGGAAAAAGACAAAACGGTTCGGTACCATTTGCTCGTCCATTGCTCAACCGATTTTCTTTATTTTTATTTTGTTTAGTAGCTGTGCTTAATTTTTTATATAATATTGCTTCATTCCTTAAATAAAAGAAAAGAAAAAAATCATAATTTACGTCAACACTGTCAATGTCTAACAGTGAATTGAATCGAAAAACAAATTAAATTAAACAAAAAAATAATAAATTTTGATCGGTTCCAAAAGTTATTCCACATTATCACGCTATTCAGATCTAACGCATAAAAATTCATATATCCATTTAATTGGTACTCGCAAGTTCATTTCTTTCTAAATATGGTTCGTCAACTAAAATTAGAATTGTGTATTGTGTGACAGCTGAGCAATGTGTTTCCGATAATATGTTATTATTTTAACATTGTGGTTTTAATTTAAATGGTTTCTATTTTAAAGGCTAATAGTTTCATAGAATTTAACTAAGATTACAAAGTCTATGAATACAATTAGTGAGATTTAAGATAAATAGTTAGATATGACATCATGGCAATAATTGTAATGTTCATGGTCATCTTCGTTTTAGCGAATTTGATTATTTTGATTTCAGTTTGACATATCATAACAATGTTAGCCGTTAAGTTAATGTACCCTTTCAATTCAATGTAAAAATTATCAACGTATTATTTCAATACACTTACAAAAATTGTCAACATTAAAAGTATCATTTAACATAAATTAACAGAAGGTGCAATGTATTTGTATGAAAATTTGTATATTCTTTTTTATTGAGGAATAGAAACTTATTTGATTTTGATTATTGAATATGCCTTAGCGTCGTACATGTACATTAACTGGAACGGTAAGGCAACAAATTTTTTACTTAATTATAATGATAATGAACTATTTTGTATAAGTACACAAAAAAGTATAATAGTAGAAAAAAATGTTGGAAATATGCAAATTCATATAGGTACATTATCTTCAAATTTTTAGCAATGATTTCGGTCGAATTTTGACCACTGGGCGACCGCTAGTATAATTTAATGTGTGGGCCTCTTTACAAGCAACACACCGAATGTCTGAAAAGAAGAAGAAGACAAAAAAAACACGATAAATCACAGTACTAACCTTTCCATAAAGCTATTATACCACCCGCCTTATATATTTGTGAAAGAGCATCCCATAAACCAGTAACTCGAGGTGGTAAACCGAGAAGTCTTCTCTTACCCTCCATTTGCATTTGAACTTTTACCAAATCAGCGGGATTTGCCACCCATTGGGCAAAAGCACCAGCGGTTGCTCCAGCTTGGAACAAAAAAAAAGTCATTCCAAGGAGCACCACAAATTATCAACCTTACCCAAAGTGGCTTGCCAAAGCAACACAGAAGTCTGATTAGGACGACTAGTGTGCAACATAATAAACTTTTTTATTTCTACGTAGGTCGTCACTCTCACTCCAGCATAAATAACTTGTCTTAAAAAAACTGCGTCCAGGCCGCTCCACAGTTTAAAGAAACCCTCTTTGCGAATTATGCCTAAACCTGTCATTGTCATGCCCTGATAGGGCGTGGAGGTACCGAGGTTTCCGGCTTTTTCGCCTTGAATTTGAAGTCTAGTTTTCACCAAGTCGAAAGGAAACGTAAAAATTTCGGCATTGAAAGCACTTAATACAGATACTATGTAAACCCCGGCGGGTCTGTTTAGAAAATGTTTTGGCTTAGGAGGTGCATCTTTGGAGTCAGTCATATTCAAAATTTCCTACAAATAAGTCAAAATGTTCACCAAGCAATTTGAGACGTTGTTATATCTACTTACCTATTTTTCATAAATCTTCGAGAACTTTATTACCATTCCTGGTTATTTTGCTTAATTCAATTTTTTTAGAGAGGAATTTTATTATACAGTAAAGAAAAATATAAAATTAATATAAAAATAACATGAATAAACTATGCCACATTGACAGAAGTCAATTGACAAATAATAGAATGTTCTTCAATTTTAATATACAGGGTTTTCTTAAGGTAACACAGATTCTGAGAACCCAGCAAAAATTCTTATGGAAAATGAGCTAAAACTCTATGGCACTTAGTGACCTTGTTTAGTAGATTAGTTTATTACTCGCTAAGGCGAGATTCGAAGCTATAACTCACTGATGTTGCATTACTTGGTAGCTCAATGCCTAAGTGCTTTTTTCTGTATTTCTTTAAAAGAGGTCTCTTCCCAGCGACGAATAACCAAGCCTGTAGATAAAAAAACTTCAACTTGGTAACAGTTAACCATCTACTATCCCCCTCAGAGTCAAATGCAAAAATCCTATTTTAGGATAGTGATATTTGTCCAAAGTTAAAGGCATTAACAAAGGAAACTAATTCATTATAATGGGTATTCATGTAGCTCACATACTATATACCATACAGAGTAATTCAACTTGGTAGAGGGAATAATTGACAAGCAAGGGGATCCTGGAAACAACAGTTGGTGAAGAACTGGAGATAAGAGGATTGCCGGGCAGAGATTGAGAAGGCAGGTAAGATGGGGAAACAAGGGTTGCAAATAAGATTAATCACATATTGCAACGTGGGTATCTTTAGAAGAGATAACAATGTTTTCGATATACGGACATGACACAAATATATTTCTATACTAATATAAAATTGTAGTTTGTTTGTTTGTTCGTTTATTTGTTTATTTATTTATTTGTTTTTTTATTTATTTGTTTGATTGTTTGTACGGGCATCACGTAAGAACTACTGAACTGATTTTGCTGAGTCTTTTTTGTTACAAAGCCTATAGTTTGACTTAAAATCTGATATACACTTTATCTCCCTAGATTAACAGAAACGGTAGATATAGCGAAAAAACTTCTACCATGTTAGGTAACACAATTACTCTATAGATTCCACAGCACGCACCAAATATTTGATACTTGCTAAGCTCATAGCTTTTATTCAAAATTCGGAATATGCCAATGTAACATGTTTTGATTAAAAAAAATCAAATGATATATCAAGCGTAATTGGGTGTTCTTTATATAAGAACGAATTAGAAAGAATTACATGGATTTAAAAAATCTAAAAAAGTTATCTTAGGTGTCTCATAAGCAACTGCATATATACAGTGAGTTTGAACTAAGGGAGAGTGGGCTCAAAAAATTATATTGAGTGGGCCATAAATAGTTGCATATACCAGGTGGTTGAAAAACGGGCGGAGTATAAATATATTTATACAGGGTGGATAACAAAATACTATATTGTTTGACTCATAAGTAGTTGCATGTACAATGTGGTTGAAATAAGGGTAGAATATTTATACAGGGTGGATAAAAAAATGTGTTATGAAAACAGTTAGGATATTTGAATTATGTTCTTGAATTATTATAGTTAAGAAATGTGTTCAAGTAGTTGTTTAAAAAGGGAAGTTGAAATTAGATGGAGTGGGGTAAATAGTGTGGTTCAAAAATTGTTCTATATCCACAAGTAGTTGCATATATAGGATGGTTGAAATATACAGTGAGTATAAATTACAGCTACACAGGTGGGTTTAAAAAATATTATAAAGAAATGTGATGATTTACAAACTATTCCATTTACCGGATGGTTGAAACATAAGGTGGAGTAGAATTCAAAGGATACAAGGTGTTATATTGTGTGGTAAATCAATAGTTACATATACATATGTTTATATGTAGGGTGGAGTAGAATTCTAATTATACAGGGTGGGTTGAAAATAGTAGAAAAATTTTGTTATATAGGAGGTGCATATATGGAGTACCCGAAATATAGCACAGTAAAGTTATATTTGAAGACGCGAGATGTTAAGACCGACATCTAGGATTTTCGGGGAAACTAGAACATAGAAGTTCCGAATCTGGAGCCGTTCCATGTAAGTGCTGTTACCCGTAACTCCTAGGTTAGAATGTCACGATGAAATTTTCAGGTTAACGTCACCTAACCAGAAACAATAGATATTATATTATATATTATCTTGAGTACAAAATAATGACGTCTCGTAGAGAGTAAAGTTATAGTTACACAGTGTAAATCAAACACGGTTAGAAAAAGTTGCAAATGAAGGGTAGTTTAAATGAAGTGTGCAGAGAAATTATACTTAATAATGTGGTTAAAAAATATGAGGAATATAACATTTTAAAAAAATATATAACCGACTTCTTCCTATAACTAAAAAGTTAAAAATAATTATAACAAAATACAACTCTAGCAAATAAATAACACATTCAATGTTGTTAGGTACCTACCCAGGAAGTAAAAAATCTAAACATTAAAAGGTGCTCATTCTGTACAAATTAATTACCTACCAATCTAGTATATTTTTTTGTCCTAAAAAATATGGGATTCAAATTTAAATCATATTTGAATCTCTTGGTTGGGTGCATGTATGTACTTAATTTTTATTCAGGTATGAAATGATGACATTATTCAGTTTAAACTTTAATACCAATCTATGTAACGGCTATCAGAAATTTAGAGAATAAATTAGTTTTAACACGGAACCAATAATTTTTCTTTTGTAAAAATTTATATTCATACACGGCCGGTATCAATAGGCCTTTTCATATTCGAAAATTTTTAGTGGGCCTGCGTCAACTTATGTAATTTTTTTCGGACAAAAAAACATTGTATTTACATGCCAACGGTGTAAAAACTGCTCCAAAAAAATGCGTGTTTCATTTTTTCGAATATGAAAAGGCCTGTAGATAACCCAAGGTTTGTCTTCTAAACGTTGTTTGTGGCATATTCTTGATTACTTTTATGTTTTTTGGGCAATAACACCACAATAGAAATAAAACGACGTATATTGCAGGAATACCAAACGTTTCAAAGTCTATTCTGACTTCGTTGTCAATGGCTTTTATATTTATTGATGTAGATTGCAAAATGAAAATTTGATTTATGACATTTAAAATTGACATTGAATGTCAAACCTATGGTTTTCCAGGATGTTTTCCGTAGTCTGTGGTATTTTTTTCTGAACGTTTCGTCAGTAACTGGGACAGATAACATCAACAGGAAAAGCATTCCCCTGTCGAAGCAGTAAATAAAATGGCCTAAGTACGATTTTTTTAAATTTTTTTTCTATAATTTAGTGTGGCTAAAAAATCCTTTGCCAAGACAGATATTACAGTTAAACTAAAATAATCCCATTGTATAATCAATTGTTAATTAAAATATAAAATTTGTTCAATTATAGTAAACTCCACCTACTACTAGATGACGATCTGATGTTAAAATAGAAACATTAAAAGAATCCCGCCTCGTAATGTGGAGAAATTAACAAAATTAAATAGAACAAGGCCGTAGTCAACAGCGGGGGGAGGGGGATTTGTCATTGAAAATATTACATTTTAATGAATTATTAACCTTTTTATATTTTCTTCTGTACATGTCTTATATTCTAGAAATACATGAACAGAAAAATAATTATTGTGGTCATAATAATTTCAACCATCTTAAAAAAAATGTAAGTCCTCAAAATTTTCTGGCTACGGCCTTAGTAGAGAACATCTTCATTTTGTTCTGTTTGTTCGAGCATAATTTAACATGAAATATTTTTTATTCTAGATTTTATCTACTCAGAAGAAATACCGGGTCAAACACTAGTTAAACTATGTTAAATTTTCTAAAGTTTTTAAACATATATGAAATACATGATGAAAGTTTATCTAATCAGTTCAACACATGTACTTATATTACATTTTCTCGTGTGATTGTAAACATTTCTGCAAAATGCGGTGATGATCCAATCTAGATAAACCGAATAAAACTAAGAAATATCAATGTTATTAATAAATATCACAGTATAAGAAACGTTATGAAAAGTGGTATTCGGTAGTAACATTTCCTAATCAAATTATTTTTCAATTAACAGCTTTATTTTATGCTTACGTCAATTATTTAAATTTATTAATTATATAGGAAATGTGAGAAAACAGTAATAAAATCATGTGAGACTTTGTTTACAAAATTTCCTGGCAAATACAAAACATCATAAGACATATTAATAACAAAATCTACAAACTACTGGCGTTAACGTTATCCAAATATTTGTCAAGAAAGTTACTTTTTTATTAAAGATAATTAAAATTATAATTTTCGTAGAAAATGTCAGAACAACCCTTTCAACTCAAATTTTAATTACCCGAGGAGAGGCCAATATACAAGATAAACAAAATAAGAAAAATCAAGAAGTACGAAAACAAATACTGTAAGTAAAATATCCAGATACAATTAGTAAGGGCTTTCGTGTAATAAACATCTATTTTTGAAAAAAATTCTTCCTGATATATTTACAAAAGACATTTTGATACAGTTTGAACAACCAGTGCATGGGATTATCAGGAAAAGGCAACAGCATTTGTAATTCCTTGAGAGCCTCCCATTAGAATTACCGACTCCTAAGTATTCAGGAGGACCAACAGACAGATTTAAAAAAATTTAATTCACTCAAATTCAAATTTACAAATTGCAAAATCGATAAAATTGCATGGGTTCAAGGACGACATTAGAGGTTAGTGAACTTATTCAGATGCACCTGACTATTTTCGGCAACAGTTTGCCTCCCAAAGCTTCATTGAAGGTCTTAGTAAGATCAGGCTCGTTTCAGCAAGAAGAGCAAGATGACACTTAGATGAAAGCAATGTTTACAGAATTTCTAATTGAGATTGAAGAAGGTTTTAGTTTCCTTTTGTAAAAATGAAGACAGTTTGTTCCTTCAACAGTGAGAAAATCACATTTGCCACACACCGGTGCTCTTGTGCCCATCCATAATTCTGAAGACAGCTACCATCTATACAATAGCTGACAGTATTGTACTACGAACAATGATGGCGCAGGGAGACAGGATGGGTTCATGTTCGATCCAAGGTACGACGTTTTAAGATTTCAGAATGAAGAATACATAATATTAAAATGCTCACCTAGTTAGTGCTCACATGCCTTAAAACGGTCCACTAGAAAGCAATCCTATGAGGTGTATTGGTTTGGTAGAATCCGGCTAAACAGCACCTAAATACATAATTGGACCAACTTTAGTGAAAACCAGACACGACATGCGAATCAGACTGCTAAACTTATCAAATAATTATATCAAGGCAACCAATACAGAAAATATTATTTTTTTCGAATCAATAAAGGCCATCGTCAATGTGAAGAAGTGCGTAAGATATCGACTATTAAAATTGAGCCAAATAGAGAAATTATGACAATCAAGAAGCAAGACAAATTCTAGCGCAGACAACTAGGACCTTTATAGTGACAATAGTGTGATCATGTCCTACCCATACAGCTTCCACCTCAACGGTTCGTTGCCATTGGATTGAATCATCCATCGGGTCTTTGTCTGCACTGGTGGCAATTAAAAGAGAGGAGTCATGAATCTACCCGGACGTGAGGCATAATATCCCTATTGTCTTCAACGGATGTAGGCATTTACAGATTCGAGATTCTTTATCACGTATGGTTTTTTGTCAATGACTTATTAACATGATCTGACAAGCACCACCGTTTTTTTACTACATACTCACGAGGCAAATATTTCAAGAATCTGTACTAGAAATATTCACAAAAATATCATTTAAACTGAAGTTTTTAAGGAAATCATCAGTAATAATCAGCATTAAATGTGCGGCTCGGAATTCTGGCGATTATTTAATTGAACCCCAATTTCTTAGGTGGTGATTAATATTGTCACCTACCTTATCAAAGACCTGTTCTTCTTGAAGATGTTCCCATTCAAATTAGGCAACATCTAGGGTTTATGTACGACGGTGCATACAGATAGGTTGAGGATGACGTTGACATTGGCCAGCCCATTTTAACTGAATATCCGAAATCTTTGACCCATTCAAATCTAGTTGAAGGTATTTTGCCAGCAATTTTATGAGTAAAAAGTAAATACTACACAAGGCAGTCATTTGCACCATTTTTTCTAAATTTTATTGTTAATGTTTGAGAGGTTTTAATTCTTCGGTAATCTTGCAACATAAAAATAATAATTTATACATCCGTTCTTCACTTCTATTCTGATTTGTTTTACTATGGTTTAATAAAAAATTATTAAATTTGTATATCTTAAATATTTACAAAAAACCTGAAGACATGTTTTGAAGACATATTTTTGTAAAATTTTGTATGGAAAAAAATGTAAGAAAAAATGATTATTTCAACCCTTACAAAAAATCTCTAGTTTTCAAAATATGCAGATTTTTAAATTGAACAGCAATAAAACTAAGTGGATGGTATTAGGAACTAAATCAAATTGCAAGAGCTTTAATGAACAAAATCTTGTAATAAAATAAATCGGATTGAAATTGAGCAAGTATATAATATAATGTATTTAGGCGTCATGGATCCTCAGTTGACATTTAACAATCATACAGACTACTTATGTAGGAAACTATGTAAAAAACTAGGGTTTTTTGGAAGAATAGCTTTTAGTTTGTCTCACTGGTGTAGAATGCTCGTTTACAATACTATTATAAAACCTCATTTTAGTTACTGCTCAACATTTTGAAAAATAAATCTATGAGAATAGTACTAAAATGTAGTATATATACATCAGTAAATAGCATGTCAGAGTGTCTCAATTGGCTTTCAGTAGAACAGAGTATTAAAAGGGCCAACTTAATTCTGATTTACAAAATGATGCATTCTCAAACACCAAAATATCCC
This sequence comes from Octodonta nipae, assembly GCA_034190945.1. NCBI lineage: Eukaryota > Metazoa > Arthropoda > Insecta > Coleoptera > Chrysomelidae > Octodonta > Octodonta nipae. The sequence continues at coordinate 21,207,595 of CM067217.1, forward strand.
AGTAGCTTATTAGTTAAAAGACATGCGCGAACATTAAGATCATTTAATATAAAATTCACGGATAAAACATTTCTATGGGGATCTCTTTTAATGAATGGTATAAGTCTTTTTAATGCTCTGCCAGAAGAAATTAAAAACTCTAATAATGTACAACATTTTAATAGAAATGTTTGTAGAAATTTAATAAGAACTTGTGCTTAACTTAAAACCTAAGATTGTGATAAATAACATAATCTATGTATGAGTTATGTGTACCTGATGTAGTTTATGTGTTGTAGATATTTATTAAGAAATTGTGATTAGATTATGATTAAAAAAAACAATGATAAGTAACGGAATGTATTATATTGTCAGCAAAAATGCTAAATAAAAGATATTCATTCATTCGTTCATTCATTCATTCAATTATTCATTCATTAACAGATAATGTTCCCTTACGTTTCTTTAACTTAATATTTAGGGCAAATGAAAAGACAAACATTTTTAGAACTGTTAGGAGAGGTTAAACATTTCAAGGGAAAGACTTTTTTAAAAAATGTAATACCAAAGACCCTACATAAATTTCATAGGAGAATCACATTTTAAATATCTTTTATCTTCTTCTTTTTTGTTGACCCCTGATGGGTTTACCGTTTTTTGTTTCCACAGGTCTCGATTTTCTCAATCCCTCATTTCTACTCCGTTTTCAATCCTTACTTTTTTTAAATGCGTTTCTCAAGGCAAAATAAGTTTTGTTTTTGTTTTTTATTATATAATTTTTTTGGACACCTATTTTCTGGCTTTCTTTTAACATTTCCACACCGCTGAAGTGCCCGATTGTCCAGTGTCTTACGGTTCTTATCTTATCTGGAACTTTTGTTGTTATTGGCCATATCTCGGGAACGTAGAGTACTATATTTTTTTCACAATACTATGGAACAGACATTTCTGTGTATCCTGGGTTAGGTTCTCGGTCCATAGCAAACCGTATATAGTTTTTGTCGCCATTTTCCCCAAACCTATCCTCGTTGAGATCTCTTTCTCGCAGGTGTGAGCACAACATATTGTTCTTTCCAGGAATCTAAAAACATTGCAAAATTTTATCTCTTTACCATCTATTTCTAAGTTTTCTGCAGCACCCAATATATTGCATTTTTTTTAATCTTCAGACGTCATTTATTATATTTACATTTTGGTACATTATCATATGCCTTTTCCAGGTCTTTAAAGGTCATGTGTGTCTCTTTTGATTTCCCTGTTTTTCTCTACTAATTGTCTAATGCAGTGAATATTGTCTAAAGATGGGGTTTCTTTTCGAAAACTGACTTGTTCTTCCCCAAGGTTTACTCATCTATTTTAAAGTTAAACTTTTTTACATGCGTACTAGATTTATTATAAAAGTACCTGAGTGACCGAGCTGCACTCCTAAATTTAAAGTTTTATCATAAACGTACATATATCCAAATAATCCGACATTTGCTATGTAAACTAATTTAAACTCCCTAACATAATATTTTTTACATTTGTTATTTACATGGTGTTACTATAATTCTACTCCCCCCTATATTTCAACCACCCTATAGATGCAACGTCTAATGAAGAACCCATTAAAACATTTTTTTTAACATTTTTTTAATCGGGTTTGAAATCCACTTGATTCCATATTCCACCAATCCTGTATATGCGCCCGCTTTTGTCCATTCTACAAATACTTTTGTTTTGTAAACACTTTGTATAACTTTAATTCCGCTCCACCCTATATATGCAACTTTTCTAGGCTAGCAAATATAACATATTTTAAATCACACTGTATAACTATAATTTAACACCACCATATGTTTTAACTACCCTGTATATGCATTTGTTTATGGCCACCTATTGTAATTTTTTTTGAACCAGCATGCATAATTATAATTCCAATACATTCTATATTGCAACCACCCTGTAAATGCAAATGCTAATAAGTTACCCTACAGGTATAATATTCTATTAACTTTTTTAGCGACCATGCATAACAATACTTTTACTCCTCCCTGTATTTCTGCTATCATTAATTTCCAACTGCTTAAGGGGTACCCTATAAAATTATTTTTTTCTCACTTTTTTCTAACCCTATAATTCCATTTGACGCTATATTTTAACCATCCTGCATTGCAACTCTTATGAACCAGCTAACATGTTTTCAACGACCCTGTATAATTATAATTTTACATCACCAATTCATATTATATGCATCAAATTAACATGCGTAATCATGAGATCTTCCTCATCCAGAAATTGTCTACCATGCCAATTTTTCATCTTAAAAACTTGAAATGTCTAGTTATAAAAATATAATGCTCGGAAAATAAGACGAAGGCATAAAATAATTACATATTCGGAACACACAAATACAAGTTATATTGAAAGAATGTTTACAAGAACAGTTTCACTATCAAATAGGTCACCAAATCACCCTGTATTGAAAGAATTTTTACAACAGGAGTCTCACTCTTACGCGGGTTACCAAATCACCCTATATTGAACGTCTTGAAATTGCAAAGCAGCCGCCTTGATTGTCACAAACTGTCAATAAGTAATAGTTCCTGGACCAGGGGCCTTATTATTTTTTGATCTTTTTAGGGATTCATGTATGTCTTTCTCTGTAATTTCTGGTACCACCGCTTCTTCAAACATGTCTTCTTCTTCTTGTTGGTTATCTTCTCTTTGCTATAGTCATAAATATATGTAGTGTGTTATCCATTGATATTGTTTGTATTATTCCTGCATAGTGTAATCCAGTGATCATCTTTTTCGTCCTTCACCCTTTCATTTACTTGTTTTCTCAGATTTTGATATTCTTTCCTTGTTGCTGTTGTTTTATTGGCTAACCATTTCATATGATCTCTTTCTTTTCTTTAATCAAATTCTCCAGCTCTTGTGAGAATTGTTATGTATATAGTTTTTGTTTATTTCCTATTCCTAAAGGTTCTCTAGCTGTTCAAGTAATTTATTTTTCATAGGCCAGTACAATTTAAATATTTCAGTATTTTTTAGGTACACCCTATATGATACACAAGCGTGTTAATAAGTAGCGTCAACAATTTTTAATTACAAACTTCACTTCCGATATTAACAAAGCATGATTCATAGGGGACTCCTTCGCAGTGTCCACGTCAATAACGGAACTGACCACCGATCACCAATTTCATAGGAATAGGAACAGTTTGCGATAATTAACGTAATATACGCATCACCGAAGGTGTGAATTCATTTTGTGTACTCTGTCTTGTTGTCGTTCGAAGCATCATGTGAATAGACATGTGACTATGCATGTGACTTAAATAATCAAATTTTCTATTGAAAAAAAATTAACATTATATGTGTTATTAATTTGTTTTTTACGTTTTATTCATCATAAAAATAGAGTAATGCGATTTGGACAAACAAATTGTGATTGACAGAAAGTAGAGATGCGACTGTATTTTCCCCATATTAAAGATTTTCCTATAAGAAGTAATAAATAGAAACGCTGTGAGTTTTAAGTAGAATATCTTATAACACAAGTCTACATTGTATCTGTATGATTTTGGAATTTGAATAAAAAATATCAAGGAGTTTAATTTTTTTTATTAATGAGTCAACACGTCTTGGCATTGATTCAATAAGGTGGTCTATTTCTTCCTGAGGAATACTATTCCAAGTTAAACTTGTATTTCCAGACTTAGAACCTCCAAAGTCCGAGGGGATAGGATAATTTTCACAGTCCTCTTCTCAAACATGTTCTATCGGCGACAGACCAGGGGATCTGGGCGGCCATGGCAACAGATTCACATGGATATCTTCAAAAAAAGTAAGTAAGGCTTGTTTAAACTAACTCGAGCAACACGAAGCCGAGCACTATCTTGTTGAAATATGGTATCTATGAGCCGATGAGGCCTTGGAATCTTTTCCTTTATAACCAAAATACCTACTATTCTTATAAAAACGCTCAACAACATCCATCAATTCCTTCCAATGATACCCCAACAATATATTGAAAGTACCATCGCTAAAATTGCCGCTTTTAACAACTTCAGAACATCTAATGAGGCCGATAACTTTCTAATATCGGGACTTAACACTTCATGGTCAGGAAACGGGCTACGACAATGTGCTGCCTCCTCCGCCTCAAATAATTGGCTGCTGAACTCTGCGACTTCATGGACTTCGAATACCTTTATCAGGGCTGTCCAACTTCGTGGAAACCTTCTTCCCTCCCGAACTTACCCTTTAATGATGTTCAACACACGTTGCAGAGGAGGATGTGACAAGAGGGAATCCAATTGTCATTTCCTTCAAAACTGCTATATAACTCATGCACCGCGGATTGCCAGACATATTAACCTGGTTAACATCATTAAAAACGAAGCCATCAAGCAATGATGGGTGGTCGAGGTTGAACCTAGAATAAGGACTAGTAGTGGCACTCTGAAAATTCCAGACCAAAGGATTCAAAACAATTATTAGCGATGTTGGAGTGCATAGGGAAGTTCAAAGAGCCCTTGCGACAGGCTATAATACCAAAAGGAAATACTATAAAGACCCGAATTTTCTCAAAACAGTTCAATTAACACGCAACTCTACTGATATATCAGTTTTGCCTCTTATCATCGGCGCTAGATGCGTTTGGTGCGGGAACAATGATCATCTGCTAGAAGCACTGAACATCAATCGCCTCTATATCAAACGGCAATTAGTCAACAGCGCCATCGTCGGTTCTCTATATTCACATTCCTTCTTTCATCGAGCGTGTGGCGATAATTGTACTCTTATTTTTTAAACCTTGTTTCTAAACTTCCAGACATAGGCCACTTTTTTTTTCTCGTCCTTTATTATCTCGCCACTATTGGTTTCCCATATTCATATTCTACTGCGGTGCTACAATTAAATAATTCCCCCCCCCCTCTCTTAATTTTTCCCTATAATAAGATTCCATTGAGTCCATCGGAATAACTTCTTAATCCCCAATAGCCCATAAGGCAATCGTATTCTCAACGAATCTCGCTCAACCGGCGCCGACGATCGATCATCTCGCGCGTTGGTCTAAAGTTAGTTGACAAGGAATGTAAATAGGTATTTGGTACTCTTATATATTTGTTTGTACTTTAACCGTTCAAGTGGTATTGTTGTTTTACTCAGTGTGGTTATAATCTTTTTATAAGTTTTGTTTAATTGTCTAAATGTATATACCTAATTTTGGCTAATACTTTTGTTGTCTTTTAATCGGATATTTCTGTTCGTATGTTTAACTCTATCTCTTTTAACTATTTTATATACTATACTATAGATTTAATTTTAAGGTAATTATGACTTAAGTGTCTTGTAAACTGATATTTTATTACTGAGTAAAGAGATTTAATAAGGGAGTACATACGACTCCACAACTTCCTGAAGATAACGATGCGCTGTGATGTTGCTTTGAAGAAAGACTGAAGCTGACCTACTTCCATGTGCAATAGCCCCCCTTTTCATAACGCCTACTGTTCGTGTATATGTCGCTCAATATCAAATAGAGGTGACGTCTTTCTCCTCGACGTCATCTAACCCTTACTAGGTCATAATGTCCACCCAAGCAGAATGATGCCATTCCACATTCCAATGTTGTCGTCCTCTGCATCACTGTAGTCGTTGCAGTCGAACTTCAACGGTCAGAGGTAGCACAAGCCGGGGTCAATAATGATACAGTCCAAAAGACCTCATACTGCGGTAAGCCGTTTGGACACTTACAAGATGGCCTTGCTCTCCTAACCTTTCATGAGCCAAACTTCGAGTTATCTAAAATCTGTCTCTAAAGTCCATAAGTCTTAGACATCGATCTTGAACTTCATTTGTGTCCCTTCGTCGGTCGGTGCTTACTCTTCTCCTTACTATTTACTATAGCATGTATGTTCTCCTTCTAGGTTTTGCGATTTCTTGGTCAGTGAGTATACAACCTATTTTTAATTTGAATATTTCTATAAACAGTATATTGGTTAGTAGTATATATATTTTGAGCAAGCTATTATAGGGAATTATAAAAAGAAACCAAAAGTTTGGTGGAGATAGGTTCACATTTTTGTGATTTGGGTATATCGTGTTAAATACCACTTGGTAGCGACCCCTTGACTTTATCGATGAGGATGATTATCATGTTTCTTGTTTACAGTCACAACCTTGATCTTGTTGTAGTTAACAGTAACGCTGGCTGTTCCACTCTCAAATATTTACGCCGCCATGCCAGTTGTAAGGCACCTGTCTTATTACAACTCAGAATAGATGTTGGACAACATCGGAGACAGTACACATCTTTGACGAATTATCTTTCTGATTGTTGTTTGCTTAGGCACATTGCGATCTATCCTTACGTAGGCTGAATCAGACCATAAATAATTGCGTGTATGTCTTTTTGTGAATCAGACTCAAAGAGGTAGGGAATGAGAAAAAATAGATGACTGGGAAAACCCATAGGCAGAAGGATGTCGCGAAGGTTAGGAAACTTTCATTTACTCCTTACTGTAGCATCTATGTTTTACCAAAACAATAATAAATTTAAACATCTCTTTCTGGGTGTTGCGATGTCTTTGCAAGTGAGTATATATGCATTGATAGGTTTTAATTAACCTAAGAATTTTGATTCTGGTTTTTATTCTAGAAATCACAGCAAAACTGGAATCTGGTAGATATCGCTCTTTATTTCACAATGAAATGTTAAGTTCATAGTGTCTACAAAATACATAAATAATAAGAGCAACTTATATAGGTTCCCGACTAAAAACAATATATTATCTGAAGTTCAATAATTTGTAAAATCTTCAAAAGATAGCATAAAATAATTTGTTGAAGCAGTACTTACGACACACTACGCCATGAGATGTTTTTTTAGACCAATCAATAGAGCAAAAATTAACTGATAATGTGTAAAAAATACTATCAGGATACCGATTGTGCCATCACATTAACAAAGATTCCTAGCGATATTTTGCTATGTTTTCCACTCGCAACTATGGTTTTTTACTTTGTTATAAACAATTGAAGCAAGAAAATTACTTTTTTTTTCTTAGCATGTTTATAAAATCAAAAATAATAAACTAATCTCAATGGTGTCAACAGGTCAATTGTAAAGCATGAAAATATCAATTAAATGAGCCCAGGCTCGGTCCGATTGGATCATTAGTAACAGGGAAAAACAAAAAATACTGAAAAATGTAGGATTTTTAAAAAAAATCGTATCTTCGTCACTTTAGAATCTGTAGAACTGGGCTTGTAGGAACTGACAGTAATTTACATCAATTTTATGTATGCCAAAACCAGGCGCTACCGGTTCATTAGTTTTTGAACAATTGTGATATAAACTTTTCTGTTCACTATTTTTGCATTGTGCCCCCATGCGTCCTAGATAATCAAATTTCAATTTTGAAAGAAGTTGTTGAAAGTAGAGGTGTCATTCTACAAAGCCTCTATTCACTAAATGTCTGTGAAATATCAGAAAAATGTTAGCAAACATGACAAAAAATGGGCAAGCATATGAATGTGTCCAAGGAGTCGGGGAAACACGGTTGTTGAGGGGAAGCGTATATTAATATATAGTAGAGGCGCATACATAGATCGTTTTAATATTTAAAATCCTCACAACTAAGAATTTTTTAATGACCGCTCTCCTTCGATGTTCCGTAAACCCAAAATCCACAAATTAAAGAAAAACGTTTCCGAGAAATCATTTACATATAAATATATTAATAAACAAACAGTTCTCATTTGATATAACAAAATCGAAGAAATCACCCTGTATAGAAGTTTTTTTAACGATTAAATTCTTTCACGATCTGTCAGAGTGACAGTTACTATCGAAAATAATTATTGTTAGCAGTTCCCCTCAACAACCGTGTTCCCCCCACTACTCGAACACATTCATACGCTCACCCAATTTTGGTCATTTTTGCTAACATTTTTCGTATATTTCACAGATATTTAATGAAAAATGAAAATAGAGGCGTGGTAGAATTATACCTGTACTTTCAACATCTCTATTCTGAATTGATATTTGACGATCCATGTCGCATGGAAACACACTGCAAGAATAGTGGACTAAAACATTCAAATAGCAATTATTCAAAAACTAATAAACCGACAGCGCCTGGTTTAGTCACGCATAAGGTAGATATCAATTACTATCAATTCCCACAAGCCCATTTGTACAACTTCGATAGTGACGGAGTTATATAATATAAAGAAAATCGCTAAATTTTCCAGTATTTTTTGTTTTTCTCTTATCGGATCGATCCTGGGCTCATTTCATTGGTATTTCCATGCTTTACAATTCACTTGTTGACACCATTGAAATTAGTTCATTATTTTTCATTTAATAAACATGCAACGAAAAAAAACGCAATTTTCTTGTTTCAATTGTTTATAATAAAGTAAAAAACCATAGTTGCGAGTGGAAAAGGTAGCAAAATATCACTACAAATCATTCTTAATGTGATGGCACAGGCAGTATCCTGATAGTATTTTGTGCACGAAAAAATCTCTATTGATTGGTCTATTTGTATTATATAGGTACCAATAATGAAGTTGATGATACATTTATTAACAAAATACACATCAATTTTTGGAAAAAAAATGTAAAATTTCCATGGAAAATTAAAACCACACCAAATTGAAATTAACAGGAAACGTTCTGTCAGTATTATGACCATTTCAATTGTGATGCAAAATTTTGCATATTTTTCCGCCATTGAACCACAGATGCCACCTTCAACGGCGTTTTCAGCAAATGTTACTTCGTCATCTGTACAGCATAAATGAGTTAATCATTATTATCATTATCAATGTTGAATTCAATCAAACCTTTCGATTATTTCAGTTCTAGTCAATTTGCGTGTTTGCATTTTCTAGGTAAAGTGAATGATCAAAGGACACATAAAACATACACCGGAACAGATTGAATTAACTGTGTCAATAGTGTTCTGCTATTCGATGTTCGATTTTGTATACAAAAAACGAGTATTGGAGTTCGCCTTTTCCGGTTAATAGTACCTCTGCACCAAAATATAATTAAGGAATGATTAAGCAAATTGCAGTGGATTTTTCTCTTGACTTTTGAAGCTAAATAGCAACCTTTAGTCGAAGATCCCATTGTAATATTAGTCCGTTCATATTTTATTTAATTGAAAATCTATTTTAATAGATGTGGTCACAAGTATTTTTTAAATATGTTTGTCGTTAATGTAATTATTCACAATGTATTAAAATGGAGTTGCAGAATTAAGTGCACGACTGCAACTTTTCGACCGCAGCTGTATGTTAGCTGTACGGTAATGCAAGTTTCGGACCTACTCACTTCAGCTGCTGCTGCTGCAAATATTCACATTCTTATAGTCTTGTCATTGTCGGTTTTGAATTCTTTGAAGAAAAAAAAAAGAAACGAATGAAATAGAGTTTTAGACTTGTCAAGACGGCCGGACTAAACTACCTAACTAACTAAAATTTATGAAGAATAAATACACCACATATTAAAAGTTTTAGCGGTAGTAAAGACGCAAAAATGTTGTAAAAACAACCCTAAGGGTTCCGTATATACTATATACGGATACCCTTTTAATATCACTCCGGATTTCTGCCTCTGTCATATCACAGCAATTTTCTCCTAAACTAATGGACGGAAGAGGTTGAAATTTGGCATCAATTTGGGGGGAAAACTAAAAAAATCGACCCCCCCCGATCTCCGAAACTACTTAGCCCAAAATTTTGAAAAAAATAGGAAATATAGATCGTTGCGCGAACTTTACAGGAAAAATATGGAGAAACCATTAATATTAATTTTGGGGGGCAAATTATAGAATTAAATAAAAATTTAAGAACAAAAAATTTTTCCAACGCATCATGTAATATATCAAATAAAAGATCCCATTCTGAGGAACACAAATATATTTTTTCAAAATTACAAAAAAATTAATTGAAAGATATTAACAAAAATATACCAAAATTTACCCATTCCCCCCCCCCTTGTCTCCGAAACTATAAAACGTAAAGTTTTGAAAAAATTAGAGGTATAGGGTCTGACCTGAAGTTTACTGGACAAATAAGGAGAAACCTCTACTTTTAATTTTTGGGGTCAAATTACAGAATTAAATGTAAAATATAAAATTAAAATTGTTTCTAACCCATCATGTTACATATCAATGAAAGGTGTCATTATGACGAAAACAAATATATTTTTTCCATATTTTTAAAATAAATTAATTAAAAGATATTAACAAAAATATTTAAAAAATTACCCATCCCCCCCTTATCTCCGAAACCATAAGCTGTAAAATTAAAAAAAAATACAGGTATAACCCCTCACCTGAACTTTACTGGAAAAATAAGGAGAAACCCCTTATATTTATTTGGGGGGGGGGGCAAATTATAGAATTAAATGGAAAATATAAAATTGTAATTGTTTCTAACGAATAATGACGAATACTAATATATTGTTTTTTTTAATAAAAAAATTTAAAATATATTTAAAAAAATGTATTTAAAAAAATACCCATTCCCCCTTTTTTTCCCAAAACTATAAGACCTAAATTTTTTTGTTTACAGGAAAAATACGAAGAAATCGCTAATATTAATATTGGGGAACAAATTATAGAATTAAACGGAAAATAAAAAAATATTTTTTAACACATCATGCAATACATCAAATAAAAGGGTTTATTATGAGGAATACAAATACATATTTTTCATATTTTTAAAATTAATTGTTTACAAGATATTAACATAAAGATATAAAAAATTCTCATTTCTCGCTTTATTTCCAAAACCATACTACCTAAAATTTTGAAAATAATTAGGGGTACTGGTGTTCACTTGAAATTTATAAGAAAACTTATTAGAAAACCCCCATAGTAATTTTAGAGACAAATTATACAATTAAGTGTAAAATAAAAATTCAATTTTCAAACGCATCATATCAGATAAAAGCCTCATTATGTCAATTACAAATATATCATATTTTTAAATCATTTGTTTAAAAGATATTAACAAAAATATTAAACATCGACTTAATTCCCACTTTAGAAACTACACTATTTAAATGTTGAAATATATATTTTATTTGTATTTTTAAATAATATGAATAATAGATTTATAATTTAAAACTCGACCTATTTTGCCCTATATCTTCCAATCTAGAGAGCCTCAAAATTCATACAGTTGATTATAAAAGTCTTTCCTGAAAGTGTATTAGTAAAATAAAACTCTAATGTTAATTTTTGGGGGCCAAATTAGAAAATTAAATATATATATATATATATATATATATATATATATATATATATATTATATATATTCTTATAAAAATCAAGCGAATCCTGAAGTAGATAAAATAAAAAGTCTATGTGTGAAAAATGAAAGAGTATATTTTTTATAAATTTAAAACCCTTCCTTTATAAGATATTAGGGCAAATATAAGAAAATGCACTCATTCCTTGCTTGTCTGAAACTGGAGTATTAGAATCTTGAAGTTGGTACGGAACCCTTAGTATGTGAGTCCAACTCGCACTTGATTAAATTATTATCACTGTTTTCAATTCCCTAGATAAGATGCTTAAAAAGTGAAAATAGTATATATACCCTTAAGAAGTGATTAGTGTGACAAATAAGTTAAGCTGTCCTTCTGGAAGTCCTTTAATCTGTCCCTCCGGTGTAAGTCCTTATTGGAATAAAATAGAATAATGTTCCTTTTTTGATTTTAAAACAAGTTTTTTATTTTTTTTACTAGTGTTTTTGTCAAAGAATATAACGGGTTGTAGGTGAAACAAATGAACAGAAATAAATTAAATTTTATGAAATTTTAACCCTGGAATCTAGCTTTATGTTCGCAAGATCGAAGCGAACCCCCGCCACGAGAGGGACAACCTGAAAGAAGTAGAATACGAGGTAAAGTTTAAACATTACACTGGTGACAGAACAAATATTACATAGTGACAATACGCGCTTTTTCTCTGATGGTGGAAACCGCTCTTTCGCGGGGGTTAAAATTGTCATAATTTCCATAAGCATAGATAGAGGAATAAATTATAAGCATAAACATAAAAATCTTATATTAAAAAATAAGATCAGACTAGAAGTGGCCAATATTCAAGAAATCTATTTACGTGTAAGATGGACAGACTAGAAGTGACCAAGCTTACTTCAATGCACAATTAGCGTTCCAAGGCTAAACATAGGGGGCAATAGAGAGAGCAAGAAGCCATTTCACTCTATTGGGAGCTGCTGTCAGTGAACTTCATTCAGCATGTAGTTCGTTGGCTGTTTCCACCGACCAAGTTAAATAGCCTGTTACCCTTTCTACTGCACTCTCTTTCTAGTCTTGGCAGCATATTTTTGCATTGCAGGCTACCTCCAGAAGTATATGCTATAAGTGTTCAGCTTGGGTCGGAGCGTCCTGATATTTTATTTTGTTCTGAGATACATTCATAATTCAATTACCCCAATCTAATAATTGAACCGAAATACTTGAGACTTTAATTATTAACGAGGGTCAAGGAAGCTGGTATAAATTTGAGCGTCGCACTAAAAAACTCTTCAGTGACTTAATGCCTTTTGAAAATTCCAAATATAATTTTCGCGAAACGTCAACAATTTTCAAATCAGAGTCCAACCTTAGAGGATGTAGTTGTAGAGCTAGCCTGCAATGTACACACATCATATCAAGGCTAGAAAGAAAGGACAATAAAGACGGTACTAGCTTTTCGAGATTGTTCAATCCATTGAACGCAAGACAATATATTGTTTCTAGTCGAGAACCATCATCAGTTGCGCTACCCACAACTGATTGAATTCTCGTATAATTATTTATGTATATAGTACATATAAGTGAATTTGATATTTTATATCGAAATGAATTCCGACATCCAGGTGTTGCAGGAAAATATAGCTCACAGAGACTCCAAATCGGGAATTTTTATTATTATTGAGAATTCAATCAGTTGAGGGTAGCGCAACTGATGAAGGTTCTCGACTAGAAACAATATATTGTCTTGCGTTCAATGGATTGAAAAATCTCGAATAGTTAGAGTCGTATTTTCTTTGACAGGTTTTAGAAAACCTACGCTTTTTTCGTGTGATTTCTATCATGGGAATCACAGTGAAACGTCATTATGCACAGTACGACTCCCGATTTGGAGTCTGTGTGAGCTAGATTTTTGTGAACTTCTGGATGTCGGAATTCATTACGATATAAAATAATAAAGACAGTATCAGACTATCTCACTAGGTGGGTGGAAGCAGCCAATGAACTGCATGCTGAACGTATTTCATTGGTAGCAACGGCCAAACGAGTGAAATTGCCTCTTGCCCTCTCTTTTTAGTCTTGCCACAATATTTGTGCATTGCAGGCTACCTCCAGATATATATTCTATAAGATACAACGGATGAAAGAATGCACACCGTAATGAGCCATGAACTACATATTTCTATCCGCGAAACAATACACTCAAACATACATACAATCACGGTAAATAAACTCCAGATTTATCATAATTCTAATTCCTAACAAACCCCCGGAGACAACCCAAAACAGATCCCACATTAATAGCCCTCAGTACTTACCTCCTTTTTCAACCTTATTGACTTTTTCAGGTCAGACAACATTTTTATTTGCGAAAATGCTCAAAGTTTTCTATTTTACATAGATAAACCGGATAATCGATAATTGAAAAAACCACTTAAAAACAGCAAAAATTTTCACTATTTATTTATTTTTATTTGACATATGTTTCACCAAGTCTGGCTACTTCAGAAATTGTAAATACAATAACAAATAAAAAACGCCTGTAAATCTCAGAACAGAAGTTAAAATGTTCGCAGCATTTTCTCTGTCCTTACTTGTTGCTCAATTTTTAAGCCAATTCTGATGAGAAGTCAAATCAAGGATATTTTTCATGGAGATATTTATTTTTGTTGAGCCATTGTATTGGTTGATCAGAAAATGTTCTTCTCTCATGTACCCAATCCTGATTTGCAAGGTAATTCTAAATGTTGTTAGTTGATTACTGCTTATATTCTTTATATTTTCCCCGACACTGACAAAAATTTCATTTGATAAACAATACGGTTTGCAATTGTTAGGACAAAAAATTTCTAATTTATTCGGGTACCAAGTGTAAACTTATTTTTATAGGGTTTCGACCTGTCGGTCCGGATCAAAGGCTCGTTGAGCTGTTTTCCAATTGTGTCACTAAAAAAAAAGCCAATTTACAGGAAAGACGTTAGACACGTATTAAAAGGCGCTTACTTAAATTGTTTCTAAATGACTAAGGAGGCAAATAGTTATTTGGGATGTTCTTTGGGTTTTTACTCTTCATAAAGGTTTCTGAAAACTACAGTTTGTGGAAACTACCCGGAACACTAATGACTTCTGTCAGAAAAACACTCTCGCAGAATTAAATGAAATAAAGCATGTAACGAATGTCCGATTTTCGATATTCGCGAATACGAATGCGAATGCGAACTTTTTCTTCCAATATTCGCGAATACGAATGCGAATGAGAATATTAGATTTTTTAATATGCTGCCAAAAGTAAGCAATCACATACACACATTTGATCGCCCATTTACGACCGTTCATTTTAAAAGACAACTAATATAATTTACTTATTTTGAGTTTATTCAAAAATTATACCACAAATTGTATTGTATATAATTATTATATAAAGCAGTTCTTCTATTTTTAATACATAAACTGAAATATCTGCTGAACCTTTGTTGTGTCACAGATGTATAAACAGAAAATTTTGTATCCTAACACCAAACCCTTACTCTCAAAGCTGTTTCAACAGTTAAGCTGTCATCATATTGGAGTGAACCAAAAAAGTTTGATATGTATATAATATTTTGGTTTATGAGACTAGTTATAAGAAGTTTGTAAAGTTCGTTTATGTGGGACACACCTTTAGGAAAATATTCTGCATATTTCCAATTTGTCAGTTTGGCCTGACAAACGGCCTGGAGCTAGTCTGAGCGTTCCAAAAACTGTCAAATTTAAACTTGGCCCTGAAGTTCAAAGCTAGGGGTCTATTGAGTATCGAAACCTTTTAAAAACGTTTAGAAGTAGGAGATATATTTTAAAGAAACGGTTTACTGGCGAAAAATGTTTTGTTACAAATTCCTTAACAACAGCACAAAACGATAGGTTGAATACATCCATCACAAAAAACAACACGTGAAACACCATGAACCTTTGTTTGTTTAGAGAAAGGGATGAGTTCAGTAACTATGTAATGGTGACTGAGGAACTCTCAAAACATTATAAAGTTGACTGAGTAAGCAATCAGGCTAAACTCGAAAAATTGTTGCGGTATTTCTTTACATCACCCGGTATGAAATTGTAGCAGGATTTGACTCACCCTATAACCTCTCAAAATTAAGGTTTTATTAAAAATTTTATCGTCATTAGGTTGCACCCCTGTCACACGGCTGTCAATATCCGAAATAGCAGCGGTACCCAACGAAGCAAAATTTGTCATCAGGAGATTAAAGCATACGGTACCATGCCATCATATCATACGTAAATAGGACAGTTATTTTTTGACAGATTCGTAAGCTCAACCTTCCGTTGTATTTATAAATATTCAAGCTTTAAGAATCTTATTGTTGAAACTTTCAGAATCTTATTGTTAAAGCTAGAAGTGACCCAAGAAAGTACCAACATGTTTCAAAGTTTTATACATCTGCAATTTTGTTTTTAAAACGGATTTAGCTCTCTGACACCATCAATTCTCTTTTAAACAACCCATTATTTAAATCAGTACACAGATAAAAATGTTATAAAACGAAAATAGAATTTCGTTTTACTTGGACAACCTTAATAATACTATCGCAAGACAATATGCTGCTTCTAGTCGAGAACCTTTATCAACCCTCCCCTCAACTGATTGAATCTCTAAAAGATTGTATCATAATTTCTTTGACAGGTTGTAATTAACCTACGAATTCATTGTCCTAGAATCACAAAGAAACGGCGTTATATACAGTATGACTCCCGATTTCGAGTCTCTGTGTGCTAGTTTTTCCTGAAACTCCTAGATCTCGAATTTTTGCCATAAAACCCTATATCATGTTATGAAACTGCCAAAACTTGCTTAATTTAATTTAGCAATTAAATAGATCCTTAATTACATTTACATGTTCAGATTCCAGAAGAAATGTAAATATGTAGTTGACACAGAACTAGTGTATTTTGTATTAAAGTTATAAAGAAATTTATGTCATTATACAATTGTACCTGTACTTAACTTTTGAATTGACAAGTGCTTTTCTTTTTCGCTTTTCATTGTCAAACACATTCGCAAAAAATTCGCATATATAACCGCGAATACGAATGCGAATATTAAAAAAAGAGGCGAATATTCGGACATGCGAATGCTTAATTTATATAATGATAATAAATATTATATAAACAAAATATAAATTATTAACAATTTTTTAAAGCTATATTTATTACGCTATTATACAAAAATATTTTAACAAGTACATAAATGTTTTTATTTTACAAACTCTTAATTTTAACTTTTAAATTGCATCTAAGTTTGTTACCAAATACTTGAGCATTTGACCAGCTGTGCAAATAGAGCCAACATTTTCGAAACATGGGTATTTAAAGGCAATAAAAGTTGCCTGTTAAGTATTGAATTTATAATGATATCAGTCGTATATAATATACGTTTACTGTATGTCTGCTGTAAATAAGAAGTACTTCCAGGTAGAAAATTTCCAGCCAAAGAAACCCTTTTAATAGTGTACATGTTCATTACTCTCTAGTTTAAGGTAGATAGATATACTCAAGCGACAGTAAGGTAACCCATCAATCTTTAAAAAAATCATTCAAACTTAAAATAGAAAAATCTGCGAGGATAAATATTTATGATAAGACATACATTATTATAAGAAGCTTTAACTAACAAATTAAAGTAAAAATGTGAAAACTCATACTTGGCTATTAAGTCTTTTTATATATCCGTATATAAAATATACGGATTCCCTTATAATATCACTCAGGATTTCTGCCTCTGTCACATCACAGCAATTTTCTCCTAAACTACTGGACGGAAGAGGTTGAAATTTGGTATCAATCTATAGTTTGGTGACCCGATCAGGAGTACATATCGTAAAAGAAAAAAATTTGATTTTAGGGGTACTTCTGGGGGGAAAAACTAAAAAAATCGACCGTTCCCCCCCTGATCTCCGAAACTACTGAGCCTAAAATTTGGAAAAAAATAGGAAATATAGAGCGTTGCCCGAACTTTACAGGAAAATTAAGGAGAAACAATTAATATCAATTTTGGGGGGCAAATTATAGAATTAAATAAAAATTTAAAAATAAAAAATTTTTCAAACGCATCATTTAATATATCAAATGAAAGGTCTCATTCTGAGGAACACAAATATATTTTTTTCATATTTTAAAAAAATATCTTTAAAAAGATATTAACGAAAATATACCAAAATTTACACATTCCCCCCCCCTTATCTCCGAAACTATGAAACGTAAAGTTTTGAAAAAAAATAGATTTATAGTTTCTGACCTGAAGTTTACTGGAAAAATAAGGAGAAACCTCTACTTTTAATTTTGGGGGGCCAATTACAGAATTAAACGGAAAATATAAAATTAAAATTGTTTCTAACCCATCATGTTATATATCAAATGAGAGGGCTCATTACGACGAAAACAAATATATTTTTTTCAAAATTTTAAAATAAATAAATTAAAAGATAATAACAAAAATATTAAAAAATTTACCCATTCCCCCTCCTTATCTCCAAAAGCATAAGCTGGAAAATTTTGAAAAAAAATGGAGGTATAGCCCCTCACCTAAACTTTACTGGAAAATTAAGAAGAAACCCCTAATATTTATTTTGGGGGGGGCAAATTATAGAATTAAATGGAAAATTAAAATTAAAATTGTTTCTAACCCATCATGTTATATATCAAATGAAAGAGCTCATGATGAAGAAAACAAATATATTTTTTCCATATTTATAAAATAAATTAATTAAAAGATATTAACAAAAATATAAAAAAATTTACCCATTCCCCCCCCCTTATCACCGAAACCATAAGCTGCAAAATTTTGAAAAACTGGAAGTATAACCCCTCACGTGAACTTTACTGGAAAAATAAGAAGAAACCCCTAATATTCATTTTGGGGGGCAAATTATAGAATTAAATGGAAAATAAAAATTATAATTGTTTCTAACGGGTCATGTAATATATAAAATTAAGGGCTCATTATGACAAATACAAATATATTTTTAAATTTTTTTTAATGAATATTTTAAAATATATTAAAAAATATTTTAAAAAAGTACCCATTCTCCCCGTTATTCCCCAAACTATAAGACCTAAATTTTTTTGTATATTGGAAAAATATGAAAAAATCCCTAATTCAGTAGAATTAGGGCTCCCAATTAATAGAATTAAACGGAAAATAAATTATTAGAAAACCCCCATAGTAATTTTAGGGACAAATTTATACAATTAAATGGAAAATAAAGATTCAATTTTCAAACGCATCATGTAATATATCAGATAAAAGGCTATTTATGTGAATTTCAAATATAACATATTTTTAAATCATTTGTATAAAAGATATTAAAAATATTAAACATCGACTTAATTCCCACTTTAGAAACTACACTATTTAAAATTTGAAAAATATATTTTATTTATATTTTTAAATAATTTGAATAACAGATTTATTAATTTATAATTTAAACTTTGACCTATTTTGCCGTTTTTCTTCCAATCTACAGAGCCTCAAAACTCAGACAGTAGATTATAAAAGGCATTTCTGAAAGTTTATTAGTAAAATAAAACTCTAATGTTACTTTTTGGGGGCCAAATTAGAAAATTTAATACAAGATAAAAATCAAGCGAATCCTAAAGCAGATAAAATAAAATGTCTATTTATGTGGAAAATCAAAGTGTATATTTTTTATAAATTTAAAAACGCTTCCTTTAAAAGATATAAGGGTAAGTATAAGAAAATGCACTCATTCCCTGCTTGTCTGAAACTGGAATATTCGAATCTTGAAGGTGGTACGGAACCCTGAGTATGCGAGTCCAACTCGCACTTGACCAAATTATTTAAATTTGCAATGAAATATTTCACAGATGCTCACTGTATGTGGTCTCGGTATCACTCATAATATTTTCTAAAACGATAAAATCTCGCTCTAGTGTGAAGCCCTAATGTCTAGGAATTTGTCAACTAGTTTTCAACTATGATATATTGGAATGTATTTTGTGTTGTACTTATCTCCGTGATATGACGTTCGATTTCTTCCATATGAAGGCAACTATTGTTCCGGGCAGTTTCCAGAAACTGCTCTTAGGTACTACAACTTAATTTTCAATTTTTTAACTTATCTGTATTTCTAACGAACCATTGTAAGGAGTGAAAATTTAAATGGACATCCAAAATGGCGTTTACTCAGTCGGTAACTATCAAGGTGGGTGGCGACAAATAGACATACTTTGTTATCTCCCTCACAAAACTTTAAGTCAAAAGCCAAATGACGGTCAAAAACTTATAATACATCATAAATCTGACGTGTTTTGTGGTTGGGTACTCCAGACTTTCCCTTTTCCGACAATTTTCGTAACCACAAACATTGCCTGACTTATGAAAATGAAACTACTCATGAACTTTCAGGAGTTTGGTAATAAATTAACAAAAGTGGTTATGTACGGCGAACTATAACTATAACGCTTTAATGCCGTTATAGACCAATCAATAGAGCAAAAATTAACTGATAATGTGTAAAAAATACTATCAGGATACCGACTGTGCCATCACATTAACAAAGATTCCTAGCGATATTTTGCTATGTTTTCCACTCGCAACTATGGTTTTTTACTTTGTTATAAACATATGAAGCAAGAAAATTACGTTTTTTTTTCTTAGCATGTTTATAAAATCAAAAATAATAAACTAATCTCAATGGTGTCAACAGGTCAATGATAAAGCAAAAAAATACCAATGAAATGAGCCCAGGCTCAATCCGATTGGATCATTAGTAACAGGGAAAAACAAAAAATACTGAAAAATGTAGGATTTTTTTTAAAAAAATCGTGTATTCGTCACTTTAGAAGCTGTAGAACTGGGCTTGTAGGAACTGATAGTAATTTAAATCTATTTTATGTATGCCAAAACCAGGCGCTACCGGTTTATTAGTTTTTGAACAATTGTGACAAAGTTTTCTGTTCACTATTTTTGCTATGCGTCATAGATAATCAAATTTAAATTTTGAAAGTAATTGTTGAAAGTAGAGGTGTCATTCTACAAAGCCTCTATTCTCATTTTTCACTAAATGTCTGTGAAATATCTGAAAAATGTTAACAAACATGAAAAAAATGGGCAAGCGTATGAATGTATCCAAGGAGTGGGGGAAACACGGTTGTTGAGAGGAAGCGTATAGTAATATATAGTAGAGGCACATACATAGATCGTTTTAATATTTAAAATCCTTACAAGTAAGAATTTTTTTAATGACCGCTCTCCTTCGATGTTCCGTCAACCCAAAATCCACAAATTAAAGCAAAAACGTTTCCGAGAAACCATTTACATATAAATATATTAATAACCAAATCGAACAAATCACTCTCTATAGAAGTTTTTTTAACGAATAAATTCTTTCACCATCTGTCAGAGTGACAGTTACTATCGATAATAATTATTGTTAGCAGTTCCCCTCAACAACCGTGTTCCCCCCACTACTCGAACACATTCATAGCTAACCAAATTTTGGTCTTTTTTGCTAACATTTTTCGTATATTTCACAGAATGAAAATAGAGACGTTGTAGAATGATACCTCTACTTTCAACATCTCTATTCTGTATTGATATTTGGCGATCAGTGTCGCATGGAGACACACTGCAAGAATAGTGGACTAAAAACTTCAGATAGCAATTATTCAAAAACTAATAAACCGATAGCGCCTGGTTTAGTCACGCATAAGGTAGATATCAATTACTATCAATTTCCACAAAGCCAGTTCTACAACTTCGATAGAGACGGAGTTATAATAATATAAATAAAAATTTTCCAATATTTTTTGTTTTTCTCTGTTACTAAAGATCTTATCGGATCGATCCTGGTCTCATTTCATTGGTATTTCCATGCTTTACAATTCACCTGACGACACCATTGAGATTAGTTTATTATTTTTCATTTTATAAACACGCAACGAAAAAAAAACGCAATTTTCTTGTTTCAATTGTTTATAATAAAGTAAAAAACCATAGTTGCGAGTGGAAAAGTTTGCAAAATATCACTGCAAATCATTCTTAATGTGATGGCACAGGCAGTATCCTGATAGTATTTTTTGCACGAAAAAATCTCTATTGATTGGTCTATTAATAAATTAAGAGCAAATCGCTGGGAAATATGGATTCAAACTGAAGATGACGCACATTTGAAGAAAAAGGTTTTTATAAATAAAAAAAATTGTGACCAGAATCAAAACGGAGAAGTCAACAAAACTTCATTCCATTTGTTGACAATTATCTGGATTTTTTTGTCGAAAATCAGTTTGTTAGCGAATAATTATTTAAGTACCTATTTAAATTCCGGAAGTGCAATATTCATATATAGTCATATAATTCATTTTTATCAACTCGTACACGATCTGACTGTGCTTTTGCAAACCGATAACACACTAATAGGTACCATTTTCGTTATCGTAACTTTTTCTACGGAAACGTCTCACAC
Organism: Octodonta nipae; assembly: GCA_034190945.1. Taxonomy (NCBI): domain Eukaryota; kingdom Metazoa; phylum Arthropoda; class Insecta; order Coleoptera; family Chrysomelidae; genus Octodonta; species Octodonta nipae. The sequence goes on from CM067217.1 coordinate 21,229,333, forward strand.
GAATATCGGGAAATTTTTACAAATTAGTTGCCATTATTGTATGAAATCTCAATCTAGCGTTGTGGTAGGAGGTTGAAACGTTATGTCTGGCTGACTTGGGGGACGGTGGAGTGTGAGATGGCGAAGACAGAATCAACAATCGAATCAACGTAATAAAATTTGTTTGTTTTTAGTTTACCTGTTGCCCATGACTCGCACCGGTACACATTCTGCCGTCTTGCGTTACGGTAGCGCGAAGTGCAACAGTTTCGCGATTTTTATTTTGGTGATTTTGTTGAGAATTTAGAATATAACTTTTGTTCGGTTCACGATCTTGTGAAAATGGGAACACCACTTAATGATAATCAAGGAAGAAATAGAGAGTAAGTATCTTTGAAAAAAATAAATAGTACAATTATGAAGCATTTGAGAAGACAAATATTTAATTACTACTCTATGTTTATCAAACTTTAGAGAATTTATTCCTAGATTTTTATGAATTCGAATATTTTACGAATTCTGATATTTTTTCAGTAGACTACAACCACTTTTTAATCGACTTCCAAAAATAATTTCATATCAATTCGACGCCATCCTTTTTATGTATGCTCAACGGCTTAAACAATTTTGATCATTCAAACTGCATTGTATTAAGGAATATCACGGAGAGATGCCCTGCAATTTTCTATTTATAGTTCTCCAGAAAATTGTTAAAAAGCACTTATCAAGGGACTGCAATGCTATGAATCTTCACTGATTTCTCTAAAACTAAATATTTTAAATAGTATTCTACGAAGACATATTCCGACTTAACTCCGTATGTTTTTCTATAACTTAAATAAAACCTACCTAACATTTTTCATATATTCGGAAAAATATGTGCAAACAAAACTTAACGTCTAAGTAAATGTCCATTAAATTTACTACACAAATCTCTAAAATTAAATGTCTGGATAAGTCACGAAAAATAATTGACAGTGAATACATCAGTTTATAGAGCAAAATTTAACTCTTTTTCGGAGATAACAATTCGCTTATACCATCACATCAGTAAAAGTTTATAAAAACCCTCAAAAATGCGAATTTCTTTTGTTTTTTGCTTATATAATGCAAAGTATGGAGGAATCGTAATGCCGTCTACCGGAAAGTTGTAGAGAATAAGAAATCCTTCTTAATGAATATTTATACATCCTGATTAGATCATTTTTTACCGATGGTTTAAGATATTAAGTTTATATAGGCTCACGATGGATACTATTGAATATGAAGTTTTTGAACAATTCGAATTTAAATAATTTAGAATGCTATTTTGCACATCCCACCGTATTAACGAGAATAGTTCGACCGGGATATATATTTTCAAAATTCATAAATTCCACTTCAATTTATCTATCTTGGTTTTTATAATCCTGAGAGGTTGGTTTATATAATCTAGCTGTCGCCCAGTGGTCGAAATTCGACCAATTGTGTCAATATCTCTGGCAGGTTAAGAAACATGAAAATTTTATCGTGACATTCTCTCCTAGGACTTTAGGGAGAACAGCAATTACACAGAACGGATCCAGATTCGGAACCTCTGTGTGATAGTTTCCTCGAAAATCCTAGATGTCGGTCTTACATCTCGCTTCTACAAATTTTTTTCAGATATAATTCATAGAACTTTATTTGTGTTCAAATTCGTAATTCTTAATTTAATATGACAACAATTCAACTGCTAATGGGCTACCCTACATATTTATTTTTTCTAACACCCCTGTATAGCTATAATTGCACTCAATTCTCTAACATTTATTAAAATCCTCATTATAATAATTCGATCTCATTATATATTTCCACCACCCTGTATATGCAACTGCTTATGGACCACGCATAATATTTTTTAACATTTTTCAACCACCGGGTAAACCATTCTGTATATGCCACTGCCTATGACCCACCATATTTACTCTTTTTGTTTATGAAATTTTTAATTATCTTCTGTAACTATAATTTTACTCCGACCTATATTTCAATCATTATATATATGGAACTCTTCGTGGTCTACTCTATAAATCAATTCCTATTCTAACATTTTTTATCACCATCCTGTATATCTATAATTCCTCTTACCCTATATTTCATCTTAACTATATATACAACTGCTTATGGGTTACAAAATGTTGCATTTCCATTTCCGCCACCCTGTATATGCATCTATGTATAACATTTTTTGCACCACCCTGTATAACTGTAATTTTACTGCACCTTCTATTCCAAGAACCCTGTAAATTCAACCGCTAATGGGCTTCCCAATATAATTATTTTATTAGTTATAATTGCACTCTACTCTATATTTTAAATACCCTAAATATGCAACTGCTTATGTGCCACCCATTAAAAAAATTATTTCTAACATATCTGGAATCGCCCTCTATAATTATGATATTCAACGATTACTTTACCTACTAAACAATAACAACGCTTGCATGCCACCTCCAGAAGTACATGCTCTAAGTATATAATAGCATTGGTTTGTCTATATATAATTACTCAATGGTTTGAGTCTGGCGGCAGCGGCACGCGGCACATTCATTTGTTTGGCGTTGACATTATTGACGTAAATAATGAATTTTTATTATATTTTATTTAATGAATGAACCAATATTATAAATTAAGATTAGCATTCTGCACTGAAGGTCGTCAGTAGCTACTAAACAAAACAAAAATGAAGAAAATCGGTTGAGAAACAGAGGAGAAAATGGTACCTAATCGTTTTGTCTTAGCCTATTTATATATAGATAATAGTAAACATTACATTCAATGTACGAATATGCGACAGCAGGCCAGCGGTGAACTGACAATAGCTGTCAAGGCGTATGGACGGATCTATAATTTTCTTAAAGGGCCCGAGATAAAAATTATGGTACATTGTATTATTATATGTTTTTTTCTCAGCAGTTTATTACCGTTTTATTTACATAACTATTGCTTGCTCACATTGGTCTATTTTGCATTGTTTTATTAAGTTGATGGTTGCCTATATACATACAGTTTACTGGTATTAATTAAATGACCTTTCCACTGACTGGATCCGCCACTGTCAAAATTCGGAGGGTACATCGTTTAAGCCAAATTTCAAAAGCAGTATTAATACATTTTACGGAACTATGGCAAAAATGAAGTGACGTGCACTTCATAAGCTTTCAACATATATTTTACATATCGCTAACAAACTATCATGGTTAATAGGAAAAATATTTCTACAGATTATTTAAATTGCAAATCTGCAAGATCTACTTAACGTGCAATATCGATCTTCAGTGTTATTAATTTCAACGTTATAAGCTATCACTAGGAGGCAGGTTAAGTTCCAGCTATTATTACAACCAAGTTATAATTTTTTTTAAATCACTCACTTTATGAAAAATGCTGCGATCAATTTGAAGATTTTCTCATTCTCTACAATTTTTCTATTGGCGGCATTATGAACAGATTTTACACTATAAGCAAAAAATAATTTCAAGATTCTAATATTCCAGTTTCAAACAAGCAGGGAATGAGTGCATTTTCTTATATTTACCCTAATATCTTTTAAAGGAAGCGTTTTAAATTTATAAAAAATATAAACTTTCATGTTCCACAGATAGACTTTTTATTTTATCTGCTTCAGGATTTGGCACCCAAAAATTAACATTAGAGTTTTATTTTACTAATAAACTTTTAGGGAAGCCTTTTATTATCTATTGTCTGAATTTTAAGGCTGTGTAGATTGGAAGATATAGGACAAAATAGGTCAAGTTTTAAATTATAAATTATTAAATCTATTATTCAAATTAATTAAAAATACAAACAAAGTATATATTTCAAAATTTAAATAGTGTAGTTTCTAAAGTGGGAATTAAGTCGATGTTTAATATTTTTGGTAATATCTTTTAAACAAATTTAAAAATATGATATATTTGTAATTCACATAATGAGCATTTTATCTGATATGATGCGTTTGAAAATTGAATTTTTACTTTCCACTTGATTGTATAATTTGTCCTTAAAATTACTATGGGGGTTTTCTAATATTTTTTCATATAAATTTCAAGTGAGCACCAGTACCCCTAATTTTTTTGATATTTTTGTTAATATCTTTAATTAATTTATTTTAAAAATATGGAAAAAATATATTTGTTTTCGTCATAATGAGCCCTTTCATTTGATATATAACATGATGCGTTAGAAACAATTTTAATTTTAAATTTTTCATTTAATTCTGTAATTTGCCCCCCAAAATTAAAAGTACAGGTTTCTCCTTATTTTTCCAGTAAACTTCGGGTCAGACCCTATACCTCTAATTTTTTTCAAAACTTTACGTTTTATAGTTTCGGAGATAAGGGGAGGAGAATGGGTAAATTTTGGTATATTTTCGTCAATATCTTTTTAATACAGTTTTTTTTAAATATGAAAAAAATGTATTTGTGTTCCTCAGAATGGGACCTTTCATTTGATATATTACATGATGCGTTTGAAAAAACAATTATTTTTAAATTTTCATTTAATTCTATAATTTGCCACCCAAAATTAATATTAATGGTTTCTCCTTATTTTTCCTGTAAACTTACGCAACGATCTATATTTCCTTTTTTTTTCAAAATTTTAGGCTCAGTAGTTTCGGAGATCAGGGGGGAACGGTCGATTTTTTTAGTTTTTTTGCCCCAGAAGTACCCCTAAAATCGAAATTTCTGTATTTACGATATGTACTCCTGATCGGGTCACCAAACTATACGTTGATACCAAATTTTAACCTCTTCCATCCAGTAGTTTAGGAGAAAATTGCTGTGATGTCAGAGAGGCAGAAATCCGGAGTGATATTATAAGACCCCATATTTTTTGGGGTTTGCTCAAATAATTTATTTCTACGAGTTTGCTGTTAAAATTATCTGAGTTATGACTTATAAACTATTGTTTATGTGATGGCTGATGCGGTTTGTTGTTGAATTTTATGTCACCTAAAAATCTGTATTGACTGGTGTAGAAGTCAATTCTTTTTAAATAGCGTTTTATATAAAAACACATAAGTAAATATATATACAGATATATATCCACATATTTAAAACTATATCATTCAACGTATGACAGCCGTTTCGAACACTCGGACCATCTGTCAAGAGTATGGTATATGTTATAGCATAGTATGCCTTCATATACATAAATTACTCACTAGACGGTAATGTCACCGACATCTATTAGGTTCAATACACTGACTATTGTCTTACTGATGTGTATTACATACAAGTATTTCACTTTAGAACTTGTCATTCAAGGAAGCGTACCTGACGAGAACTCCTGGTTCGAAACGGCTGTCATACGTTGAATGATATAGTTCTAAATATGTGGATATATATCTGTATATATATTTACATATGTGTTTTTATATAAAACACTCGGACCATCTGTCAAGAGTATGGTATATGTTATAGCATAGTATGTCTTCATATACTTAAATTACTCACTAGACGGTAGATGTTAGCGACATCTATTAGGTTCAATACACTGACTGTTGTCTTACTGATGTGTATTACATACAAGTATTTCACTTTAGAACTTGTTATTCAAGGAAGCGTATCTGACGAGAACTCCTGGTTCGAAACGGCTGTCATACGTTGAATGATATAGTTCTAAATATGTGGATATATATATGTATATATATATATATATATATATATATATATACATATATATATATATATTTACTTATGTGTTTTTATATAAAACACTCGGACCATCTGTCAAGAATATGGTATATGTTATAGCATAGTATGCCTTCATATACTTAAATTACTCACTAGACGGTAGATGTCACCGACATCTATTAGGTTCAATACACTGACTGTTGTCTTCCTGATGTGTTTAACATCCAAGTATTTCACTTTAGAACTTGTCATTCAAGGAAGCGTATCTGATGAGAACTCCTGGTTCGAAACGGCTGTCATACGTTGAATGATATAGTTCTAAATATGTGGATATATATCTGTATATATAGTTCATAAGGTTTTTCCTAGGTTGTCCCTTATGTTTTAATGCGATCACTGAATCAACCATATTCTTTGATCGCATTTTAGGCGAATGCACTATCTTATAACAAAGTCGCACCTAGGAGCGCCACATAAAATTTTGAAAATCACTCTTTCAAATTCTTCTAATTTGAAAGGAACTATATTTTTACACGATCTTTAGAAAATTAAATTCTCTTAGTTACGTCATAAGTAGATATTGTCAAACATTTCATTTTTTCCATTTGAGAATTGTGCCTTTTTTCATAGTTTCATTGCCAACGAATCTGACCTAGAGTCCGAAACGTTAGGAAATATACAGAAATTTCGTGACTTGTGGTATTATTTCCCAGAAAGTGTTTAAACATTATAGAATTTATGTTCAATTTATTCTCCAAACCACTTAAAATATTAACATTGTGTTAAAAAATTCAACAGTAGCAAAAATTTACGGCCACTTAGACAATTGTACGTCGTAAATAAAACTTGTTATGGCACATAAAATTCATTTGTGTTTTTTGTGCAACAAAAATTTAATGAGATACCAGTTACAAATGTTTAAAGAAGACTGGTTTGTTTCTGGATAACTGTGTGGTTGGCGAAGGTCAAAACAAGAGTGCCTAATAATTTATTATGGTAACTTGTTCTTCAAAATCTGAAACTTGTTTAACTATTGCTCCAATTAAAATTTACTCAAGTTGGGCTTTAATAAATTTTTTACTATTAGTACTGTCGCTTTTCGAGATTTACAATGCTCTAAACACTGCAGAATACATTATATCATTTATATACAGGGCGAATCAACGAAAACATCAGTGATATTTTGTGAGTAATTCCTCGAATGTACGAAAAGAAGTCTTTACTTTATAAGCTTGATATGTGCTTTTTATTTTTAAAGAGTGAAAACCACTCCGTAAGCTAAAAAATAAGTATAACATAAGAATATACGTTTCATAGGATATAATTATATCCAAACGACTAGAACAAGTATTATTTAACATTGTACAACATTACTTACACGTTATTATGTAGTATTTATGATATTGCAACCGTTAAAAACCACCCTTAACAACAAAAATTATTTTTTTATCATTTTCAAATATTTTTAGACGTATATATGAAAAATAAAAGTCTTCTGTATAGTTATGGTACAATAAATAATTTATTACAATATTTCAACCCTTCAGAACCACCCTTTATGAGAAAATTACGAAAAAAATATTTTTTTTATTTTCATAATTTTTTATACTTTAACGATTTTCAAAATACACTGACTACAGCCAAGTAAACATAGCGTCATGAGCAAATGTTCAATAGGTGCTTGGTTTGCTCCTTTTTTCCTCATCTGTTATTGCTTGAATATACTAAATAGTCTTAATTTTGAAGATATCGCAAAAATTCGAAATCCGTTTTAGAGGGAATTGTAACAGCTACAATTCCTATGTTGTTTTTTACGAGATTTTTTAGATTAAAGTGCATGAAATATATGATCTCCACTCTCGACTGTTACCTTCTAACCGTGATATCTCGGTTAATTTTTGTGCTATGGAAATAATAAGAAGGAAAACATTCTGGAAAAAATGCTAAATTTTTGCTTTGTAACATTTTCTTGTATTTCTTCCTATATCGCTGCAACTTTCAGGATATTTTAAAAGCATCTAAATAAAGTAAATTGTAGAAGGATAGCCTTTAATTTCAAATATGGTGGTAAATATATCAGTTTTATTACAGTATTAAAAAAATCAATTAGCTGCTTTTTTACCATAACTCCGTCAATTAATATGCTAATGTCTTAAAATCAATATTATTTTGAAGCACTTCAAAAAATGTTTAGTGAATTTTTTTTGTAAAACGTAAACTTTTTGAAGTTATTTCACTTTAAACGCTGCTCATTTAGAGGCCACCGGACAAGAACTGACCTTCAACCAGTAGTATCTTAACATTTATTGTCCCTACATAAATAAAAAACCCAAATTCTTCCTTTTCTTATAAGAGTCATTTTCTTTAAAAGATTTTTTTGTAGGAGGTAAATTTTTCCACTATTCGAGAAAAACCGCCGAAAAACGTGTTTTCTGGACGAAAAATTAACGTTTTCTATCATAAATAACTCAAAAAGTATTGATTTTTCGAAAAATGTTTATAGCCAACTGTTTACTTTGAATTCATCCCTCTATCGATTTTTGCACTTATTTTTGCCATTTTAATATCCACCCCCTAGAAGGGGTGGCTCTCACCCCCTGGGCGAGATCACACATTGGGACAATATAAGTTTTGCTTTTTATGCCATTTTCAACCTACTGTCAAAATTTCAGACAAACCGATTTACTGGCAAAAAATTTCTAGGGGAATTCTTCAGTCATTGTACTAATAGATTAGCTCAATTCGGAAATTCCAGTTATAACTAACTAATTTATAATCATCATCTACAACTTTTTTTTAGTTTAAGTTAACTTCAAGAATTTAAAAGGGAATATCATCTCATATTAGCGTATCTCCTTACCTACTACTTATGGGAAGAAAAATAATTTTTGAATGATCAAAATACTCAGACATGGTCAATAACGGTCTAGGTTCAAGCCCATACTCGTCCTTCGGGACTTTTGGAAGAAGGATAATTCTTTTTAAGTCGGTTCTTTTTTAAATCTAAATATAAATAGGCAAAGACAAGACGATTAGGTACCATTTTCTCCTCTGTCTCTTAAACGATTTTCTTCATTTTTGTTTTGTTTAGTAGCTACTGACGACCTTCAGTGCAGAATGCTAATATTAATTTATAATATTGGTTCATTCATTAAATAAAATATAATAAAAATTCATTATTTACGTCCATACTGTCAACGCCAAACAAATGACAGTGCCGCCGCCGCCAGACGGTCAAAACTTAAAACATTGAGTAATTATATATGGAGCGATCGTTAGATCCTGTTGTATACATAGAGCATGTACTTCTGGAAGTGGCATGCAAGCGTTGTTATTGTTTAGTGGTAAAATAGTCAATGTAGTAGATCATTATTGATTTATCGAACGCGTTGCAGTAACTTTCATATTAAATATTAAATGTGAATTTAATTATTTGATTAATATATTATTATCACAATCTTTCCGAAGGTGTTGTGTAAAAAAATGTCATGCCGCGGACAATAGAGAATGTATTAAATATTTAAGTTCTCCTAGGGTTGTTGGTCCTCTCTTTTCTTTAATATTTCCGAACTTGATTGAAACCGCAAATGACGAAAACTTTTAGATTGCAAAGAACAATCTTCCAATTATTATATCGAATATTTTGGCAGGAGCGGTTCCAGCCAAAAATTTGTGGGGTCATTCATTTGTCAAAAATATTTCGAATACCGATATTTGATTACATTTTTATTTTCTTTTTATTTCAAAAGATTTGTCAATATGAGTGAACAATTTTGGTCATTACATCTACTTCTCTGGTTTCTCCACAACTCTGTTTATTATAAAAATATACTTTTTACAATTTCATGAAATAGGGTCGAATTTCGACCATTGGGCGACCACTAGTATAAATTATTTATTCAGGCGTCCCAAGTGGATCAAAAGGAAAATTTCTTTTAACATGTGCCACTAATATATTCATTGATATTAAATCCTACCATATCCGGTTACAAATTAGTTACATAACTATTCACATCAATCACACGGTTAAACGTTGTTCTAAGACTGTTTAACATTTTTTACACAATAATTAATTATTGTACGTCAACAATTTGTTATCGAGCAGGTCTCATTCTCAGACGGATAATTTCTTTATATCGATTCATTCACGTGAATTTCAAGGTGAAAATATTTTGCATTAATGTGAGTTTTGGAGAATCGTGCTGTTCCACGTGTAATAAAATTATAAAATATTGGGGAAACGTCATTTAGCAACAAATTAAACTGAGAGATTAATAATTTGTTGTAAAACATATTGCATTAAAAATTTATGCATATCCACATTTTGCTGCTGAAATTCGGACATAATCATTTATAAAAATACTTGAAAAAATTAATAGTAGAACAAATCTACCATAATAACCCAATCGCTAGAGATTTTTAAGTGTCATACAATTTTATTTACTTAAATTTAAACATCCGTAATAATTCAGATAATTGTTGTTTTTTAATACACTGTGAAAAAAAATTAAACGATGGTAATGTCATCAATGCAAAACTACTCTAGAAATTATTTTTCAAATAATCATAACTGTGTAATAAAAACTATTATATTACCTGATCTTCGTCAAAATAACAGCTAATGGCGTTAAGATTAATTGGGCAATGGATATCGTCGGTTAAGTAATTTTAGCAAAATTGTAATTTAGAAAATTTAGAGAAATATTTGGAAAACGCACCGTATTAACCACAATCGTTCGATCAGGATATCCTGCAAGGTCATAAAATGCACTTCACTTTGTATATTTTGTTACAAAGTCGTGAAATTTATTAAAACTTCCTGTGACTGTTGCATTAAACGATCGATTGTTACATTTCCTCAGATATCTTGACAGCTGGCATCATTTCTCTCTATCTAAAATTCGCGTTTAATGCAATATTCGTAGGCATTTTTAACAATTTTATGGCCCTGTAACGAATACGAGTATCTAAAATATACAACATGAAGTACAGCTTTTCATTGACGGCGTTATAGATCCTTAATCACTTTTAAAATTCAAAATATAAATAACAAAGTTGTGTCTCCTAACTAAACAAAAATGTGAAACGCTAAATTTTAACAGGTTAAATGTTAATTATATTTGTTGGAGTTTAGTCCTCAACAATCGATTTTCATTTAAAGAGATTATGTAGTCTGTATAAACCAAGTACTCCATCATAGTTCTATTTATCACACGTCTTTCTACAGTTGCTGTATTATCTATTACTTTTATTTATTAAGTTATTACATTTCAATTCTGTCTCTTCACTTTGTGCAGATCCAAAAATCTGAATTTGAACTTTTCTGTACAGTATTTCCTGTTTTGTTTTTGTTTTTTTTTAATCCGTATACGTTGCCGATCTCTTATTTTTGTATCCAATTTGGCTTTTGTTGTTCTAAACCATTTTAACTATTCTTTCATCAGAACGTGGGTTTTCGCGGCCTGAGTCATAGCTGATTCTGCTTTTTCCTTATTTGGACAGTATCATTTTTTCGAATTAATTTATTATATATTTGAACCAACATACAAACAAAGTTTTCCGACGTTTCGCCCCACTTACATCGAAAAAATGACGCTCCTAAATGGTGAATTTGTAAAAATAAGTGCTTATCGCGGATACAGCTTGTATACCCTACACTATGCGAAGCACCAACTAGTAATTGCACAAAATAAAAAGACCTACTATAATATATTTCTAGAAAACTCACAGAGAAATACCGTAAGTGGGGTAAGCATTGGCTGAGAAAACCCATCTGAGGGAACGAAAAGGGTAATAGGAGCATTGACATCAGAAAAGAATAGTGTACGGTTGAAATGGATTTTTGAAGCGGCGCGACAGGAAATATGGACTCAAAAATGTTAGAATAAGAAGAAATCATAATCTAGAAAGAACGTTAGTAGACGACAAAAAACAACGACAACTGAAAGACGACTCGTAAAATGTATCTTAGAATCAATCGTTCCGGAAATCAAGGAAGGAGTATACCACCTAAACATAGAATCAGAGAATTACCAAAGGTATGTCAGAAAAAAAACTAGGCATGGCGACTAGGAACCCAAAAAAAGTATAACGCTACAAATGTTATGCAATTGTGATTGTTTCATTGTCATGAGATAATTAGTATTATCGTCATTTATGCTTATTTCCAGTTTTTGTACCTTGCCCTTCAAAAAATTACTGAGGTCACTGCCAGCCATCCACCCCTGAGAATTAACTGAGGTCCTCAGGCTAATGCAGTTTTCCTTCTACTTAATTGCTGCCTTCTTGTTGGGGTAGCTTGGCTTTGGTTTGTTTCCGTTGCGTTAACTTACTGGTAGTACAGCAACTGTCTCATGTGGGGTTCGTGGCTCATTCTTTGCTATGATATATAGCGTATTCTACCCTTCTGTGGGCGTGCACGTTGTCTTCGATTTTTGGTGGGTGTGTGTTCTTCTCGTCTTCTCTTTGCTTGGTACGGTTGGTTTCTCCCGGGTCCCCTTGTTGCCTCCTGAAAAATCAATATTATGTACTTCATTTTATATTCACCTGTCTTCTACCTCACGGCTTCTTCGTCATATTCTCCTTCGCTTAGGCAGAGTTGGTTCTTAGGCCGTTTGTATCTGTCAATAAATCTGTGGTCATAGTCGATTAGCTATTGTAGGTGAAGTTTTGGGTATTGTTCCAGTTTGGCGTAAGCCTCTCGGGCCTTCCTCTTCATTTCTGCAAGCACTGGTTGGTGTCGTAAATCGTTGAAAACACCGTGTTACGAACGAACCAGGATGTGTCGACTGCGACGCGTAGGCATAGGTTATCCTGCCTTTGGATGGCCTGTCTGTTGCTCTTGTTGGTGTGTCCCCATACTATTGAGGCGTATGTCAGCATTGGCAAAATGAGGGTCTTGATGAAAGTCAGATTGTTTAAGAGTCCCAGCTTGCTTCCTCTTCCTATAATGGGGTAAAGTCTGGCATGCCTCGTGAAAGTTGATGATGATTCAAAGGTACTTGACTTCAGTCTTCCATGAAATTTGTTTGCCGTTGACGTTCAGAGCTTGAATTTGGCCTCGTTGATGGCTATCTTCCACTGAAGACACCATTCCGCTAAATTGTCAATGGCTTGCTGCAGTCGCCTCAAGGCTGGCTCAAATCTAAAAATTGGCCTCCTATGGCGGTGTCGCCTGCGAACTGAGCAATTATAGCATTGGCTGGTCTTGGGATGTCTGCAGTGTAGATTGAAAATAGCACCGGAGACAGGACTGCTCCTTTGGGAACCCCTGCCTCGGTGGTCCGGTATCCTGAGTGCTCCTGGCCTACTCGTACTCTTACTTTGCGATGTCTCACAAAAAAACCCACTAGCTGGATGATGTTATTGAGAAATCCTAATTGTGCCATCTTAACCACTAGTCCATCATGACATACTTGGTCGAAGGCTTTTACTACATCCAGGAAGATGAAGGCTGTTCTTCGATTCCGGTTGAGTCCACCTGAGGCGTATTCTACCACGCGTACAATGATGTTCGGTGGCGTGTCTATGTCTGAATCCAAATTGCTGGTCTGGAATTACTTTCAGTTCATCCATAGTCTCTGCTACTTCCCTCATGGCTGGTAGTTTTTCTACCAAGCACTCGCCTATGTTTAAAACATCATCTTCGTTTCTCTTTGACGTTGAGTAATAATCAAATTGAACAGAGAGTATACGAGATCTCACTAAAATATCAAAACTACCTATAGTCATGAATCAACATGTTTATTTTCCACCAATAATCGGGAGTATATTTTGCATGCGTGATCATGAATTTGCCGATTGAAAAATAAAATTAATGACAATTGCAAATTTTGGAAGCGAAAAAGTTTGGTTGCATGTATGTAATTGCTTTTGACTAGACGATTTTATAAAATTATGTAATTTATTATGATTTGCATAAACTCAAAATAAGGAATATTAGCGCTGATTTCATGGTTATAATTCCAACATAGTTTGTTAGTCTGCTGTAAATAATGATATAGAAATTATTACAAATTTCGATAGAACCATATACAGAAAAAGAATATAGATTGTTCACAAACTATTAGTCATGCTAGCTACTTTGTTACGCTTGTTACATTATTTTACTAGATTACCAAATTAAAATTAAACGCTAAGTTAAGTAATTTCTAAATAATTTTTGAGGAGGTCCTTGTTTATTCTGTCTGTTCAATTCAGTTTCTCTCCTCATTTATTTTCTGTAACAAATAATTATATAAAGATTGCATTGAAAACAAATTAAAGTAGGGCAATTTCGAAAAATCTTTCGAATTATTGGTTGTCCTTTGCAAAAAAATATTCCTCACCGATGTCCTGAGGCAAAGAATTTTCTACATATGATCAGCCAGTGTATTGAATATACCTGTGCAGGTACATTTCAACTCCAAGTCTGGAGTCGTTGTCAACCACAATATGTATCAGTTATAATTTACTTGTTCTATTGTTTCCTAGTTTAGTCCAACTCTAAAGGTGGTGCTCCTTAATTCTAGAATTTCCCGAATTTTCATTCGCATATGTATGACCACAAACACAAGGTACACTGGACACAACGTTCTTGAAATTTTGGGATGCGCTAAACGGTTTTGTTATCGAGCATTATTTTCCAGTTGATATCTGTTTTGTGAACTAGTCGAAGGCGTTTGATAACGTAAAGTGGCCTAAAATTTGGGACATCCTTCTGCCTGTGGGCAGTCATCTATTTTTTCTCATTCACCAGTTCTGAGCCTACGTATATATATCCTACTAACTGTAGGTGAGAAGAAGGAACAAAATCCTGTTAAATATGTTATTTTTAAGAAAAGTTATGTGAATTCCATAATTCTGTCAATTGTTAATTTACATTACATATACAGTGTGCACGTAAAGTATGGATTATATCAAACAATCTATCCAGATAAGTGAGGAAAAAAAAACGTTCGGGTAACTCAACCTTAATTTAATAATACCCAAATTTGGAAATAAATAGGAGAAATCTGTTTATGACGTCATTATTGTGGGCTGTATGACGTCATAGACAATTTCTTTAAATGATAACTCCAATATTTAATATATCGATTTTAAATATCTAGTAATTCTACATACAGAAAGTTTAAATTTCAAATCGGTAACAATAAGTTTTTTCTAAAAAAATCTTATATTTAAATGGAAATGCTGTGGAACCTTTGATGTGTCACAAATGTAAAAACACAGTTTTCCACCCTAACACCAACCCTTTATTTGAAACACTCAACGCCGTTTCAGTTTAGATTACTCCTTGATGGTGACAACTGAGAGTTGTTGCAACGGCGTTCAGTGTTTAAAATAAAGGTTTGGTGTTAGGGTGCAAAACTGTGTTTTTACATTTCTTTTATTCACTTAAACCAAAAAAATCTAACCAAGTGTTCAAATTAACCACCATCTACTAGCTGACAATGAGCTATACGATTTTTAAATTGGTTGGTTAACATTGCAGTAGTGTTGTTTTTTGAAAAAAAAATTCTCGCTCATATTTTGCTCGTTTTCACATCGGTTTTTTTCTGAAAAATTAATAAAATGATCGACCATAATAATGTACAGGCCAAATTTAGGAACTTGGGTCATGTAAGAGATCAGTCCAAAGCAGGTCATAATACCGGGAAACGCAAAAGTATTTCCAAATGTAGAGCATCCCAGCATGCCTGATGATGTTCTGTGGTTACAGAAGTGCGTTGCAATTGTCCGAACTTATTTTCAAACAATTTTCCCAAACAAAAGGTTTGGTAGGAGAGGGCCGATTGATTGGCCTGCTAGCTCTCCCGACCTAACTCCTCTCGATTTCGTTTTGAGAAGCTATATGAAACTAAAGATTTACCTCAACCGACCAAATAGTACTGAAGAATTAAAGATAACAATAATAGAAGATATCAGATTTATCACTCCTCAAGTGTTAACCAACGTTAAAAAAAGTTTAAAATGGCAGTGCTCATTGTCAGCTAGTAAATGGTGGCCAATTTGAACATTTGCTTTCCTATTTTCTGATCCTTTGTTAGATTTATACCTTTCAGATTTTCTAGAAAAGCATTTTATGTAACCGATATGAAATTTAAACGTCCTGTATATACAATTACTAGATCTTTCAAATAGGGCTGTAACAAACCGTATGTATTCGGTACTAAGTAACGAATACTCGATAAGACCCGAAGTATCGAATCGTTACCTTACATTGGTATGGTTACGCGAATCGCATATTTGTTTCAGCACAACAGAACCAATGTCGACTGTCGCATAATACCGAAAGGTCCTAGTCGCACATCGTTAGTTTAGTTACTTCGTTAGATACGGTATGATATCGTACATATGAATAATTCGTATGTACAAATACTTCGTACGTTCAGTGGTCTCGAAATATGGTAATATTTCGGATTTCTACCGAAATTGTGTTTTTCCTGCCGAATTGTCATGACTGTAAGATAAATAAGTCGACATTCATAACTGATTATATCGTCATATTGTTATTTATTAAATTATATAATATGCTTTCAATTTTGAACACTACGAGATTTCATAAACCATTGAGATCTATAAAATATATACTCAGGATATTCTCTTTGGGATTGAATGAATTTCTTGAATGCCGATTCCATTTGGAGTTTGATGTTGGTAATTATAAAATCGAGTGCTACAAAAGTTTCTTTATAGGCAGACACGAACTTTGTTAAATCCATTATGAAGTAGAAATAAAAAAAATACTGATGCATGTTGGTAAAGTCAGTTCCAGCAGAACGAATTTTTTCAAAACGTGCCTCATGAAAACTCAAAGGGATGGATTTTTTTTTAACGTGAATGTTGCGTCCCCGCAACTTGTTTGTTCTTGATTTTTAAAGTTGATTGAATTATTCAATTGATTTTTAAACTTTTGCACCTTTTTCGAAAACGTTCGTCGCGCCAATGCCAATTTATATTTGTACATTTTTTTGTCTCTAAGAACAGAAAGAACTGAGATTCGTGTTGTGACCACCGTCCACCGTCCAGGTCGGTAACTTACGCTTTTTGATTCCGTCTTAAGACGGCCGCTTTTTGTTGTTATTGTGTTACGATTTCGCGAGTTATAGTTCCGGTTGTAACAACCGCTAAATCGCTTTCATTTGTTTCTTTTGTGATTACAAAAGAGCATCATTTGTTTTTAAACCCGCATTGTTTGTTTGCACAATCAATGAACATTACGTCGCTATTTTTTGTGTAACGTGTTGTCCAGACGAAGCTCTAAAACAGTTCCTGCTCCTGCGGGGCTAGCCCCAGAAGGAACAAGAACCAAGAAAACAACACCTGCAGGGCTTCGACTTAAAAGGTCAGTGATTAATTATTTGGTGATTTAATTTACGCGACGCTACGTTGTTTTATTGATTGTTCCGCTAAAGGTCCTTCGTCAATTGCATACTTGCATTGAACCAGCATTGAACTAAAACCGCAACATCTAATTCATACATTTTATTTGGATATTATATGTAATGTGCCATCGAAGACATTTTAGTGAATGACATATTTTGAGCATAAAATAAAATGTCGTAATTTTCATTGTGATGAGTAGTTTAGAACTGTCAAATTACTATAGGAATATAATTATTTATTTATTTTATTTATTGAAAATAATATCGAATGTTTTGTTTATATTACATTCTACCTACTAAGGTGACTGATATGAAAAATAAAAATATGTGTTTAACTGCTTTGCTTGAGTGTATATTTATTTTTCTCCTTATTTATTCTAAATTTATAACTGAATAAAAATGTTACTGAATAAAATTCGTTTATATTCCCATTGAATTGCAACGTATTATATCGGATAATTATTTAATTATTATAATAGGTATGCACTCAATAGTACTCTTTATTTACTTGCCACTACTGAAATTACGACTAACGAAAGTAACGAGAAGGAATACTTTGTAACGGGTAGTCAGGTTAAGACTAACGAATACATACTAGTATTCAAAAAGTCGTTACTTTTACAGCACTACTATCAAATCAATATACGAAATATTCTAGTTGCCATTTAAAAACGTCATAAGAAATCTATTTACGTCCAAATTTGCGCATTATTAAATTAAGGTTGAAATAACAAAAGGGTTTTTTATTTTTGATCTGTATATTCCAGACCTTACGTGGACACTGTATGTTCTGTTCTAATTTTCTTTTTATTCATTTGTAATGATTTTTCTACGGATACATTTGAAAAATGACTGTATCAAAAGTCATTAGAATATCGTTACTGTTAATATTTACTTTTTTTGTACAAATTGCGTTGTGTTTTACAGTTTATATTAGTTTTATGCGTTTTGATTATGTATTGTATCATTTTTTAACATGTTTTGTAATGGTGACCGTTTGATATTCTCATTGGTATTGTGTCTTAAAAAAATTAATTAGAACGTGCGTTCACAATACTGACGTTGATTAATATTTGAATATTCATTGTTTATTTAAGTCAAATTCATTATAT
The DNA here is from genome assembly GCA_034190945.1 of Octodonta nipae. NCBI lineage: Eukaryota > Metazoa > Arthropoda > Insecta > Coleoptera > Chrysomelidae > Octodonta > Octodonta nipae. The sequence continues at coordinate 21,247,450 of CM067217.1, forward strand.
AATCTAATTTGAAGCATACATTCCTCCTAGCATAACATGACACCTGAAAATCTTTACAATTATAATTGTGTTATGTAGGCATATACATTCTTGACATGACCGCAAACCACAGAGCAACATAATTGTTAAATTCCGGTATTTAAAATCGACAATAACATTTCATTTCATTGTTTGAAGGTAAAAATTAACGTCAGTTTTTCGAATGTTGCGATAACCAAATAATGGAAATTCCAGGCGTGTATGTTACAATTATGACACTAAACATATTTATAGACAGGAACAATATTTTTCATTATCTTTTTTGCTGTAATAATAACAGAATAAAATACTATACCACTACAATCAAATAGCTGCTTTGAGGTATGTTAAAAAGTGTAATAATTGAGATTGTATCTGTTTCTCCGTGATTGATTTTTTTTGTTCAATCCACGAGGAGAAGAAGCGGTTGCTGCCAAAAATTTTGAAGGGTAACACATGTTTCAAAATTATTGTGAATACCTATTTTTGATTTAATGTTCGTATTTCTCTTATATTAAGGAATTTGTCAATTAGAAGATTTTGGGCTGGGGGTCATAATCCCTATGACCCCCCCTTGGACCATCGCGCTGAGGGGAGGGTAAAAGGCATTGCCGGACTATAGTAATGGGTGGATTCAACAAGTCCTTCGTCCATGCGGACGACCACCAACTTTGATAATTGTTAGGGTTAATACAGGATTCAACGATTGATAAACCTTATGTCACTTAAAAACCTCCAGTAACTGAAATATGTGAGTAGATAAGCTATACAGGTTCTAGCGCAAAATCATCAACTTTTACATTTCACATGTAATTTCCAATAGGAGAATTTGAGTTCCCATAACGCCGAAATTGAACCAACGCCTCCATTGAAGGTCTCTCACTAGTTAATTACCACGTGCTCAACCGCGCCAGGCTCTCAGTGGTCAATGATGTGGCCATTGACTGGCTCTGTTCAAATACGCCAAATTCCAACGATCACGCTGACGGAGCGCTATAATTTCTCACACAAAATAATTTACGTGGCGCCATCTGATGGAATTTGGCTCGTTTGAGGAGAGCACGCTTCCATTGACCAATGAGAGCCTGACGTGGTTAAGCACGTGGTAATTTACCAATGAGAGTACTTCAATGGAGGCGTTGGCAACTGACCAATGAAAGCGCTTCAATGGTAGCGTGGCTTATGAAGTCACACCAGCGAAGTGGGATTGGAGAGGTAAATTTGGTTAAATTTCTGCATTTTGGGACCTTAAATTCTCTTATCGTAAATTAAATGTAATAGTTGATAATTTTGCACTACAACCTGTATACCTTATCTACTACTGTGGAATGCTTGCTTTCGTTATGCACATCAATACTTTTAGTCTGGCAATTAGTAAAATTGCCTACCACCGAACGATCCAACTCAACAACCTCTTGCTTTTGGAGTTACCGACGTTAGGTGAATAGGACATATCCATCGAAAAACAACTCAATAAATATTGAATACTTTCTTCGAGGTGTCATTCCTTTGTACGCAAGACAATATATATTATATATCAATATAATACATATTGTTTCTGGTTAGGGAACCTTCATCAGTTACGCTTCCCACAATTGAATGCCCTCTCGAACACTTCTTTATGCATTTGATGCATTTCGTTAAATTTGAAGACGCGAGATGTAAGACCGACATTTAGGATTTTCGAGAGAATCAGTACACAGAGATTCCGAATCTGGAGCCGTTCCGTGTAATTGCTGTTCTCTCTCAACTCAAATGACACCTCGAAGAGAGTATTCAATATCTCTGACAGGTGAAGTAACCTGAAAAAATTTTATCGTGACATTCTGTCCTAGGAGTTGAGAGAGAACAGCAATTACACGGAACGGCTCCAGATTCGGAACCTCTGTGTACTGATTCTCTCGAAAATCCTAGATGTCGGTCTTACATCTCACGTCTTCAAATTTAACGAAATGCATAAAGAAGTGTTCGAGAGGACATTCAATTGTGGGAAGCGCAACTTATGAAGGTTCCCTAACCAGAAACAATATGTATTATATTGATATATAATATATATTGTCTTGCGTAGAAAGGAATGACACCTCGAAGAGAGTATTCAATATCTCTGACAGGTGAAGTAACCTGAAAAAATTTTATCGTGACCTTCTGTCCTAGGAGTTGAGAGAGAACAGCAATTACACGGAACGGCTCCAGATTCGGAACCTCTGTGTACTGATTCTCTCGAAAATCCTAGATGTCGGTCTTACATCTCGCGTCTTCAAATTCAATAAATATTATTAATACCAAGATTACCAAAAGAAGGCAAAAAAGGGTACTAATTGGTGAATAATATCATTCATCTTCCAAAAAGTTTTCGGTAGCTGAAAGAATAGAAGGGATTTATACATTCATAACAAATACCCTTTGAAAAATGGAATGAAATCAACGTTAGTGGTCGTCTGTTTGAAAGAAGGATCGTTCTTGAGAATAAAAACATAGTGAAAATTAATAAAAAAGTTTAATTCAAGAAATTAACTAACACGCAAGGTACTTTGTCATACTAACATTTGTTTTTCAAATAAATAATAGAGGTAATGACTAAAACTGACACAGTAGGGTTTATGCAGTTAACATAAAACAAAATACCTAATTTTTTAAGGCTTGTAATACAATAACTATTTTTTAATTATGCAAACATAAAAAGTTTATATTTGCATGTCAGTGTTAATGACTTATACAGGCTTCTTATTTTTCTTACGTTAGGTATTTTAAAGAAACTAAACAAGTTTAAGCTTTCAAAATTTGAGTTTGTGTGTAAGATGGTCATCTAACATTCTTGCTAAAGCCTTCTTCCTTTAGTTACTTCAATATTGTTTCCTAAAAATCACACTGTAGCACTGGCAGATGCAGGGTGGGGCTGAAGCCCCCTAAAATAATCTGAGTGGTATGCTTTTTTAGTGTTTATTGTCCTAAAACCAACCTTCATGACGTCAAGCTCCCCAAACGAGCTCAAGTCCCCCCAAATGACAATCCTGGATCCACCTCAGTGCACTGCAGACTTTGGTTATTGTAAGCTAATAAATTTACTTATTTTATTTATGAGCCAAATAAGTTTCCATTAATTAATCCCAGCGTGTATTCGATTTTATTGCATACATACTAAATAAATCAGTTAAATCTGAATTGGAACATTCATTTCAGTAGCTTTCGATTGTTCATGGCACAATTGTTTGAAATTGGCTATTTTATGCAAAAATCCAAAATGAATCAACGTTTTTCTAATTTACCAATAAGAAAGATTTCATGTTAATTGCGAAAGTATAAAAAGTGGTAAAAAAGTTATGGTAGGTAGGTGCCATGTGAAAGTTTGGATTTTTTGACAGAACGCTACGTTAACAAAATAAATTTTAGTCTGCAGTTTGCACCTGATGAAAATTTCATAATGATTTGGGTTCCACAGGATGTTTATTACTCTTATAATTAAAATATATACCATTAATCGTAGACATACAAAATGGTTATGAGAAATTTTTGTGTTTTCTCCAAATTCATCCGCAAGAATATGCCATTCTAGAAGTGACCAACAATTGAATTATTTTAGTTAATAAGATAGTTCCTGATAACCCCACACCAAATTTTCAAATCTATAGCATATTTACCCGAGTAAAGCGAAAGCAAAAAAAAAGCTTGTGCAAGAATCTGTTAGCAGTAGTCTGATATTTTGTCAAGAGCACAATTCCCTCATCAATAATACATAATTAATCATCAATTAATTATTATACAATTTCCGTACATTGTTAAATACATATCTGAAGTATTCTACTATTTTAAGCATACAAATCTTTGTACAAACTAACTTTAGTCTTTCTATTACAAAAAATTGTTATACAATCTCTGGTTGAGGTCGTCGACGACGTAGACATACTTTGATACCATTTTTTGCCGCTAGTGTTATCTCAGGTGCAAGAAGTAACTTATGTTCAGGTTCTGCAGGAAGGATTTCGAAATTTCGTATTATCTTGGCTATGCAGCTTTTCATTTCTAACATTGCAAATTTGTTACCTGAAAAAAAAACATAGGTGAAAAGCTATCATATTTTTAGGAAATCTTTGAAAGCTCTAGCAAGCAAATAAATTAAACCGAACTGTTTTATTTGGAAACATATTTTGTCTTTATAGTATATTATTTTTCTCATCATTCTGTAATTCTGTAATTAATTAAAAAATATCAAGAATGTACAAAAATAAAACAAAAATTCAGAATATTTCCAAATTTCAGAAACCACATTATTCCGAAATATGTATCTGCGGTGTTCCGATTCCTAAAGAGCTTCGGAAATGTGCTCAAAATTATTTAATTCATTATTTTACAAGTAGTGAATCATATACAGCTTTATACAGCTAAAACAAGTACAAGAACCGAATTCTAAATACACCCCAATTTTATTGAAATATACTTTCTCGAACACTATTTGGTATAATTTACTTCAAAACACAATTTTAGCCTATGAATTTCGCCTTAATTACAATAACACAAGTAAACTTAAATAAATAACAAAAAGCCAAAATATTCACTATCTTGACCCGACTACTCGATCTGAACTTTTGACAACATTTAGATACATTATACAGAACTTCGTAGAATGTTTCGAATCATCTAATTGCCGGTAAAGGTTTCAAATCGGAAATTCTAGACGGATGATATCGATCATTCTAGAATTTATAATTTTATTTCTTGGCGCACTAAGATTCTTGAGATAGGAAATTCTTCGTGAACCTAGCCCACATTTCCTTCGGATTTTCTTTTTTACTATTACTCTGTAGCAGACTATATCTTGTTCCTTTCCTCATTATATGAACGAATTATTCGAGTTTGCGAGCGTTTATTGTAGTTATTAACTATCCTGGAAAATGAAAGGTAGATTACACAAGTCAAGTTATTGTCATAAGGATTAATGGTGGTAGATGTTTTGAGGTCATCCAGAAATCATTTCATGATCATTTAAGGGGACATCAAAGGTAATATGTACGAAAACAAAATAGATGAAAGTATAAGTAATTGCTAACAAGGGAAAATTGGTATAACGTTTCTACAACTTTCTGATGACCTTGAAAATTCGCATTTATCTTCTGCTAAAATTCCTCTGTGGAAGTTTTCGTATAGAAGGTCGTTAGAAGTCATTATAAGATCACCCAAGACAACTTTAAGTTTACTTTCTAGAAGAAGGCGAATATTTTTCCAGTTTGACGGTAAAAAGGTACCGTTTCAATTCGATGTGACTTATAAATCACCTTTCAAAAACTTTTGGATGACCTCAAAGTGACTGCTACCGATGTTTGAAGCTATTACTCGACATAAGCGTCCACTTCACTTAAGATCAGACTTCGAATGACTATTATTGATTTTCTCTAATACCGAAATACCAACTGACGAATTATTCTGCCTACGAAAATATTACTTTTTCAAAAAACTTTCAACGTAATAAAAATGGTGATTAACATAGTCTTTAAGTACGAAAATATCATTCTTTCCAAAAATCTCCAATTTAAAAGAGCATTTTCAAGGTCAATTTAAAGCCTCTATTTACCCTTTTTCCCAGAGTACGCAATTTCTTAAGTTTTAATTTGCTCAAAAAAAACATGTAGATGCCATTATTCTATGCGGAGATAATTAAAAAATGAAAAAAATGGTTTTGATATATCGTGCCGCGACGTAACATAGATGTGAAAACAGCAAAGAATATAAAAACAAACTTGCATTTTGTTCTTACATTAGTAAGACTGGTAGTACTGGTAGACTGGTAGTCACATTTTTAGAACTATATCATTCAACGTATGACGGCCTTTTCGAACCAGGGGTTCTCGTCAGATATGCTTCCTTGAATCACAGATCATACACAAGACCTTGAATAACAAGTTCTAAACTGAAATACTTGGATGTAATACACAACAGTAAGACAACAGTCAGTGTATTGAACCTAATAGATGTCAGTGACATCTACCGTCTAGTGAGTAATTTAAGTATATGCCATAACACATACCACACTCTTGACAGTTGGTTCGAACCATCTGTCAAGAGTGTGGTATGTGTTATGGCACAGTATGCCTTGATATACTTAAATTACTCACTAGACGGTAGATGTCACCAACATCTATTAGTTTCAATACACTGACTGTTGTCTTACTGTTGTGTATTACATCCAAGTATTTCAGTTTCGAACTTGTTATTCAAGGTCTTGTGTATGATCTGTGATTCAAGGAAGCATATCTGACAAGAACTCGTGGTGGTAGTACTGTATCTGAATTTTAATCGATTATGCGTAAAAAAATTGTAGTTCGTAATTCAAGACCAAATGTGACCCTGCAAGATATAGCAAGAACAACACTAATCCCGCAAGACTCTTGCGTCTCTGAATACCGATATTGATAGACTTTCCCTAGTTTCGGTTACGAGACTCTTGCTGCAAGATCAAGACTGAGAGAACAGAATACCAAGACCAAGTGTTTTGACTCAACACCAATATAAAGACTGGCTATCTCGTCTTGGTCTTGCATTTGGGTAACACTACTTAAGAATACCACTAAATACAACTAACTCAAAATAATGTGTAGATATTGTCTCAAAAATTCCACAGTATTTCAAAATTCGGCATTGTTTAATTTGGTAACCACCATATTTTAATAAAGTACTGGCTACCGTTCTTACCGATGCAATTTCTCTCCCCAACACCAAAAGGGATGTATGTATTAGGTAAAATTTTGTCACTTTTAAACCTCTCCGGCCTGAATTTATTTGGCTCTACAAAATACTCTGGGTTGTGGTGGCACCCATGTACGAAAATCATTAAGGTAACACCCTTGGGAAGAACAATACCATTATCTGAAACAAAAAAGTGCTGGCTGTGTTTTTTTTTAAATAGCCTTGTTTTCTTACCAAGCTTTACGTCTCGGTGTAATAGTTTTCTGCCAAGTAAAGGCACAATAGAATATAATCTGATTGTTTCTTTTATTACCATTTCCAAATATTTCATCTTTTGTAGTTCGGAATAAGTGACGCTCTGATTATCGTTCAAATCACCAAAAATATGTTTTTGTTCTTGGATAATCATTTCCTGTAAGAAAGTTTATTTTCCTATCATATATTTTACCAAAAATATATATGTGTACTAAATTTAACAAAAAACCTTAAAAGTACAAAGTAGATAATTTATGATACTATCCTTTCGATAACCTGCAATCCATTGAACTCAAAACAATATGTTGTTTCTATTCGAGAACCTACATCAGTTGCACTTGAATTTTACCGATCTGCAAGATTTTGTTGTCGGAGAGCGGAGGTCAGTTCCGAAGTAAGTTTTCATTTAGGATTCGACTCAAAATTGGCCTATCACGGCAATAATTTGAGTTATTTGAGGTTAAAACACTAAAAATGACTCTTAAGGTTATACTGAAGTTTACATACAGGCTGCCTAAGAATTTAGTATTTTTTCTACTCATTCAATCATCTAGTACTATTTTTCTACTGCAAAATGTGCTTTAAATGAAGTATCTGACATGGGTAATGACCATTTTAAGATTACGTTATTAGATGAAATCCATATGATGTACTTTCAAACGATTCATTCTCATAGTTTCATAAAGCTCAAACCAAATATAAGGGTTAGATTCACAAAAATTATAGATGGAGCATCCAGGATGGCTGACAATTCTGGTCACCTAACCGTGAAATAACAACACCAGGAACAAACTCCTGCTAGTTAATGTTTCACCAGCGGTATGATATGTGGCCCGTCCTACTGAAACCACATGTCGTCAAGAGTTATATGTTCCAAATGAAGCACAAAAAACTGGGTTATTATAGCATTACCTTCAAAGACAGTGAGTGACACATTTTGAATGCATTGTTTTTTGATGAATCTGTCGTGACTTTTCTGAATCCCAAATGCGGCAATTTTGCCGATTAAACACCCATCGAGGTGAAAATGGGCCTCATCACTGAAAATGTTTAGTTCGTCTGTTAACAAAAGTTGTTGAGGCAGTTGGACTTTGTCGGTGTTTAAATGTAATTCTTTAATAAGAATGCTCTGAAGAGTGGCTATTGTAATGTTCAATTCTTGTGCATGATGGCGAATCGACGTTTCTAGACTTTCGGCTACACTCTCGAGAAAACAGCCATGATGTTTTGTTGTGAACGACCTCTACGAGCTCGTCTTTCACATTTCTACCTGAACCAGAACTTTCCAATTTTTGGAAAATACTTTTCACAATAGACAAATTATGAATATTCTGCCACCGAATATAGACGCACTTTACGAATAGTGCCAATCAAACGCTCACCATTTTGATGATAATGTTTAACAACCAGAAGGCGTTGTCCTAGTGTGGAATGCTCCATGTTTACTAGTTTATAATATTCCATGTTTTCTAACTCCCATCTGTCAACTTTCGATCGTCTCATTATGACTGTGCAATCTTGCGCTCTTATTGAGTATTATCCATCTAAGTTATAACTTTTGTACTTTTCGTTCTTTTTTAACCGACTTACCAAAAAGAGGACGTTATCAATTCGCCTGCAACATTTTTTTTATGTATGACGAGCGATTATTCACAAACCGCTTGGGCAATTTTGATGATTTAAACTGCATTATATTAAGGAACATCACCGAAAGGTCCCATATAATTGTCTATAACATGAGATTTACGGTTTTCCAGAAAATCAGAAAAAAAGAAAATAAGGGACTACATTTCAGCAAATTTCAACGAATCTTCACTGTTTCTTCTAAAACCGCTCAAGAAATTTGAATATTATAAATTGTATTCTACAAAGATATGTTCCAGCTTGATTCCGTATATTTTTCTATAACGTAAAACATACAATTTTTCTGAAAATGGGCAAATATATGTAAAAAACTGTAAACATCATGGTAAATATCACATTTTCATCATCAATATCTAGTTTAAATGTCAAGATATGCCATGAAAGTATATCGTACAGGGTGTTTGTAATGGTTTTTATTTTGATGCAATTGAAAGTCAGTTTCTGTTAGAGTCGAAGTTAAGTTAGGTCAGACGAGAACTGGCGTATTCATCGTGGTATGGCCGTTGTCGAACGTATTTTAATAATTTACAAATTTGTACAAATATATCATATGAATGTATATATATATATATATATATATATATATATATATGATATGATATGATATGAATGATTACAGCAAGATTGCTAGCGATAGTTAATTGTAAAAAGCATCAATCTAACTACTACAACAAACTACACTAGGACGTCGAATTTGATCCTGACATTTGTATAGAATCATTCTATTTGATCTAAGGAACTTGTGTGGAAATGCGGTCAAAACATAATCACTGGGCATACATATAAAAAAGGTGCTGACGAATTGATAACGTCATCCTTTATTCCTTTATGGAAGCTGGTTAAAAAAAAGCAAAGAATACGGCGAAGTGATAAAGGTCGTACATAAGCAGTTATATACATAGGAAATATAAGTTGGAATTGAATTATTTATACAGGGTGGTTCTAAAAATATTGTATTGGTTCGCACATAAGTAGTTGCGTATACCAGGTGGTTTAACTAAAACTGGAGCAAAACTAGAGTTATACAGAGTGGATATTTGAGTTATAGAACGGAGAATAATTACAGTCATACAAAAAGCTTTACAAATTGTCAGAAGCAGTTGAATATACAGGATAGTTGAAATATAAGGTGGAGTAGAATTACAGTTATACAGAGCGGTTTAAAAAAGTTATATAGTATGGAACATAAGTAGTTGCTTATACAAGGTGTTTGAAGTAAGGGTGGGGTAAAATTATTGTTATTCAGGGTGTATCAAAAATTTGTCATATAAGCATAAGCAGTTAGGATATTTAAATTATAGGACGTAAGACGGAGTATAATTATAGACATGAGTTCAAAACATTTTAGAAGCAGTTGTATATATATACCGGGTGGTTGAAATAAATGGTAGAGTAAAATTATAGTCATAAAATATGGCTGAAAAGGTGAATTTTGTTATATAGGGTAGACAATGAGTCGTTGGACAAATGGAATACTAGACATATGGGCCGAAGTAAAATCATTGGTATACAGGAATAATTGAAACAATAGAAAAATAGAAAGAGTCAATATTGTATTGAGTTGAACTACAGCTATACAGGGTGATTCAGAAAATGATAAACCAATAAGTTATATAGGGATGACCAATATACAGAACCGTATACATTGTGGATGCAATATAGAGTGAATTAGAGCTACACTTATAGAAAGTGTTCCAAATAATAAAAAAAGTTAAACTATATTTGGAAAGTATAGACGAATAATACAAATTAGAGAAAGAGAGAGAGGGAGATTAAGAGTGGGAGATAAGAATACGCTAAAATTTTCAATTGAATTTTACTTTAAATCAGATAAAAAAGAAGATAAGTCTAAAAATAGTGATTGATTGCACACGGTTTCTAAACGGTTTTTATTTTAAATCAGCTGAAGTCGGTTCTTTTTTAAATTTAAATTATTTAAATTATTACATCAGGTCTATCGAAAAATATGACTTAATCTTTTAGTCTATAGCACGTAATTCCGTGCATCCTTGCTGTAGTAGGTACAATAAACTTTTTCCACCAATAAGGAAATAAAGAAATGAAGAACGCATTCTTTTAACTGTTTTTACCGGAAACGATTGTAATTATTTTACTGCAACAATTAAACAATTGATCTAATCTTCTATTTGTATAAATGAGACAGTTCCATACAAATAATCATTGTGATGTAACATATATAAGTAGGTACCGTTAAAACAATTGATATTAACAAGGCGTCGAAATTGAACTACCGTGAACAGAAACAATAGAGAACATCTATACAGAATAACTGTTCACCAGCCTTAACCTTGCACGTCATTGAATCACTTGAATGCTGCATCATTGAATCCTACAACAATAAATGCTACAAATGCTGCAAAACCATACTGTTTTCGTGATTGCCAAGGTTTTGCAGATAATAACGCTTGTAAATCATTCGATGTTTGCTTTGACATTCACGGTTGGCAGATTATTGCATCTTCTAATTCCGCCGAACATCTATTGAATTGGTCTTTGGAATATAATTAATCATGTTGTGTTGGTGTCGCAATTTAAGATTGTATTTTCCTTATAACTGTACATTTCACATACATCCTTTGGTAATTAAAGAATTAATATAATATAATAATTATAACGATACGAGACTGCAAACAGCTGGATTTCAAATCAATTATGGTAATCAAGAAATACAAGCCGTTTGTTTAAAAGTACAAAGCTTTAAATTAAACACAAAATATCAAAAACTGGCCATGACCATTTTATTTTCTGTGTTGAGGAATACGTTTACTGAACATAGCTAACAAACTATAAGGCACAATACAAAATGATAGAGAAACATCTTATAATAAAAAACCCTAAAAACCCAAAGGGTTATAGGAAACGAAGATCAGCCCAAAGTTAGTAAATTTAATATTAAAACGAGGTAATCTTAACTCGAAGAGCCTAGAAGAAGGTAACTTCTATGGGTTTAAACCTCATAACGACTATATTTAATGTCATAACCCAAGAAATCTGGTATTAACGTCTATTTTCTCTGAAGCATGAAATCGCCTTCCCCCCTCCGAGAGCACGTGTCTGGATCCGCCCCTGGATCAACAATTTGCGATACACAACAAATTCTTCGAAAAACACAACAAAATTCGACAAAGAAACACCCACCCAGAACAAAAATCTGTTATTCGAAACTACGATCCAAAACATTTAAATAAGACTTTCATTTGTTAACACCAACTTAAAAGCAGAAAGACAAGTCTATAGAAATTTGAATTATAAACAGATGTATAAAACAAGACTGCTATATTTTACAACCATTTCGCCGAAAAGAGCACTTAACCTGACGTTTCGTCAAACTGGCATTTTAGCATTTTCTTGGGTAAATTTTAAATACTGAATTGATTCGGCCCATACTTCTTGGAAATTCATTATAATAATTAACTGATACTATAATTGCAATTTCCACAATTTACGTTTTTTTTTTAAAAACTGTCAGACGCGTTTCGATTAATGTCTTTGTCAAGGAACTAGACTAACTAGGTATTTCTTGAAGGAGTTGTATTTATATTCAAGGAGTGATATAATTACCAGGTACTTAATTTTGAACAGGATTATATAATTTTATTATAGGTAAAAGGATTAACTAAAGAGGTTTATTAAGGGGAATTATTTATTTATGTCTGGTCGTTTAGCAAATTACCGGTATTTTTAAGTTTATTAATCTCTAATGATTCTAAAAGGCTTAAATTATTGCCTTTATTTTCTGAATGTAACAATTTAAAATTTTCGTCGAAAAGATGATTTTCTGTTACTAAATGTTCAGCATAATTGGAATCTGTTTTTTGATTAATGAAAGAATTACGGTTCTCATAGAGACGTTTTTTACACGCTCTGCCGCTTTGACCAATATAGGCTTTAGGGCATGATCCACATGGCAAACACGAGTTTTCAACATTTCACAAGCCATCTCAAACCGATCTAACAATTCACCGCACTTCTATACACCCATATCACAAAAACTTTCCGCTTACAATAGTATGGTTCATAGATTACTTTCCATAAAACAATCACCAGATAATTTTCAGAAAGAATTAAACGTAATCAAACAGATAGCAGTAAATAACGGGTTTGAGGCCGAATTAATAGAAAATATTCTTGCAAATCAAAAACACAAAAAGGCATTAAGAGAAGTTTACCCAGACAGCAAAATCAATAATGATTCATATAATAATAATAATAATAATAATAATAATAATGGCCTTTATTTATTTTAATATTGGTTATAATATTTATAACAGTGCAACATTGTAATATAATTTTTATTCATAAGAATGCGGCGCAGTCTAGCTGTAGTAGCTACTCTACTGAACCGCAACCTGACGCATGAGATTATCTAATACATTGCATAAGTATAGAAAAATAAGAAAATAAAATTATGTAAGGCGAGTGCAAAACGTAACCTTAATACTAAACATGTTGTTATCCTTCCCGTAACACATACATGTATATACACACACACATAAATATAAAATATATAAGATCCAAATAAACTAGTTGTTATTTTGCAAACATAATAAGTACTTTTTATATGTGATTTTAAATGTGTTAAGATTAGAAAAAGTTAAATTGTTTGGAAGAGAATTGAAATGTTTTACAGCATTGTACGAGAATCCTCTCTGAAACATTGCGGTCTGATGATGAGGCATGGTTAGTCGATTAACATCACGTATGTTAACACTGTGAATGTTACTGCGGAACACAATTCGTTGCTTTATAGTTTGAGGAGCGGCAGTGTCATTAATAATTTTTATTAAGAAACAGCAAAAATGCAGAGTCCTTCTTGCATCCATTTTCAGCCAGTTAATATCCTTATAGAGGTGCGAGATGTGATCATATTTACGTAAACTGTATACAAACCGTAAACAAGAATTTTGAACTCTTTGGATTCTGCATTTGCTGTCTTCATCCAAACAAAATCCATAGACATAATCACAATAATTAAAATTAGACAGTACCAATGACTCGCAAAGTTGCTTTTTTAAATTCAAGTTTAAAATAAATCTATTATTATATAATATTTTAACGGAAATATATGATTTCTGGAAAAGTTTTTTTAGGTGATCTTTAAATCTGAGTTGAGTATCCATTAGAATTCCTAAATTTTTTGCGGTTTCTACGAAGTTTAGTTTTGAGTCATTAATTCTTATATCGAGAACGTCTTTTAATAAATGAACTGTAGTCTTATTACCAAATATCATAATTTTTGACTTGGATGGATTTAGTTTTAGGTTGTGCGCTGTACACAGTTGACTTAAAATTTGTAGATCTTGGTTAACATTTGACTCGGTATCCCGATAATCTTTTACATCAAAACTGCAGTATATTTGAGTATCGTCTGCAAACGCTTGTATCTTGCAATAATTTAATGACATCAATATATCAGATGTGTACACAAGGAACAATAATGGACCCAGTATTGAACCCTGAGGAACACCGGAAAAGATCTGCAATTGATTAGAGAATTTATTGTCTGAAAATATTTTCTGGTACCTGTTAGTTAAATAAGATTTAATTAAAGAAAATGCCCCATTTTGAAAACCGTAATATTTTAACTTCGATAATAAGAGCGTATGATTAATTGTATCGAACGCTTTGGAAAAATCTAGAAGTACCAACAAAGTATTTCTTTTATCGTCATAAGAGCGTACGATATCATCAATTACATTTATTAAGGCAACAGTAGTGCCATAACTTTTACGAAAGCCACATTGATTCACGGGGATCATGTTATTGTATGTAATATATTCATAGATTTGATTGTACATAATTCGTTCTACAATTTTTGACATGGCTGGAAGGATACTTACAATGCGAATATCATCTAAAGTTTTAGGATTATGTACCTTTGATAACGGTTTGCCAATTGATAATTTCCATTGATCCGGAAAATAATTAGCTTCAATACAACAGTTGATAATATGGGTTATATACTTATCTATAAATGGGCTACAATACTTTAACATACATGGCGAAATTTCATCCGTACCAAAAGCATTTGTTTTGATAGCATGGATTATTTTATTAACTTCTGCCACCTCCGCCATTCGAAAGGAGAAGTGTAACTGTTCATTGAATATGTTATTATTATAATAGTTTATTTTATCATCACAATTCGAAATATTGTTTAATAGCATACCAAAAAAATTGTTAATGTGATCTGGATCTGAAAGAACTTTATTAACGGGATTTTTATTACTAGAACAAATATTCAAATTTCTTAGTGCAGACCATAACTTTTTCGAATTTTTCTCTTCGAATAATAAATTTAGATATTTCTTTTTCTCTCGTCTAATAACTGATAACGTAAAGTTTCTTAAAAATTTATAACTAACCCAATCTTCAGTTAGCCTAGAGCGTTTAAACTTTTTAAGGCAATGTCCCGTTGTTTCATAAAAATTTTAATATCAGCCGTCAACCATGGGGCTTTAGGTTTAGTAATTCGCGATTCTCGCAATGGAGCGTGTTCATCAAATAATAATAGAATAAGGTCATTGAATATTTGAATTTTATTATCAATATACGGTTCATACACAATGTTATTCCAAGGCAAATTGTACAGTGTATTTAAAAACTTGACCAAATTAAAATTTTTAAAACAACGGTATCTAATAATCTTCGGCAACGTAGGCGTTTTAATTAAATTGACATTACAGTATATCATACTATGATCTGAAATACCCTCTGATGGAGTTACCCCACAATCCCTTACCAACGATTTGTTGGTTACAAAAATAGCATCTATTAGGGTACACACTGTTCCAGTGACCCGCGTAGGTTCTTCGATTAGTTGCACAAGGTTATAGTTTTCAAACAAAGCAGTTAGTGGATTTTCTGGGTTAAGCAAATTGATATTAAAGTCACCTAGACAAAAATTTCGTCAAAAATTGGATATATCTGGGAAAATATGTTTTCAAAATCTGGGGCAATGCTATTGAAATTCAGTGAAGGGGGTCTATAAAAAACCAAAAACCCATACGTCTTTTGTGTATTTTAATTTTAAATAGCAAGTATTCCAATTGAGGGTTAGTATCAAGATTTAAATTAACAATTTCCGCAACATAACTTGTTTTTATATAGGCCGCCACACCACCCCCTTTTCCTATGCGATCCTTCCTAATTAATTGATAATCAGGAATATTAAAAGAGCTCCCATTATCAGCAACAGACAGCCATGTCTCCGAGAGTAACATAATGTCAATATCATTGTAACAAATTAAGTTTTTTAATTCATTAAAACCAGTGTATATAGATCTAACATTAAGATGTCCAATTTTCATTTTAATATTACATGAGTAGATAATATATGGGCAGATAACAACTAGTGATAAGTTATTAAGAATTAGGTCGTACGTAAATATACAACTTAAAGAAGAAAAAAACAGAAATATGATCCTAGTGACGTATTTGCTAGAACAAAATATCGTCTATACTGCTCTTTCTTAAATTGTAAAGTAACTTGAGAATCACAGAAAGGCAAAAGTAATAACTACAACTAGATTACCTTGAAAAATGCATAGTATTAATTTTTTTGCACGTTTTCAATGTCAGATTCTTCAGTTATACGATGCACCATATCGTTATATTTCACGTAAATATTACCATTAAGAACCCAAGAGTTCGCATTAGTAAATTTTTTAACAACACTAGTAAACATTGATAGTCGCACTTTGGTTAAGTCTTCTTTTATTTGAATACCGGAATTTTTCAATTGTTTACGGTTTTTTAGCACTAACACTCTGGCCGCATCCGTAAGAAATCTCACCAGAACTGCTGGCGGCTTCTCATTGGGTTGTTTTGACGTTACTCGATGACATTTTTTGATATCTTCCTTTTTAATGTTTATCTTCATGTCCTTGTTAAATAAATTTAAGACTTTTGACGGTAGGTTTTCGCTGTTTTCTGCCTTCAAGCCAAATATGCGCACATTTAGATTACGAAAAGACTGTTCTTGTTCATCTATCTTTTTACGTAGCTGTTTATTATCATTTTCTAAGTTAACAATTTTTGTATCTAGATTGCTTATTAATTTTTTGTGCTCATTTAGCTTATCCTCAAACTTTCTCTCGACCATACTTGCTACTTTGTCAGCTATTTCCTGGAGAAACTTGTCATTAAAGACACTGGTAATAACTGTTTTGATTTCCCTCAAATCGGCGGTTGACAGACCCATTATGGCGACAGGTCGGTATTGTCCCAAAAGAGAAGATAAAACCAGCAAACTTCGTTCACAAACACTAGAATTCTGATGACCGATATTTAATCTCAATTTATACCAACGTAAGTTGCAATAGTATAACCTATTTTGGCAAACCAAGTTTAAAAATAGCATCCTTTTTAAGAAAACAGGATATTAACGTTACATTCAAAACAAACAATAGTCTTGGAAAATTTATCAAAAATAACAAATCAAAAATCGATCCAAAAAATAAATCTGGAGTCTATAAATAATCATGTGGATCATGCCCTAAAGCCTATATTGGTCAAAGCGGCAGAGTGTGTAAAAAACGTATCTATGAGCACCGTAATTCTTTCATTAATCAAAACACAGATTCCAATTATGCTGAACATTTAGTAACAGAAAATCATCTTTTCGACGAAAATTTTAAAGTATTACATTCAGAAAATAAAGGCAATAAATTAAACCTTTTAGAATCATAAACGACCAGACAGAAATAAATAATTCCCCCTTAATAAAGCTCTTTAGTTAATCCTTTTACCTATAATAAAATTATATAATCCTGTTCAAAATTAAGTACCTGGTAATTATATCACTCCTTGAATATAAATATAACTCCCTGAAGAAATACCCAGTTAGTCTAGTTCTATGGTCCGATAATTTTCTTGTAGCTTCAGTCACAATGTACAAGTTAACCTTAACCAGTTGCCTCTTAAATTCTCCTAGATTGGCCTAGATTAGAAAAAATATCCTAAATCAGTATTTTTATATTTAATAATGCTAAAATGATTTGTTATACATTAATTTATATTTTGTTGTTAGAAAATTAATTAGTGACGTGTAAATAATGACAATTGACAGGTCAGTATGAAAAAATATCTAATACTAATATCATGATTTACTATTAATTCAATAGACGACATTATAAACATAAAATAAAGAAATGTTTTTGAAAATATAAACTTATTAATAGTTAAGTTAAAAATCACCTAAAATCCTCTAGATTTGTTGTGAGGACCTATAAAATCAAAAAACTTAGGAGGAAATCCCACAATCTGGCAACACTGTCTCAATATTTAATATGGAATTTTTCTGTTGTTATTCTTTTAAACATCGAGAATTGTGAATCAAAAACTATAATTTATTCGGTACGGAGCCTTTCCTCTGTCAATCCTGGAGATATCGTATGGGGTTTAACTCACAGGATTACTGACAAAGTCGAATAGAATCAGGCTAGTGTCAGACGAGATAGCCAGAAGATTTTCCCCCTGACTAGTATAGGCAGTTTAGGATCTTCTGAGGTGGGCACCCTACCTTATCACTTTTAATAGAAGTTTACAAGCGAAACAAATTCAGATAACGATAAGACTTGGAAATTTGAATCAGATAATTGTAGAAAAACACAACAGCATTATTATAGAAATATTACAGGATGTTCGAGAAGCAATAACAAAACGCGTATAAAAAAATTTATTCAAGACTAATACTGCTATCCGACACGTTCGACGACTGAATGAAAGCGAATTTCCTCCGAGATAATATTCAGTGTCAATTACGGACTTTTGATTAATAAACGTAAAATATTTTGCATCTTATCATAATATAGCAGATGTAAAACTGAATACATAAACAATTAAAATTAGGCTATAGCTAGTTTTTCAGAATTCTCGCAGCGAGTGCATTTAAACTATATGTAAATCAAATTCTAATATCATGTTAGCAAATTTTAAGTCACTCAAGCTTACTCAACCCAGTACCTTAAACAGGGAACCAAGATCCTTCGTTCGTCAATCAAATTCTCCAGTGCATATTCCAACACTAGATTGCAACACTCTAATTAATTTCAGGAAGCCACAATATCTATCATGCAAGTGTTCTCGATGAATATGAAACCCACAAAACAAAGGCTATAGACGATGAAACTAAAGAAACTATCTGAATTTCGAGGCACAAAACAATAGCAGATATTCGTAGACCCGTCGCGGTAAAAGATCTATCACATGCTCTTGTCCAACACTCTAGGCGTGGACGAATTTACGTTAAACAAACAAAGCGAATGGATCATTCTGGATGCAGGATGGGCTAATATAAATGGATCATAAACCTTTAACATTAGGTGTCACATTATCTCCTTTGCTATTTGAAGTAAATAAATTAACGGGGAGAGGCGTGACTAGATTTGTTGTCTATAAAACAAAAAACTTGAAGGGGGTTATCACAAGAATGCTGAACGGACAATTAGATTTATACTGGAAAGTTTAACAGTCGAAGTGACGAGCATTTGTTTGAAGCTTTTAAATAGAACAAATTACTGAAGATACGTAATAGCAATGATGAATACATCTTTACTATTATGGCAAGCATAAACTATTATTCTAATAGGTAGGTAACTCAAAGTTAGAAAGCACCTTTTTGGGTCTAAATTTTATCAAGCAGTCGTATCAACTAGAATATGCGTGGTGTAAAAAACATTCAGATAACCTTAAGATTGTTCTTAAATTTGATTTAAGACAAATTACTTTCCTTACCTGAGCTTCTGGGTGTGCTGCCAAACAAAACAAGGCAAACGACAATGCTGTAGCTGTGGTTTCAAATCCCTAGAAATAGAAAATATTGGTCACTCATTTTTTACAAAGATTCGCTTAGTTAATCTCATTAAAAATATTGAACTCAACAGAAACATAGAATTTCTAATCTTCCCAACAGATTGATTCTAAATTACGCAATAAATTGTACTAAAAAAAATTATAGCACACGCGAAGTTTTCAACAACACTGTTGTAGTTTTCTAGAGTTACTTAAATATTCCTTTCACTATAGTAAAATCTGTAGACAATGATAATATTTTGATGTGGAAACATTTCATATACTAAATGATAAATTTAACTCGTGATTCTGTATAGAAAATAGAAAATTTTGCTATGAACGAGGTGCAAGCTACAAAAATGTAAAAAAATACAAAAACTGAGTTTTTGAGTGGTTTAAATGGTTTAAGGGCAAACGTGCAACGAGTGAAGACAATCCGCGTGTTAACAAAGAAATTAGGAGTTACTCTGACCTTTTAACAATAGAATAATGATCTTGAATTGTTAAAAAATATATTTTTCTTTTAATAAATCTTGGTTTTTCTGTATGGTCCTGAAACAAACCGATTCATTGAACAGGCCCAAGGGAGGAAATCATAAGTGAACAACTCGAAATTCAAGGACTTAATGCGTTTTTGCCAGCTTGCAATTGTTTACTTTCACTAGCATCTCGAAAGTCAGAGGAAAAGGTGACCATCCGATTTGAGAAGCAGGCTACCCATTACTTTGTGCTGGAATACCCATCTCATCATACTATCTTCATCTGGCCCCCCTAACTCTCTCTCTCTAATCTAATTAATTAACAGAACAGATTTTACAGTGTAAACGTAGTGAAAGTAAAAACAACTGAAGATCTCAACAAGGAAACATCGCTTTGAACAAATGAAAAGGAGAATGCAGGAATTTTTATGTTGATAAATATCATGAATTGTTAAGATTCCTTCTAATGGTTTTTGATGTGTGATTCTAAGACAAACCAATGCACAAGACAAAAACAGTGAAAATGAGCAATTCAAAATTCAAGCACATACTGTGGTCTAACGATAAGACGAAGATCAATTTCGGGATGCTTCACTAAGACAGTAAGCCAGTCATTGGCCTCCGTACTCACCGGACTTGACTCTTGTTTCTAATTGGAGCTTAAGAAGAGAAGACAAACAATCGAGATGTTCAACAAGCGGGCAGTACTTCCAGTACTGTTTTGAAGCTATAGTTGAAAATTTCTTTTGTATGGATCCATAAAGGTAAAATACCTGAAATTATATTCTATGGTGAAAAACTAAATGATTTGTATTACCGACTCCGGTTATTTAATTACCACACCTCGTATTCTAATAACAAAGCAAACGGTAAATTTTGTTTTCAATTGAAAATGTTGGATCTTTGCGTAATTTAGTACAAACACCTTGACTTATTATTATATTTTTAATTTTGAAATGGTAAAAGGAGGACAAGGCTGCGAACCATACATAGCTAAGACGATCCCAATAATTCAGAATGGCCAAAGTATAATATCACGATATTCTAATTTTCAGTTGTAAACGCTGTCAAAAAGTTTCTACATTAAACCCTGTTCCGTTGAAATATTTGCAGAATATGTTAAGATTAACTGTGAGCAATTTCTCATTCTTAAATGTTAATTTATGTCTTTATAGATCTGTGTATTGTGTGCCATTATCGGCAATTAAATTTGTCACATTAAATAATTATCAACTTTTATTGCCTTTTATATTGTATTGTTAGTTATTTTTGGAAGCGGTTTCTTCAAACGAAATTTAAATAATCACTATTTACGTGTTTGAAAATATTAATCATACAAAATGTTGACTTTTTAGTATTTTTTAACCGACTTCCAAAAAGGAGGAGGTTATCAATTCGTTGCGTATTTCTTTTGTATGTATGTTACCTGATTTCTTCTCCTGTGGTGAACCGTTTTGAATGAATATGGTCTTGTTTAATAGAGGATATATCCGGATTGGAAAAGAATTCTATTGTAAATATATTTGTGATGAACAATGCGTGCATGGAAATGACCAATATCCCTAACATATTACTTACTTATTATTAGAATACTCCTTATGGATGTGTATAGTTTTTTAACGTTTAATCTATTAAGGAAGATCCCTAGGTGATCTCATATACTTTTCTGCGACGTGCAACTTGCAGTTTTGCAGAAAATCGCCGAAAATTCCAAAATTCTTATCAAAAATTTCATCGAAATGACATAACGGACATTTCCTCATAAATATTTTAATTCCAATGTAATATGCGGTAATTTTAGGCACTTTAAGTTTTAATTGCGAATTTGAAAATGTTCTATGTACATCTCAAGCATATAGGTAGTAAAGCATAGTATTTTCGGCTCCTTAAATCAATGAGTACCAAGCTCGTTTTGTTTGTATACCAGGCAAATACCTATTTAAATAAAATTTCTATTTTGCGAAGAAGGTGCTTTTGGTTGTCACATTCTCCCAGACTAATAGAAAATTCAGTGACAACACATGTCAAACTCTAAACTGCTATTTGGTGCGTTTATACACAGAGTGTTTAGTTATAGCAAACAAAATCACAAAGTAAAGTGATAGAAGGAGTTGCATTTATATCATGATTGAAATATAGGACGGAGTAGAATGAGGTCCATAGGCAGCCCGGCATATAGGGTGGTTAAAAAACTGTTATATGATCATACAGGATGGTTGAAATATATGCTGGAGGAGTAAGAAGTTGCATTTATATGTTACACAGGGCGATAATATAAAATGTTAAAAATGAAATAATTTATGGGGTAGAGCCCAAGGAGTTATATACTATGGTTGAAATATAGGACGGATTTGATAGTAAATATGAGATTCTACTCCGTCTACAGTTTACAGAAGCAGCTAACAGATTTATGCTTGTCCGTGGCAGTCATATGTACAAGATGGTACAATCTAACTTATACCGAGTTGTGAAAAAAGTTAAAAAAAGGTTACATGGTGTGGTCCATAAGGCATAAATACATTGTGGGCTAATGAAAAAATGTGAAATTAAAAAATGTTGAGGCTTTCGATGTTACTATTAAGATTATACTACAAAATAAAAAATAAAGGAAAACTACCTGAGTAACCGACTTCTACCTATAATGCTAAAAATAATTATAACAAAATACAAAAAACTGTTAGTAAAAAATCTAAACATTAAAAGGTGCTCATTCTGTACAAATTAATTACCTACCAATGATGTGGACGCAAATCTAAAATCCTTCATTGCGTACTTATCTACTAATTAACTTGATTGTTGCTTGGCACCGACTTCAAAAATATACTAGATTGGTATGTAATTAATTTGTACAGAATGAGCACCTTTTAATGTTTACATTTTTTACTTCCTGGGTAGGTATCATACTAGAGTTGTATTTTGTTATAATTATTTTTAGGAGGTAGAAGTGTTATATTTTTTTAAAAAATGTTTTATTTTCAACTTTTTAGTTGAAATATACGCTGTAACAGCGAAAGCCTCAACATTACACAATAATACTTCATCATTTAAATTGACAGTTGAATTATATGTATACAGTGTGATTAAAAAATTAACTAGATAATTATACTCCAACCTTTATTTGCCCACGGACAAGCATATAGCCCATATAGAAGTTGTCATCCGTCCTATATTTCAACCATAGTATATAAATGTTAGTAACATTAATTCCTCTCCACACTTTATGCAACTTCTTATGGGCTATAAAAGAAATATTTTTTTAATCACACTGGAGAGTATATGAATAACAGTTTTTTAATCACCCTATATAATTTTAATTTCACATTTTTTTAATGTCCACCCTATATTCCAACCATCCTGTATATACGGCTGCCTTACACAGTCCTATATTTCAATCTTCATATAAATGCAACTCCTTCTACCACTTTACTTTGTGATTTTGTTTGGCGATAATATAAAATGTTAAAAATGATATAATTTATGGGGTAGACCACTATATGGTTGAAAGTACATAGAAAATTTTCAAATTCGCAATTAAAACTTCCAGTGTTACGTTGGAATTAAAATATTTATGAGGAAATGTGCGTTATGTCATTTCGATGAAATTTTTGATAAGAATTTTGGAATTTTATTTTCTACTATGAAAAGTTGATCACCTAAATCTTCCTTATAGGTTAAAAAACTATACACACATAAGGATTCGAAAAATGACACCGTATTGGTCGAATATGGGTTCACAAATTTTATCACTTTATCAATGGACTCTACTCTATTAAACGTCAAAACTGCACCACAGGAGAAGAAATAGTAACATACATACAAAAAAAAGAAAAAAAGGCAGATAACCCCTCCTTTTTAACGGTTAAAAATATAAATCCACCTTACTAAAAAGCTAAAAATAATTATAACAAAATACAACTCTGCAAACAAATCTTGTCCGTAAACATTAAAAGGGCAGTATATTTTTGAAGTCGGTACCAAGCAACAATCAAGTTGAAGGATTTTAGATTTGCTTGGCACCGACAAAAATATACTAGATTGGTAGGTAATTAATTTGTACAGAATGAGCACCTTTTAATGTTTACATTTTTTACTTCCTGGGTAGGTACCTAACAACTTTGAATGTGTTATTTATTTGCTAGAGTTGTATTTTGTTATAATTATTTTTAGCTGTTCAGTTATAGGTGGAAGTCGGTTATATTTTTTTTTAAATGTTTTTTTTTGCTTCTCGTGTCAAAGGTCAAAGGATCATAACTGTAGTAGATATGTGTATGTATGTATTTATTGTGTATTATTTCATTTAATCTTCTCAAGATATTTAATCCGTTCTTTTTGGTGAATTAGACCACTAGCACAATTTTTAGGGGCATGGTGTGAACGTCATTAGGAGTAAGGATTTTATTCTCTTCTTGCGCTAGATCAAAATATTTAGAAGCGTTTTCTTTTTGTTCCAAGTTGTTGTCTAAAGTTACAATGATTTTTATGCGTGTTGGGCGATTTCTCGAAACCGGCTAAACGAATTAGGATCGTTTAAACTGAATTCTATTGAGAAGGTTCCCGAAGTGGTTCCACATTTTTTCAATGCCCTGGCTTATACCGTTTTTTACAAAACCGGCAAAAACTTGTTCTTATGTAGTAACCTTTGGCGAATGCGATAGTATTAATGAAAGCAAATATCACTGTTCGAAACCTGGGGTGTAATATATTGAAAATTAATTGGAATTAAATCCAAATAAATGTCTGTTAAACAACTTCAAGATGGAGCTTGTCTCTTCGTCTCTATTTATAGTGTGGCTTCATAAGTTTTAAAATCCAACTTAAAACTTTCTTATAAATAATATTTAGACAAAAAGTCTTTCTTCTGCTGTTCTTACGGTTTTTACCCTCCTGGGTTTACCGTTTTTTTATTTCCACAAGTCTCTATTTTCTCAATCTCCCATTTCTGGTCCTTTTTCAACCATCACGTTTTTTATATATATTTTTCCAAAATAGGTCGGCCACTTTTTCTTTTTTCGCTTTGGTGACCATTCTATATTTTTTTGGACATCTGCTTTCTGGTATTCTTTTAACATGTCCATATCATTGTAGTGCGCGATTTTCCAGTGTCTTTGTTATAGAGTGATTTATTCCCATTCTCTGCCAGATATCTTGGGTTTTTAATTTGTCCTGCCTTGTAACATCTCCTCATATAGTCCAGTTCTAAGGTTCTTATCTTATCTCGAACTGCTGTTGTTATTGGCCATATCTATGCGCCGTAGAGTACTATATTTTCCACAATGCTATGGAACAACAGTTTCTTTGTATCCTGGTTAAAGTCTCAGTCCATAGCAAACCATGTGTAGAGTTTTTTTTATTTTCCCCATACCTATCCTCGTTGAGATCTCTTTCTCGCAGGTGCCAGCAGAACGTATTGTTGTTCCCAGGTATTTAAGAGCATTGCACGATTTTATCTGTTGGCTGTCTATTTCTACGATGTTCTTCATCTTCAGACTCCATTTTTGATATTCCTCTCGTAGTTTCTTCAACATAGATTCCATATTTTCATGATCTTGGGCAAATACGAGTTGATCATTGGCGTATAATAAGGAAAGCAATTTATGATTGTCCATTTTAAACCCCATATCCAAGCACTGAAGGTACCAGGTTTCCAGACATTATTCAATGTACATATTGAAGAGCAACGGTGATAAAGTACACCCTTGTTTCAAGCCTTTATTTATTACGATGGGTTTTGTGTAGTGGTTTCCTATTTTTATTCTGCTTTCGTTGTTCTTATACGTTTTTTAAATTATATTAATCCATTTATCTCTTATATTCACTCTTCGCTTGCCAGACCTTACATCTTGGTACATTATCGTATGCCTTTTCCAGGTCTAGAAAGGTCATGTGTGTTTCTATTGATTTCTCTCTGTTTTTCTCTATTACTTGTCGAATGCAGTGAATATCGTCTAAACATGATCTTTCTCTTCGGCAACCACTTTGTTCTTCCCCAAAGTTTGCACCCTGGTTTTCTATTTTGTTCTTGATCTGGCTATGGATGGTATTACCGCTATTCCTCTATAGTTTGAGCATACCCTTTTGTCTCCTTTTTTGTATATGGAGCTTAAATACGATTCTTTCCATTCCTGAGCAATGACGTCACCTTCTTCTATGTCATTAAATAATTTCCTTAAAAGTTTTATTACTTTCTTGCCTCCATATTTGAATAGTTCCATTCGTATATTTCCTGGACCAGGGGCCTTATTATTTTTTGCTCTTTTCAAGGTTTCATATATGTCATCCTCTGTAATTTCTGGTATCTCTCTATCTTCAAATATGTCTTCTTGTTGTTGGTATTCTTCTCTTTGCTCTTGTAATAAATCTGAGTAGTGTGTTATCCATTGTATCGGTGCTATTCGTTGTATTATTCCTTTAGCATTTTTGTTATTTCTTATTTTCTTGATTGTTTTCCAACCATAGATGATCTGTTCTATGGTAAAGTGTTGTCTCTGTTTCTACATAGTCTATTCCAGTTTCCAGTGTTCACGTTTTTCGTCCTTAACTTGTTTTTCTTAAGTTTTGGTACTCTTTTCTTGTTTCTGGTGTTTTATTGGCCAACCATTTCATGTAAACTTTTTTATTTTCTTTAATAAGAGCCTCTAGCTCTTCTGAGAATTGTTCTATTATCGTTTTAGTTTGTTCTCTATTCCTAGAGCTTCTCTAGCTGCTTCAAGTAATATATTCTTCAAAGGCAACAAGTTATTCTTTATAAAAAATGCATGGTCTTAAACATATACTGAAATCAATACAATCAGAGGAGTGTCATATTCTTTCAATGGCATATCGTTTTTCGGAAAATCGGGAAAACCTTGTAGTTTACATTAAAATTGGTCGAGAATAAAGAATGAAATATTGGAATTCTCTGGTGAAATTAATTGAAAATAAATTTTAAATAACCGCCTTCAAGACAGAGGTTCTTAATTCGTCTATATATTATTATACAGTGTGTCTATTTAAATTGGAATTCTATGGGAAACTGTGTCATTAATACTAAGAAAAAAATTTTTTTGGTAATTTTTGTTTTTTTAAGTGTTTTTTTTAATTTATTTATATGTTTATAATTCTGACACTACCCTTAACACTCACAATAACGATTGGTGCATAAAGAGTTTTACTAAGGGTTGATATAATTTGGCTTGAGTTAAGACACACAACAAGATCACAAATTAAGATAAAACTGTTACCGCAAATATGAATGTGTTGACTTCACTCTCCACATCAATGTCCACATTATGGCAGTGCTTTTGTTCTATTAACCAATCCATAAATATGAATTGCTTCTCTTTTTGCTCATCCTGTAACAATTTATCTTGTCTTTCTTCGTACTTATCCATAATTTTTCTGAAAACTAACTTTATTGTATTTAAAGCTTCATTTTGTTCCTTGTAGTCACTGCTATGTTTGTAAAAGAAATCGAAACGTTTGAAAGGAGATAAACTTCTTTTCAGATATATTGAACAAAGTTTTTCAATGCTTTCTAAGTAGTCTAAGTGTTCTCCTTTCTGACAGTTGCTTGAGAATCCCAATAAAGTATCTGCAAATAAGAATAAAACTCATTAAGATCTATTTTATGTTATTTTATATAAGAATCGCAAAACAACCGAGGCCCCCATGCTATAATTGACGAGATGGCTCTTTAAATGAGATTTTTGGTCAACTGACACCCGATAGTGAGAGGAGTAGATCAGTAATTTCTTTCCATATATAAAGTTCGGATACTCAATATTTTAATAGAAGAGACAACAGGACTAATTAATATTTCTGAGAGAACTCATAATAATCATTCCTTATCAGAAGAGAACAACTAATGTATTCAGGTCTTTAGATTATACTTATAGTTTGTGCTATTTGTAGAAACTCCCATCCCATGCTTACCACAGATAACATCTATTGAAAACATTTTCATCAATGGCACCAAATCGATACTGTTTTTAGCAGTTTCCTTATTCAAATTATCGATAAGAACATTTCCATTTATTTCGAATCTTTGAATAAAGCATTTCATGGCATCTATTCTTCCAAAACACGGAGCGATTAATCTTCTGTTCTTCTTCCATTTCACTCCTGAAACCGAAAACAAATTTAAGTACACACTTTTTAAAATATATACAGGGTGTTTTGTAGAAGGTTTGCCAAACTTGGAGGACAGATAGGTGGGCTCATGTGCTATATTATGTAGCCCATTTAACATCTAGATATCTTACGGTTTCTGTTTTTTTTTAATTTAATTTTTTTTCTTAATTCTCATATTTTTACATTTGAACTGTTGTAACTTTTTTATTTTGCACTGCATCTTCACCAATTAAACTTAAATCTAATCTATGATGTTTGTTTGCTTATCTGCATTTGATATTTGACGCAAATAATTGGGTGAAAAAATAGCGAGGTTCCATAAAAAAGTGATTAAGTATAACACTTTATCACATTACAAAAAAAAATTAGAAACACATCGAGTACTGCGAATGCTTACAAAAACTTCAACTCCTTTCCAACTATATATCACACGTATTGGAAAGTAATCAGTATCATAATAAAATTTGAGATTATAACTTACAAGGTTAGAACTACAAAAAATAAAACATACATCAAGTTGCAATAACTTGTTATAAATTTTGTTCAAACCGGCTTCTATCTGCTACGGATGCAATCGCGACACATTTTTCTGACTCCTACAGTGGTAGTCTCTAGTCGCGTCTCATCCCATATTATTTCAAAAGCAACATTTATTCTTTCTTTTAACTGCTCTTTGGTTATATTTAATCTCATAAACGAGCTACTTGTCCCGTCCACATACAAAAAAATCAAAGGGAGTCAGGTCTGGCGACCTTGAAGGCCATACTATAGGACCGGTTCTCTCAATTCAAGCGTTTGGGAATGAAATGTCCAGGAGCTCTATGACGGTTCGTCTATAACGTGCTGGACAGCCGTATTTTTTGAATTTTGGAAGACAGACCAATAATATTCAAAAAGTTGGCTGTCCAGCACATTAAAGGCGAACTGTCAGAGTGCTCCTGGAGATTACATTCCCAAACGCGTGAATGAGAGAACTGGACCTATACTATGGCCTCCAAGGTCGCCAGACCTCACTCCCTTTGATTTTGTTGTATGTGGAAGTGCCAAGCAACTCGTTTATGCTAGAGAAATAGAAACCAAAGAACACTTAAGAGAAAGAATAAATGTTGCTTTTGAAATAATATTGGATGAGATGCGACTAGGACTAGAAGCTACCACTGTAGGAGTCAGAAAAAGGTGTCGCGATTGTATCCGTAGCGGTAGAAGCCGGTTTGAACAAAATTTATAACAAATTATTGCAACTTGATGTATGTTTTATTTTTTGCAGTTCTAACCTTGTAAGTTACAATCTCAAATTTTATTATGATACTGATTATTTTCCAATACGTGTGATATATCGTTGGAGAGGGGTTCAAATAGAGAAGTTTTTGTAAGCATTCGAAGTTCTCGATGTGCTACTAATTTTTTTTTTTGTAATATGATAAAGTGTTTAACTTAATCTGTTTTAATAGCATGACGATGTGGAATAACTTTAAAGGCCAAATTCGTTAGTTTTTCCATTAATTTGGTTTAGTCTTTCACATTTGAGTGAATAAATCTTATGATTTTTTCATCTGCCGGCATTAACAGTATGGACTTAAATAATGAATTTTTTATTAATATTATTCTGCACTGAAGGTCGCCAGTAACTACTAAACAAAACAAAAATAAAGAAATTCTGTTGAGGGAAAGAAGAGAAAATGGTATCGTACCTTGATGTCTTTGCCTATTTATACTGGGTGAGTTTTTTTGATGATCAGTATGGGGATCTCGGAAACTAGCGGAGATAGA
The DNA here is from genome assembly GCA_034190945.1 of Octodonta nipae. Lineage (NCBI taxonomy): Eukaryota > Metazoa > Arthropoda > Insecta > Coleoptera > Chrysomelidae > Octodonta > Octodonta nipae. Next base: position 21,277,218 of record CM067217.1, read on the forward strand.
GCAATGATTAAATTGGGAAAGATTTGCAGTTTTACTGGCCTCAATTTAATGACATGTTCGGATTTTTGTAAAAAGTCATGACTTACTAGATATTTTGAAAAAACGAAATTCTGTCGACTTAGTCAAATCCCTCTAGCTCCTTTGTTTTTGATTTTATAAGAAAAGTGTAAATATCAAAATTGAAGGGAATTGTAGTAGTAATTCCATTAGTAGTGCTAAGCTGACAGTTGATATTGACAAGTTTTCGTGATAAAATGGAATATTCTAACGAAGAAAAACTGAATATGGTGGAATGTTATTTCATATGCCATAAAAATTCAGTTCGTGCAGCTGAGGAATACTTTCATAGATATTTTAATCATCGTCAACCTGCTCTATGTACATTTAAGAGGCTTTACGATAGTTTACGACGCAGATATGGATCTTTTACTAAACCACCAAAGGAGACGTAATCAAATTAACGAAGCAGCACAAATAACTGTTTTGGCAATGGTAAATCAAAATCCATTTACATCAACTCGTGAGATTGCGGCAGAAGCTGGCACATCTCAACGAACTGTAGTTAAGGTACTGAAAGCGCACAAGTTCTGTAGTTAAGGTACTGAAAGCGCACAAGTTCCACCCGTACAAACTTTCAGTTTTTCAAACTTTGCATGCTGGTGACGAACATCGACGTATTTTGTTTTGTACATGGTTTAGAGACATGTGCCGTGACAATCCACAGATTCCATTAAACGTGTTATGGTCAGATGAAACTAGATTTACTAACTGCGGTATGTTCAATAGACACTATGAGCATATATGGGCCAAAGAAAACCCTTTCCATGTAGAACAAAGAAGATCCCAGATAAAATTTGGTTTAATGTTTGGTGTGGTATCATAGGATCTACTATTCTGGGGCCTTTTATCTATGACGAATCACTTACTGGGGAGCGCTACTTGCATTTCTTGCAATACACTTTTCAAGACATGTTGCATAATTTGAATTTGAGAACTCGTTCAGAAATTGAGTGGTTCCATGATGATGGAGCACCTGCTCATAACTCATTATTAGTAAGACAATACGCGAATGGCCACCCCGGTCTCCCGATTTGGCAGTTATAGTATGAGACAGTTGGTGGTCCTAAGGGAGGCGGTATTACAAGCAATTGAAAAAAGGCGGGCTGTGAGGAAAGCGATAATGTCAATTCTAAAAAGATGCAATCTTTGTCTAAATAACAATGGTGGACTTTTCGAACATAAATTGTAACCATTATTATGAACTTTAATTTCTTAAGTTTTTAGTAAGTACCTACTTATTTAGTTTTTTCGTTATATATGATATACCTAATAACAAAATCGTTCAATGTTTTTTGGAATAGTTATTAATAAATCAATCTATTTCATGGCTAAGTACGTTAAAAGTGAAAATAAGAGAGAAAAGCATCCATAACTCTGTTATTTTTATGAATAACTATATCGAGTATTATATCGTTGAAAAGCTCTAAAAATGTCCGATTTTTTGAGGTCATGGCCAACTATGGTTTCCTTTCAAAAAAAGATAAGTTTGTGTCATATCTCGAAAACGAGAGCTGTCACGCAAACGAGGACATGACAATCATATTCGGGATACAATTCCCTTCAATTTTGATGTTTACACTTTTTTATAAAATCAAAAACAAAGGAGCTAGAGGGATTTGACTAAATCGACAGAATTTCGGTTTTTCAAAATATCTAGTAAGCCACGACTTTTTACAAAAATCCGAAAGTGTCATTAAATTGGGCCAAAAAAACTGCAAATCTTTCCCAATTTAACCATTGCTCTATCTCCGCTAGGTTCCGAGATCCCCATACTAATTGTTTTCTGAAGGATACTTGTGGCATAATTTTCAATGTCTCAGTGTTTATTGGGAAATAACACCACACTTTAAAGGAAATTGCTGTATATTCCAAACGTTTCGGGGTCTAGATCAGACAAATATTTAAATTTACATCTTGAAATTTTACCTTTTTAATCCGTAGTTTCTTAGACATTGACAACGGGGTCTGATCTAGACCCCGAAACGTTTGGAATATACAGCAATTTCCTTTAAAGTGTGGTGTTATTTCCCAATAAACACTTAGACATCCCCATACTAATCATCAAAAAAAAACTCACCCTGTATATAGATTACTTGGATACTATTGAAATTTTCAAAAATACTGGAGAAAGTTATGTTTTAAACCGATAAAGCAACAAATGGCGCTTCAAGTCGTTAACTCACTGCTGTTGTATTAAAACGACTCATATCTTGATCCATTAATTGAATCTATGGTTGGAGCTAGAAAAACAGAACTTTGAGAGTGCCTACTTCATTTTAACAAATTTGAAGTCAACTGAACACTGACAGTTGTCCAAAACATTGTTCCAACAGATACCAAACTAGATATGCAGGTTTGAACACCACATAGCTGTGTTGGACGACTATCCCATGGCGATTCTGGCGTAGTATGTTTTACTTTGTATTGTTTTACACGTCACACAATTTGTGGATAAAGTGATATAAATCAATTAGTCATGATAATTGGCTATTAAAAAGTAGCTTCAGCAATCGAAAGGCGTTTAGTAATCAGCATTGCACAACATTTTATGTACAAACTTATTTTGTATTGTAACCTCGTTTACTAACCTGATTCTGTTATAAGTCCAGTACCCAGCCAGTTTTGCAAAAATCTATAATCCTTAGACTTGTCCCAAACTTTATTCTTCGATAGTAGTTCTTGTATCATTCTATGGTCAGATATTAGAAGAATAGGTCTTAGCGGTGGAATGTATATTCTCAAAACTAAACCAAATTTACTCATATACTCGTATAGTTTTGGTAGCACCTCTGTAATATGCCAAAGAAATAAAAATGTTTAATAACTAATATATTTCGAAATGATTATTGAAGTGAAGCTTCTTTATTAAGTAATGTCTAAATTAGTGTTTCCCAACAATTCCATTGTTAAGGGGGGCAATTCGAAAATGGACTCGACACGAGTTTAACCCCTTAAATGCAATGTTAGATTTCAGTGCCAAATTTAATGAAAAAAGCAAATAATTGCGGTAAATAATTATTAGGTATAATTTCGCTTGACGAGACCAAAATGCCAGCAGTGTGTTTGGGGTCATCAAGTAAACTTCCCGGCGGCAAAGGCCAGACTCCGCGGGGAACCCCGGAAGTTTTAAAATCTCGCTGAACAAGGCAGTTGTTCGCACCTGAATCCCTGAATGGCCCAGCGCAACTTCTGTAGTGAGTGTTTCAAAGCAGTCAAAACTGTTGTAAAAGCTAGTTGATTTAATAAATATACATTTTGTAGATATAATTGTATTTGAGTATTATTACTGGAAGCCGCCTACTGTCGTGTACCCATATTAATATATATACTTATATATACTCTTATCAACTCCAATAATACTACATTAATACATGTATCAATTCCATATATTCAACTAATTTCACCTAAAATTGCAAAAATTATTAACACCAACAACAATATGCTAGTGTCTTATAAATCAGTTAAAACACCGAATGAAAAGAAATCAAATGTAGTGTACTCTAGTAATTGCAAAGACTTTCAAGCTACCTAAGTTGGGCAAACATCTAGAAGCCTCAACAGCAGAATAATTTCACATAATAGTGATAACAGGCTTGGCAAAGAAAGCTGTGCTCTTGCAATACACTGCATCAACAACAATCACTCTGCCGATTTCAAAAATGCAAAAGTATTAGAACAAGAAAAAAATCTTTTCAAACGGAACTTCCTAGAGATGGTTTGCATTAATAATCAAGTCAACAACATAAATAAAAGAACGGATTTACAAAATCTTAATGTTATCTATTGTAACTTGTTAGATATCGAAGTTAAAATTTCAAAAAAGGACACACCAAATATATCAAATGATCACTCATGACCAATATTTTTATAATAACTTAATTCTCTCTTTTTAGAATATTTATGTAAGGTCTGACATTGGTTGAAATCAAATTAAGATTATTATTACCATGTTTTCAGTTAGATTTTTCTCGAATCATATCCCTTTCAAATAACAAAACAAACTAATGTCAGTCAATCATGAAATATCTTACAAGAATTTTATTAAAATATCAATAGTGCAATTTAACGAACAAGACGAGTTTTATATTAGTATGGCCTTTTTTACCTCTAGTAATGTTAGTATGAATAAGAACCTCGCATTTCGTAAGTTTATATTCAAAAATTTTTTTAAGAATTCTTACTGTCATTTTATATGTAATTTTTAGTTGAACTGACGAAGGAATAAACATATTCTGAAAGCTTTACAAAGTAATAAAGAGTATTTCTTTTTAACACCCTAGTGAACTGGCTGCTTCCCAATTAATTGATTTTTTATATTAATTCAGCCGTTATCATCTATTTCTTGTATTCAAAAATGGGTTTTTTTCAAGAGATCACTATCACATATGGACAACATGTTACATCAAAATTGAAGAATTGGGTAAAAGTGAACAACCAACTAGCATCCCAGAGGAATAGACGAGTCTTCCTGTTAAACTGTAGGAAGAAAGGATTAATCCCGACACACATACAAAATGACACAAAATCAATTGCACAACATATCGAATTTCAGTATGGACATCACGGACAGATAATAGATAACAACAAGAAGAGGTTAAATTCCAAATTATTAAATATTGAAATAAGTGTAGTTATTGTGACCATATCGAGATACGAGAACCTAATTTTCAGTCTAAAGATACATTATCTAATATCTTGCCTTCAACAGTTTTAAATGAATTTTCTAGAAGGCAGTTAATCAATTATAACAAAACTTTTCATAAAATCAAACTCAGAAATTTAAAGAAAATTAATAATTTAATACAAAATCAAACTAATATTATAAATATCAAAAATCAGTGGTTCAAAAATTTAACAGGTATTGCGTTTCCCAAAGAAGTTTCCAATTTATTATCACTTGGGCCCAAATTTTGCTTACTGCCTACCAACAGACATTTCTATTAGACGATACTTAGCAGATATTGAGTTTGCATTACAACATGTGAAAGATAACAAAACAAAAAATATTTTCTCGTCAATAATTACCAATATTTTAACTAATTTTTTCAATAATAACACAAACAAATTCAACTATATTAATCATTGGTTCAATTTAACTAGACGATTCTTAAACAACAACTCTAACATTTATATTGTAAATTCAGATAAAGGAAATGTCACAACTGCAATACTGAAAGATAATTATATTGAATTTGCCAACAATCTTCGTAGACATAACAAATACTATAAACTTATTAACAAAGATCCGACCTCTACAACTCAACAAAAGGCCTCTCGCCTTTTATCTGAGCTTAAGAATAACAGGCAGATAGATGACATCTTATCCAAAAAATATTCAATATACCGGGTGCTTCAAAAAAATGTATACACACTTTGAACTTCCATAGAAAATTTATTTACCGTTCTACAAAGTTAAATTTCAGGAAAATAGAAAGCTGAAAGTCCAATGTAAATGAAACATAAATAACAAATGTTAATACTGTTCAAATTGGTGACCTGCAGCATCAATACAATTCTGAGTACGAGTCATCACAGATTCTGTACATCGTATCAAAACGTCCAATGAGATTTCTCTACACACTGCTTGAATCTCATTCCAAAGAATGTCTAGGTTACGTGGTTTACGTTTGTACACCTCATCTTTTACTGTGCCCCACAAGAAGAAATCCAGTGGTGTAAGGTCTGGAGAGCGTGCTGGAAACTCGATTGGCCCCCTGCGTCCTGTCCACTGGCCCGACAAATTTTGATCCAGGTAAGCTCGTACGTCATTGCGATAGTGCGGCGGAGCACCATCTTGTTGAAAATAAAAATCATCATTACCGTATAATGCACGAATGGCAGGAAATATGGAATCAGCAAGCATTGTTAGGTAATTAATACCAGTTACAGTGCCTTCAAATCGAAAAGGTCCAATGAGTCCCCTTGAAGACAAACCGCACCACACATTTACACCAGGCAAATTTACAGCTTTTTCAATTGTAATGTGAGGATTTTCTTCACACCAGTAAACACAATTGTGCCTATTGACAGTTCCATTAAGTTTGAATTGGGCTTCATCCGACCAAATGATGCTACCCATAAATCCCGGTTCACGTATCACCATCTCCTGAATCCATTCACAAAATTGCAACCTTCGATCTGGATCGTCGTCATTTAGCTGTTGCACCAGCCTTGGAATGTAAACACGATACTTGCCTCTCTTAAGAATGCGTAGCACGCTGCTAGCACTTACATCACTTTCACGTGCCCCTTGCCTTGAAGATTTGTCAGGAGAGCGTTGAAACAGTTCCAAGACTGCAGTTGATGACTCATCACTTGTAGCTGTTCGAGGCCGACCTGAATGACCTTTATGCACATCACACACTGTTCCCTGAACTTCGAATTTGTCTCGTATGCGTGTAATTGTTAATCTTGAAGGTGGTTCTGTATCATACTCCCTTCTCCACTGTCTTTGAACTTCATTTACATTCTCAAACTTCCAATACCACTTAATAACCTGCTTACGTTCTTCAAAACTCAAACGTACGTTCCCCATGTTGATATTACAAATTCCAACTGATAATATAACATAGAGGGACGATTATGCTGGCACCTGGCGAAGAAATATAACATTAGCCTTTTAGAGCGGGAAAACTACAATAGTTTAAAGTGTGTATACATTTTTTTGAAGCACCCGTATAACGCAGTTTGTTCGAGATTTTATGCATTACCAAAAATCCACAAACCAATTCTTTCATTGCGACCAATAGTTTCCTCAATTGATGCTCCCAATTCTGGGATTGCTTCCTTATTAGTTGATGTCTTATCAACGGCTTATAATAAAAACAATCCATTTTATATAGAGGATTCTTTTGTTTTTGCGAACACATTCAATGACTATTTGATACCCGCAAATTATAACTTAGTAAGCTTAGATGTTATCTCGCTTTTCACCAACATTCCTGTAGATTTGGCTGTAAATAGTATTGATAAACATTGGACCACCATTTCAAAACATACTAGCATTAACAAAAATAATTTTATCAAACTCACAAAGTTCGTTTTTGATACAACTGTATTTTCTTTTCAAAATCAATATTTCAAACAGATTTTTGGGTCTCCAATGGGCTCCAAACTAGCACCCATAATTTCTCAATATGAAATGGATGATTTAGTCAATGAATGACTGCTTACCCAAATTAAATTTTAACATCCCTTTTTTAAAAAAATATGTAGATGATATAATTTGCTGCATCCCAGTAGATGCTAAAGATTATCTACAAACATTCAATAATTATAACTGTCATCTACAGTTCACTTTATAAGAAGAAGATATTAATTGCAGTATTCCATTTTTAGATACAAAAATAATAAGGGGCTCTGATAATTACCTGAAAATAGACTGGTACCGAAAACCATTAAGTTCCGGGAGATATCTAAAATACCACTCAAATTATCCCATGAAGATGAAAATCAATTTGATTACTGGGATGAAGAGAAGGATATGTCAAATCAGCCATCCTTCTCTAAGGGAAAAGAACTTACATGTCCTGTATCAATTATTCATACTTTAACAAAGAGCTGCATCGCTACAATTCCCTGAATGCACCCATTCATAGGGACCATGTGAGACTGTTACTTCATATTAAAGTAAGATGGCTATATAAAGGGAACTGCTTGAAACGATTTATGAAACTGTTTGATTTTTTAAGCGACAGAAAAACTTGAAATGAAGTATCTGTTAACAATCGATGGTAAAGCATTTGTGAGTTATTTAGCTGATATCTTTGAAAAACTAAATATATTAAATAAGCAACTTCAAGGAACAGATAAAACTCTTGTTGATGCAAAAGCGAAGATATTGTCAATCATCTGAATATTCGATCGGCTGATTTAAAAGAAAGATTTTATGATTTAAAACAAATTGATTTTCCAACATGGATGATGCAGTCAATGTTAGTGGATTTGTATAAATATACGTATTATCAAGAAGAACTCGCAGAATGGGAAAATGATGAGCCAGTTAAAACTTTATTTAATATAAAAGGAGCGATGGCATGGCTTTGTGAGGAAACAGAAAGCATATACCCAAATTCAACAAAATGTGCAAGAAAACTATTGCTACCGTTTCCATCTTCATTTTCAGCTGAATGTGGATTTAGTGCTGTGGATTTACTGGTAAAAAAAAAATCGGCTGGATATAACACAACGTGGATACTTGAGACTGAAGCTAACCAAATTGGAACCTATTATAAAAATCTCTGTCCAGCAAGCATCAAGCGCAAGGATCTCACTAAATTAAAAGAATAAATTAATATAGAAACATCTATATTAAAATTATTTGGAATTTGAATTTCAGTTTTTCATTATATGTTTTGAAAATTTACTTACTGTGTTTCGTTAACAATTTCCTAGTAATTTCTTCCTATAACCTATCATTTAAGTATCTTAAGTGAACAATTCAGTTTGCTAATATTAAAATTATGTATTTTACATAGGGGGGCCATACGAATTTTAAAAAGGCTAAGATGGGGTATGGCCCAAAAAAACTTGGGAAACACTGGTCTAAATGATTGTTCAAGAATATTCCGCTTGCTCTTCCCGATTTATAATAAAACTATAACCGAAATATAGGAATCAAAATAGTAAGTTATTACATTCACTCAATACTCAACTTACCCAAAGGATTTCTGAACTCAAACAAATGTCCAAATATCAAACTACATGGTGGCATCGGTACTCTAAAGAGATAAAAATAATTTCTACAAAACAAAGAAACTATAGTTATGAGAAAACAGACGCTGACAAAGAAAATTAAATACATTGCAAGTGTGTAATGTTTTGGAATAACTTGAAGAAAAATGTTGTGGAAAACTTAGATAATACCCTAATGATGATAAGAATTTACTTACTAATTAAACGTAAACTAAAATAGCTGAAATAGATTAAAACCATTTAGTGATAATTATTTTCAAATACATGGAGTGTTTCTTAAACAAATTATCTTATTATACCATATCTAGGAGCAACAAATTTATATTATGTCGAGGTTTATTTCTAGGCAATACTTTTTAAGCGTAATTATAAAAATGCGTATGTAAACGTGTCAAATTATCTTGACAATTCGTTACTAAGTGATCGCATCACTATAATGAAAAATTTAGCGCGTTTGTTAACAAAAAATGTAAGTATTAATACTTTTTATAATGTGGAGAAACTATTAAAGAATATTTACTATTTTTATATTTAATCCAATATGTAGAAAATTATTGCTTCTACAGAACTTGTTTTAGTAAGAATTGGCAATATATATATATATATATATATATATATATATATATATATATATATATATATACAGGGTATTCCATCCCAAACGAGCCACCTTGAATATCTTGGTTATTTCCAAAACTATTGCAATAACAAAAAACAGGTCGATTTTTGTTCCGAGGAGAAATTTTTTGAGGTGAATTAGGGCTTGCGCTCATTCAACATAAACAGGCCAATTCAATGACCTTGAGATTTGAGATAGGGAAAATAGGTGTTATCGTATATCGTTTTAAAGCCCTTTTTACAGACTATACCGTCATAATAAAAAAAATATTACAATTTCTGTACATGTAATAATAAAAGAGTATTAAAAAAACGAATTTACATTAGAATACAATGCCTCTAAAGCAAATGTTCAAAGTGTCTTCCATTGATTTCCATACAATAGTACAACCTTGACTGAAAGCCGTCTTTGACATGGTTGAGCATAGTCGGTGTTATCTGACGACACTCCGCTATAATTCGTTGGCCTAATTTGTTCAAATTCTGTCATAAAAATTTTGGATTTAATATGTCCCCACAAAAAAACCAAAGGGTTCAGATCAGGTGATCGGGCAGGCCATTCTATAGGATCTCTTCTTCCAATCCAGCGACCAGGGTATTCCAAATCCAATGCATTAATTTCATTTTCCAATATATTGTGATAAATTTCACCATTTAAATTACCAGGAATACACAGAGGTCCAATTAGATGATTTCCCAAAATCCCTGCCCAAATGTTTAGTTTTACCGGATGTAAACTATGAGCTTCTCTAAGTAAATGAGGATTTGTATCGCTCCAAAATCTACCTCTAACCTCCCCATGAAGTGAAAGAGTACACTCATCCGAAAAGCAAACATTGTACAACAAATTCGGGTTTTCGATCATACGCTGGGTCATAATTTCGCAAAACTCTTGCCTTCGATCCCATTCATCCTCATTCAATTTATGAAGTAATTTAATTTTGTACGGATGAAATTTGTACTTATGCAGAATTCTAAAAACGTTAGTTTTGCTAATACGAGGGCTGCCTTTTATATTTCGGGATTGGACAACCCTAGTGTTGCAATCTGACAACTGACAGCTCTATCGTAAAGTTTGACATTTTTGAGGTTATACGTACTCAGAACGTTTTGACATACGAGCGCTATGTGTTGTTTACAGTAACTTAAAGGATTCATCTCGGCCAAAAAATGGAATTAAATCGTGAACATTTTCGTGCGATTATTTTTTACAACTTTCGACGTGGATTAAGTTAGCAAGAGGGCATGGATGAACTTAATTTAATTTTTGGCAATGAAACTCCATCAAGGATTACTGTTTATCGATGGTATGGTGAATTCAATGGAGGTCGTAGTTCACTCCAAGAGGAATTTCGTGAAGGTCGTCCAACAACAGTTGTTGTTCCGTAAACCATTGATGCTGTGCGCGAACTGATATTGCAAGATCGTCATGTGACCTATCGTGAGATTGAGTCAACCTTACACATTAGTGGGACCAGCATACATTCAATATTGCATAACAATTTGAATGTCAAAAAAAATTGTTCGCGTTGGATCCCACACAATTTGTCAATCGTTCAAAAAAAGGCTCGTGTCGATTGGTCGAGAGAAAAGCTCAAAAAATACGATCGCGGTGCTTCAAAACACGTTTATGACATAGTGATAGATAATGAATCGTGGATTTACGCCCATGAGCCCGAAAGTAAACAGCGGTCGACTGAATGGGTGTTTCGAGATGAGCCGAATCCAACAAAAGTTGTTCGCACACGAAGCACTTTCAAGCAAATGATTGCATGTTTTTTCGGAAAAACTGGACATATCGCAACCGTACCACTAGAACAACGCAGAACAGTCAATTCTGAGTGGTACACAACCATTTGTTTGCCAGTTGTCTTCCAAGAAATGAGGAAAACCAACCGCCGAAGATGGATCCCTCTTCACCACGACAATGCGAGCTCTCACACATCGGCTCAAACAACTGCATTTTTGACCACTCAAAACATCGATTTGATGAAGTCATCCGCCGTATAGTCCTGACTTGTCACCAAATGACTTATTTTTATTCCCGTACGTAAAAAAGAAACTGAGAGGTCAACGTTTTTCGCCACCTGAAAAGGCGGTTGCTGCGTTTAGAATGCATGTTTTGGAGATACCTCAATCAGAGTGGAAAAAGTGCTTCGACAATTGGTTCAAACGCATGCAAAAGTATATAGATCTTCATGGGAAATATTTTGAAAAACAATAAACCGATTTTCGATTATTAATATTTGTTTTTGTTCTCTAATCCTGAAATATAAAAGGCAGGCCTCGTACCGGAAGCTGCAGAGATTTGCTGGACAGACTGCGTGTTTGGTATAAGTTGGACATGGCCCAATGTAGCCACAGCTACCCCTTCATCATTTACAATTCCAATGGGAACTCGTTTTTATTCATTACTGAGTCCGTTTTAAAATAAACTTCAATACGTATTTATGACGAACGTTAGTTTCGGGATGGTTTTGGTTAAAAACCCTTGCAGCAGATCGAGCCCAATTTTGATTTTGGTAATAAAGACAAGTTCTTTCAATGTGTATACCATAATTATCTTTTTTTTCACTAATCAGTAAAGTAGTAACAGATAAATGTACAATGCTTCAAATGATCGAATAAAGGTCAGAACAGATAAACAAAGTTGCTGTAAATATCAGCAAAAAATAATGTAAAATAAATGAATGTTTACATCTAATGTTTTTCTTGTATTGTGTTATTACAGGGTGCGGCATTGAAACAGGATGGTTTAAGAGCGTACTATAAAAGAACTCCTTTTTAATACTTTCCCATGCAGTAAAAACTTTTAATTTAATAATCCGGTTATACTACTAGGTTCGTTAGATTTTCTGTTACATGAACAGGAATTGCAATAAAAAAATTTATTATGACCGTATAGTCCGTAAAAAGGGCTTTCAAATGATATATGACAACACCAATTTTCCCTATCTCAAATCTCAAGGTCATTGATGTGGCCTGTATTTTTTCTTATTGCAATAGTTTTGTAAATAACCAAGATATTCAAGGTGGCTCGTTTGAGATGGAATACCCTATACCCTTTACTAAATTTACCGAAATGTAACTTTAAACCCAGATTTCTTGGGCTACATTTAAAATAGTCATATATGTTTGACTCTTTGACTCGTTTGATGTCTTTCATTATTGCTTATTTCTCCATTTCTTGCTTTTCCAATCCCTGACATTCCAGCAAATATTCTTAGATAATCCATTTCGTTTGACACTTTTTTTCCCGCTGTTATTTACCCTGAATTATTTCTTCAGTGGTCCCTGTGTTGTTGAGTCTTTCATCGAGGTATGCAAAGTCAGCGAACGTTCTGGTAATATCATATGTCTCCAATCTAAAGTCGTATCTATGCACATTAATTCAGTTTTTTCCCAATTGATGGTAAGCTTCCATTTTGTCATCGCGTTTATGATGTTTGTCATGAAGATTTTTCTTTCTGGGTGTAATTATATATTAGATATATGATCGGTTGTGACCTAGTGCCTCTCACTTCCTGAATATTTTAATAATGTTTCGAGTTCGTGCATTTGATTGGTGAAAAGTTTTTTTATTTCCTGGTCTTCTGAGTTCTACATTCCCTTTCTGGAGATTTCATAAGCATAGTTTCTACATTCGCTTTATTGTATACTTAAAGCTTGTTTGACTGCTCTTCTTTGTCTGTGCATAATTCGGGTTCCAGCATCCGTCTTCCAGTTATTTCGAATCTGTTTTTGTCATTGGGATTAATCTTAAGATGAGCTCCAGCTCCCAGATCACCTTCTCAAAGAGTTTCTCGTCATCATCTTTCTCCCTGGTAAGATCACCGGATTTTAGTCCACAGATCCTTGTTGAAATATACAGACAGATATCTATAGGGTGTCTGATTTTTGACTACTATGATATCCAGGATTTATTCGACGGCACATATGTCCTGAGTCTCCTGAGATTTCTGTTGGGGAGCCTTCAGTTTTACTAAGGAGATTTACAGTAAGGCTCACCAATGAACACTGTGTGTATTCATTCTAGCAATGCATCTAAATCAATCTTAGACGACCCAGGGTTTGGTTGAATGTGATATATATGTCTGAATGTCTGCTGCTGGCACTCCGTTAGATTTCTGAGTAAATCGGATTAAGAATCTTCAAGATAAGACTATTGAGCATTCACTATTATTTGAATGTCTAGCACATTGACATCAAGTTATTCATTAACTTTTATTAATTACTAACTAAAATAGGTGCATCTTCGGTAATTAGCATTTACTTTAACTTTAATGTCACAATTATTATGCATTCTGCTAATAAATAATGAATTTATCTCCATCTTTTCAGGAATGAAAAATCAACCAAAGACCTTAAAGACGAGAAAAATGTCGCCTTAAACCTATTTTATGACAACCATGCTTACAAAGCAACAGAAGATGATTCCAGAGATTACGAGGAAAAATTTAATGATGGCAGTAATTGTACAGGTAATTTTTAAAAATATGTATAAGTAGATTCTTTGTACAAAATTAAGCAAAAAGTCTTATAAACAAAAGCTCGGAACTACTTACATTCAAGATATATAAATAATCTTCTATACTATTATAAAATAGTTGTCTGTTTGTTTGTTTGTTTGTTTGTTTGTTTGTTTGTTTGTTCGTTTGTTTGTTACCTCATCACTTAATAAGTACTCAACTGTTTTTGATGAGTCTTTTTTTGTTGTAAAGCTTATAGTTTGACTTAAAATCTGGTATACATTTTATCTCCCTACATTTCCCTACATTGACAGAAACGGTAGATATAGCGAAAAAACTAATAGCATGTTCGGTAATACACAATTAGTCAATTGGTTCCAGCGCATGCACCAAATATTAGATATTTGTTTTAGCTTAGCTTTTATTCAAAATTCGGAATATGCCAATGTAACATGTTTCGATTTAAAAAAAATTCAACTGATATATCAAGTGTAATTTTACAGGGTGTTCCTTATATAAGATAGGTGAAACTTAGAGCGGAGTAGAATAACATGGATTTAAAAAAAATTGAAAAAACTATATAGCAGCTACTTACGGGCCACCTACGTAAGTAGCTACTTATATACAATGTGGTTGAAATAAGGGGGAAGTTATACGGGACGATTCGAGAAATATATATTGAGTGGACCATAAACAGTTGTATATACCAGGTGGTTGAAAAAGGGATGGAGTTGAATTATATTTATACAGAGTGGATAACAAATATTGTATTGTAAGGGTCATGAGTTGCATATACAATGTGGGTGAAATAAGGGTTAACATAGAATTATATTTATACAGGCTGGATAAAAAATGTTATATAAGCAGTTTGAATATTATGAATTTTCTTGAGCTATTATGATAGTTATGAAATGGGTTGAAAAAATGTTAGAAGCCGTTGTTTATATAGGATGGTTGAAATATATGATGGAGTGGAATTATAGTTTATGGGGTGGTTAAAAATTGTTTTATATAAACAAGTAGTTCACAACTTCACAAGTAGCATATTATAGGATCGTTGAAATATGTAGCAGAGTATAATTACAGCTATATGTGTGGGTTTAAAAAATATTATGAAGGAATGTTATGATCTACAAGCTGTTTCATATACCGTATAGATGAAATATAGGGTGGACTAGAATTCTAAGTATAAATGATGGAAAAAAATGTTATATCGGGTAGCCCATAAGTATATACAAGGTTGTTGAAATATAGCGTGGAGCAGAATAATAATTATATAGTGTGGGTAAAAAACATGACCAGTTGCATATATGGAGTTCCTGAAATATGGGGCGAAGTTATCGTTACCAGTGTGATTCAAACAAGGTTAGAAAAAGTTGCAAATGAAGAATGGTTTAAATGAAGTGTGGAAAGAAATTATATTCTATAATGTGCCTCAAAAAATATGAGGAAAAATTGTGAAATTGCGTAGCTCATAATCAGTTGCACAGATAGGACATTTGAAATATAGGGAGGATTCGAGTTAATTAGTTTAATATTTAAAAATTGTTACACAGTTTTGGTAAAATTTATTGGGAATTGATGGGTTTATATTTATACAGGATGGTACAAAAAATGTCAAACTGCACATACTAGGTGGTTATTATTGAAAAATTTTTGGAATTTTTTTAAAAAATGTTATTGGATATATGCAACATATAAAATATGGGGCGAAGTTAAACTATAGTTATATAGGTAAATTAAAATATGTTAGACAAAGTTACATACAAGGGGTGGTTGACATATAAGATGGAGACAAATTTTATTTTTCAGGATGGTTAAAAAATATCTCAAAAATGGTTATTTAGCGTAGTCCGTAAACAGTTGCATAGATAAGATAGTTGGAATATAGAGTGGATCAAGGTTATATTTAAGTGTTTAAGAAAGTGTTATATTTGTTGGCGCCTAAGCAGAAGCATTGCAGCATAGTTTAAATATTTTGTAGAATAAAATTAAGGCTATACAGGATGGTTCAAAAAAAAGTTGCATATAAAGGCCGGTTAAAATTATAGTTTCCGAAGTAGCTCAAAAATTATCAGAAATAATTGTTATATAGCGTATAGGATGGAGTAGAACTATAGTTAGTTAATTAAATAATTGTTATATAATGTGGTCCATAAGCATTTGCAGTTTGGTGAAATATATTTGGAATTGGTATATTTATAGTTTTGTTAAGTGGTTCAACAAAGTTAAAAAAATTGCTATTTCTTTTTGCAAAGAATTCTACATTACATACGCGGGTAAAACCGCGGGTAACGGCTAGTATAAAATAAAATTGGGAAAACTAATACCTAAAAAATAATAGAACTTCCATCTCTAATCGTGTTTTATTGAGGTAAGCTCGAACATGGGCATCATGCCGATACCATATGCGGGATCTCAAATCTTATAAGAAAAATTTTTCCGAAAAGATTCTGGATTATAATATGAACAAACAAAATCATTTTAATTTAAAAAATTCAGTTATATAAACCGTTTCATTGTTATAAGCTTACACCCGGTAATTTCATCGATTAACAAGCGATTAAGCTAAAAAACACTTAGATATTACCTGTTAGAAATTACCTGTTAGAAATTTTCCCCACAATGTGTCATGAAACATTCCGAGAAAATTATCGAAACCAATTAACGTTGTGAAAAAACATTTTTTTTTTTTGATAAATGTTTTCTCATTAAATTCAATTGTTTGAAGTGTATTCCACCCGATAACTACGAATTGGAACTATCCATTATGTTGAGGCTTTCATTGTTCAGTTTTGTGTTGAAAACATAGTTCAAGCAACTGCTTCTTTAGTGAGTCCATTACTCAAGGACATTATGTCAGATTAAAAGGTTTTCTATTATGTATATGATATATTGTTGCAAATTACGCCTCTAGGTATGTGCCTTAACCAAGAGAACTTTCTAGAAGGATGGACGAAGCACTGAATCGCAAAATCTGAGAAGAGTCGGGAATGTAGTGCTGAATTTGACGTACCTATTTTATACTTAAACATAAGTTAACCTTTTTAAAGGAAATTAGTGCAGTCAATCAGTTAAAAGCGCATTACTTGAACCCAGTTTGTAATATAAGTAGAAAAATAATTTGGCGAGTTGGACTCGCATACTAAGGGTTCCGTACCACCTTCAAGATTCTAATATTCCAGTTTCAGACAAGCAGGGAATGAGTGCATGTTCTTATATTTACCCTAATATCTTTTAAAGGAGGCGTTTTAAATTTATAAAACATATACACTTTGATTTTCCACACATAGACTTTTTATTTTATCTGCTTCATGATTCGCTTGATTTTTATCAGAGTACATATGTATTTAATTTTCTAATTTGGCCCCCAAAAATTAACATTAGAGTTTTATTTTACTAGTAAACTTTCAGAGAAGCCTTTTATAATCTACTGTCTGAGTTTTGAGGCTCTGTGGATTGGAAGATAAAGGGCAAAATAGGTCAAGTTTTAGATTATAAATTATTAAATCTGTTATTCAAATTATTTAAAAATACAAATAAAATATGTTTTTCAAAATTTAAATAGTGTAGTTTCTAAAGTGGGAATTAAGTCAATGTTTAATATTTTTGTTAATATCTTTTAAACAAATGTTTTAAAAATATGATATATTTGTAATTCATATAATGAGCCTTTTATCTGATATATTACATGATGCGTTTGAAAATTGAATTTTTATTTTCCATTTAATTGTATAATTTGTCCCTAAAATATAATACTATTTCAAATAAGCCCCAGTACCCCTAATTATTTTTAAAAATTTAGGTAGTATGGTTTCGGAAATAAAGCGAGAAATTAAATTTTTTTATATCTTAATGTTAATATCTTCTAAATAATTAATTTTAAAAATATGAAAAGTATATATTTGTATTCCTCATAATGAGCCCTTTCATTTGATGTATTGCATGATGCGTTAAAAAAATATTTTTTTATTTTCCGTTTAATTCTATAATGTGGCCCCCAATATTAATATTAAGGATTTCTTTCATATTTTTCCTGTAAACAAAAAAATATAAGTCTTATAGTTTGGGGAATAACGGGGGGAATGGGTAATTTTTTTAAATATTTTTTAATATATTTTTAAATATTCATTAAAAAAATAAAAAAACACATTTGTATTCGTCATAATGAGCCCTGTGATCTGATATATTACATAATCTGTTAGAAACAATTATAATTTTTTATTTTCCATTTAATTCTATAATTTGCCCCCCCCCCAAAATGAATAATAGGGGTTTCTCCTTATTTTTCCAGTAAACTTCAGGTGAGGGGCTATACCTGCATTTTTTTTCAAAATTTTCCAGTTTATGGTTTCGGAGATAAGGGGGGAATGGGTAATTTTTTTATATTTTTGTTAATATTTTTTAAATAATTTATTTTAAAAATATGAAATAAATATATTTGTTTTCCTCAGAATTCGCCCTTTCATTTAATATATAATATGATGGGTTAGAAACAATTTTAATTTTATATTTTCCATTTAATTCTGTAATTTGCCCCCCAAAATTAAAAGTAGAGGTTTCTCCTTATTTTTCCAGTAAACTTCAGGTCAGACCCTATTCCTCTAATTTTTTCAAAACTTTACGTTTTATAGTTTCGGTGATAAGGGGGAGATGGGTAAATTTTGGTATATTTTCGTTAATATCTTTTTAAGTAAAAAATATATTTGTGTTCCTCAGAATGAGACCTTTCATTTGATGTATTACATGATGCGTTTGATTTTTTTTTTATTTTTAAATTTTCATTTAATTATATAATTTGCCCCCCAAAATTAATGGTTTCTCCTTATTTTTCCTGTAAAGTTCGGGCAACGTTCTATATTTTCTATTTTTTCAAAATTTTAGCCTCAGTAGTCTCGGTGATCAGGGGGGGAACGGTCGATTTTTTTAGTTTTTCCCTCCAGAAGTACCCCTAAAACTCAAAATTTCTTCTTTTACGATATGTACTCCTGATCGGGTCACCAAACTGTACATTGGTACCAAATTTCAACCTCTTCCGCATCCAGTAGTTTAGGAGAAAATTGCTGCGATGTGACAGAGGCAGAAATCCGGAGTGATATTATAAGGGTATCCGTATATTGTATATATGGAACCCTAAAAATAGGTAAGACGTACAAGATGTCTTTAAAAAAATAGTGAGTAACTAAACGGAACATATTTTAGGCAAAAGATAAAACTAAAATAGTGCAAGAGATTCAAAACTGGTTAATAAAGTCATTCGAGGAAAAACAAAAGGTTGAATTACAAAATCAAATCGTATCAATGGAAATAGAGAGTAAAATTTATTTCGAATATTAGATGAAAAAGAGTTTGAATAGAATCTGTATAAATTATTAATAACACTTTTTAAAATAATGCAATTTAAGAAAATGTCGCCGATATTGGAAAATCATACAAAAATTAGTAAATACTAAAAGTCAGAATACTAAAAAGTGAATTTAAGTAAAAATTTCACTATAAGGATCAATGCACTCGAGTTCAAGGTGAAATCGCAAAAGTCAAAAATACATATCGAGAAGAAAGTGCTAAGTAATTGTAATTTCAGTCCTTAAAGGTAATTCAAAAAGCCAAGTTTAGTAACTCAAATTGATGATTGTTTCAGTCTTCACTTGATGAAAATTCATTTTTAAGATTACCTAAAAACAACAAACACTTGGTTAAATTTTCACTTTTATATTTCTTTATATTTGGCATATGTTAAGTCTGGCTTCATCAGAAATTAGAAATACAATGAAGGCTAATTTTATATTTCTTACAAAGACACTACAGGCAAGGTAATAAAATAACTAAAATGCCTTAATTAGGTCAATAATATAATATAATATGATTTAGAAATAGATTTTGAGATTAAGTAAGGGAGAAGAATTGGTATCAGTTTGGTCGTTGGAGAATTTTTGTTTTGTTGATTTCAAGGAATTCAAGAAGATATTATTTTTTACTGTTGTTTTCTTTTAATATGTAGTTCGCAAATGTAGATTTATTTTGTTGTTAATTTTCAAAAGCTTTGGTGTGTTCACGCCATCTTGAATTGGAAGATCTTCCAGTGTGAGAGATAGAGCCGGTTTTTGCTCGTCAACGAGAAAATGGACAGAACGTATCGTATTAAGTTCAATTCCTGAACTACATCACGTTTCTAGACAGGCGCCTTCCGGGTGAAAGTGGTAATTTTTTTTGGTCATGCTCATCATCGAGTAAACGTCTCAAAATTGGCTGCATTCAAGATGTGATTGTGATGCATTTAAGCAAATTCCCGAAAGACGTCTGCCTAGAGCGTTACCATCAAGCTAGCGGACAAGGGTAAACTTGTCAAAAATCGGGGTGAACTTCGTCATTAAGTAAAAAGAACGCCATTAGCACCATTTTTTTGCTTACACAAAGGAAATCATAATCCAAAAGGACGTACAGCTAAATGACATAAATATATTTTTTCATGACGTCATTAATGTGGTCTGTATGACGTCATACACAATTTTTTTAAATGCGAAGCCATATTTTTCGTTACTAATTTGGAAAGAGCGGAAAATTTCAGGTCCGAATATGACTTTGACCATGACCTTCAACTTGACCTTCAAGGTCATTCCAAGATCAAAGTTTGTTTGAAAAATCAACCTATTATAGCCAAATTAGGTGTACGGGGGGTTTTCGACGTCGCTGATTTCGAATCTGAAATCAGTTTTTGTTTGAAAAACTGGTCCGCCCTCTTAGATTACGAAAATCTGATTGAGATTTGTAATCAGATTTTGAAAATTGGCAATTTGAAAAAAATTAACCAACCTACTCACAATTTGGTATACGGGGGTTTTCGACGTCAATGATTACGGATATGAAATCAGTTTTTGAAAATTTACAAAACAATTAGTGGCCAAGTTCAACGTCAAATTTGTTTTTAATTTGGAATACCCTCTTTGAATCAGTCATCTTTCGGATCAGGATTAAAATTGGTTGACTTTTTTGTCAAAAAATTGGTCCGCCATCTTGGATTGTAAATTTTGAAAAATAGTTTTCAGATTCGAAATCAGCGATGTCGAAAAACCCCGTAATTTAGCTATAATTGGTTAATTTTTCAAAAAACTTTGATCTTGAAATAACCCGGAAGATCAAGTTCAAGGTCATGGTTAAAGTCATATTCGGACATGAAATTTTCCGCTCTTTCCGAATCTTAATGAAAAATGTGGCTTCGCATTTAAAAAAAAAATTGTGTATAACGTGATACAGACCACATTAATGACGTCATGAAAAATCTATTTATGTCATTTAACTGTACGTCCTTTTGGATTATGATTTCTTTTGTGTAAGCAAAAAAATGGTGCAAATGGCGATCTTTTTACTTAATGATGAAGTTCACCCTTATTTTTGACAAGTTTAACCATATCCGCCACCTTGATGGTAACGCTCTAGGCACACGCCTCTCGGAAATTTGCTTAAATATATCACAATCCCGCCTATCTCTCCTACTACAATTTCTGATGAAGCCAGACAAGTGTTTGTTGTTTTTAAGTAATCTTAGTAACACATATATCCGGAGAAAACTTGGAGCAACTTGAGGGAACAGTTTTGTCGAGGACCTTAGGGGACCGAAAGAATGCAATGAAGACCTTCTCCACTCTTTGAGAATTAAAGCTGTTATAAATATGTCCTGGCTCTCGTTACCCAAAAAGTTATTCCGGTCGTCTGCCGATTATGACACCCAATCTATTGGAAAAATAGTTTTCTAGGCAGGTCGTACCAAATATTCCGTCTAATTCTAATTTGATACCCCTTTTTGTTTTTGCCAAAAAACATACGTGGGAAGCATTAATCGACGGATCTCAGTAAGAACGGAGGAATACAAACGGAATATCAGGAATAAACAAACAACATCGACCCTTTTTCAACACAACCTACATATATATTTGTAAATCTGTCCTAACACAGATATCAACTCAACATTCTTCAAAGTTCCTGATCCTGAGCATCTTCGCTTCATCTTATCATCCTACCTTTGATGTTGTCAGTAAGCATTCCATTATTTTGTCTTGCTCTACTTATAATACCTTGAATTTCTTCTTCCAGTATGCTCCGTCAGTTAGCATAGTTTGCACTATTCATCGATCTTCCTTTACTTTTCTCAAGACAACTTCATTTCTTATTTAATCTGACCAGTTGATATTTTTCTTTCTTCTCGATTTCCACACCTCAGAAGTCTCAAGGTATTTTTGTTTTGTTTTACTAAATGTCCTTCTCTCTGATCCATATAAAAGCAAACTCCAGATGTAGCATTTCACGAATCTCTTTTTTTAGCTTTATAGGAATCTTTCTTGATATTAACAGATCCTTTACTTGCATAGATGATGTTTTGACTATAGTTATTCTGCTCCTGATTTCTTCAGTGCAACTTCCAGTTGAATTTATCATTCCTCCTAAGTATTTACATTTACTTACTTGCTTATCTTTTCAATATTCACATTCATGCCATACTTGCATTGCCGCTTATTTTCCACACCATACTTTGTAATTCATTTTCTGTTTCTGCAAGTACTGCGTGGTTGTTAGCATACTTTTTCACTTTTTCATTGCCTACAGTAATCCCACCAGTGTCTTTCAATACTTTATTTGTAAGCTTTTCTGCATATACACAACAACAGCCTTGTCTTACTCCTCGTCCTATGATTATTTTTTTGGTTTCCTCATTTTCCATCTTTAGAATTTTTTGTCCTTTGTAAAGCTCTCGAATGAGGCTTCAGTCTTTCTAATCCACTTCAATATTTTTTCAGTAATATCAATAGTATATTCCAACGTACTCGGTCAAACGCTTTCTTCCAGTCAATAAAATACCCATTTTATTGACCTTACATCACCTTGTTCTTCTCCATCAGTCTGACTATCCGTCTTCCTTTTCTAAATCCAAACTGATCTTCTCCTAGGTTTTCCTCAATTTTATTTTCACTTTCAACACAATTTATTATTATTATTTTGGTGAGATGGCAAATAAAGCTTCTAACTTTATAGCTATATTCTTTGCACGGACTTTCTTAAGTAGGGGAACCAGAATCGTTTTTAAAAGATCATCAGGCCATATTCCTGCATCATAGATTTTGTTTATATGATTTACAGTCTTAAATGCTTCAGATGGTATGATATCACCACTTACAAAATAGATTTCAACACGTGTAAAGAAATTGCCAAGATAGATAATAAAGAAAGAGGACATACGAGAGTCCATTGAAATGTGTAAAGTAGACCTTAATAAATGTAATAACACCATCAACTTACCAAATACCGGAATTACATGTTAACTAAATCTGTAGTCTTTTATACGATAACAACCGGGTTGGTGCCGAGTATTGGCCATAGGAACTGCGACTTGAATTCTTGGTATTACATACATCATACACGAAATATTATTATTATTTTTTAGTTCAATAATTTATAGGGAAAATATTTAAAAAAAGAATGTTTACAGTTATTTCATTATCAAACAATTCAATGTACGCAATTTCCTTGACGTATTCCACGGTCTTTCGAAAGTCACATATACAATTTTGTCGCAATAAATTTGAATAGAATTTAAAATTTTTAAATTACTGAAATACATTTCACAATGTCACGTTTCTTTGAACAATTCGATAAGCATAGTATTGTTATCTACTTTCTGCTCCGGCTTGTTTCAAAAAACTGCGGGGAATTATGGATAGCCATAACTTAGGTTAACTGGTGATTAAGATAAACATTTTGATTCTGTCAGAATTATAATTTTTCTAGGACTATTATTACTATTTTCCGTGTGATTAACCTTTTTATGTTATCTATACATTTTAAAATTTAAAAAATATATTTGTTACTATTTTTGTTATTCTACAACATCCCTTAGTATACGGTAATTATTATAAAAACCTACAATTTTCAGTTATCGATCGCACAATTGAAGGAAAATCTAAAATCAGCGACGATCTCAAACTGCTTGGGCTGTGTTTACAGAAAAAAGTGCAGAGAACATTCAGGAAAAAAACCCTTTACCAAAAGTTACCCATTTTGAACTGGTTGCCCAAGTATAATGGAGAATCGGCTATAGGAGACTTGGTTGCTGGCATCACTGTTGGTTTAACATTAATTCCACAGGTAAAATTTTTATCCGATAAACAATTTTTTGCTTACCAATGTTTAGCTTTTTGTTTCCTGACTGATAGTATACAGGGTAGCACCAGAAAAATCTAAACATCGCACAATAATAAAGTTCCTTTCACATATGAAGAATTTGAAAGATTCCAAAAATTCCGATCAAAAATGTTCTTCTTCTTCTTCTTCTTGATTTAGTTACGGGCCGTCGTCTACCATCCCACACTACAAGGGTGAATGCGTTCGTACGGCCGACCAACGAGGTCCGACCATCCACCCAGGGGTACAATCCAACTTTTAGCCATTGCCCGTGCGAGGCCAACCCAGTATGGAGAGCCACCGGTAACCTCACCCAGTGGGGGCTCATCTCTCCACCCGCACTCCCCATTTTGGAATCTTGCGAACACCCCAGTTCGTTTAAGAGTTCGACGCCGATGGGTGACATGTTCGACTCCCTTGACGGGAATCTCCCCCTTTTACTTTTCTGGACCAGCGGTCATCCGCTTTCGAAGTGTAGGCGCCTCTACTTGCGGTACGCTATGGCCCAGTTTTAGGAGTAACAGGCAAGAGGTTGGCAAAGGGCTCCCGTCTCGAATACTAGGTCGCGCCCCATACAGGGCGATGACCCGACATCTCAAACGACGGTCCCACTGTTACCCGCAAAGTCGTCTCATCGCCACAATCACGAAGGAAAGCAGATCTGACGACTACTTGTATTAAAGGCTTAACAAGTCGGCCTCGTTCCCTTTCGCTCAATCCCGAAGGAAAGTGTGTCCGGCGATTACTTGTGTAAAGTTTTGACAAGTCACACTCGAGGGTGGGGGCCCTCTCCTTCCCTAGTTACTAACGGGCATCGCCTTGTAGCCAGAAACGAAGCCTGGAATCGACTGTCGTGACTCCGAAAGTTTTATGGGTAGCCACCGGGAAGTATTTTTCACTACCCCGATTAAAATTGTTTAAATTTATTATCAAGGTAGCACATTTTGAACTTTTTTTGTGTTCATTTATTCGAATATTTAGAGCTCTAGAAATTTCTCCAATATAGAATTTATTACTACTAAATTTGGTTTCTGTCAATAATTAATTAAGGAAGACAGCACTCAAAGAAAAAGATGTTAAGAGAAAGCTGTTTCGACTTCTCAGCCTGTTTTCAAAAATGTTCAGTAGATTTTTAGAGTAGTGCAGAGGTTTAACGTATCTTGATAATTTAATTGATTAATTAATTTTATTTTTTCATTCCGTCCAATATGATGACCTAAGATGTTGAAGATTACTCTAAGAGACAGTAGGATATGTTACTTTAAATATAATCATTTTATAATAATTCAAAACACTGATTTAGTTTATTTATTTCAGGGTCTAGCTTATTCAAATATATTAAAAATACCGGTAGAATATGGTCTTTACGGATCATTCATAGGAGCTTTTATCTATATAATCTTCGGTAGTTGCAAGGATGTTTCGATTGGTCCATCTGCCATATTATCGTTGACAGTGTATCAAACAATTGGAAAATACGGACTGGAACACATAATATTGATGTCTTTTTTCACTGGAGTGGTTCAAGTGCTTATGGGATTATTTGGTTTAGGTAAGGATTTTAACTGTCAACTGGATACTGGAGATCAAAAATTGATCTTATGTTGAATATCAATTAAATAATGTTTAAAGGAATAAATCAATGTTGTTGTGCAAATAAATATTCTTTACGAAAAATACATTTATTCACTTGATGTTCAGTATTCAGTATTGGTCTAATTGAAAATGCAAAATTTTCAAACAAAGGTGGCAACACAAAGAATAATTACAAGTATGAACGAAATGAAAGTTAATTATTAAAATTTATAAATATTGTACCAAAGTAGTATTACTTTTATGTTTTTTTGGGCAATAACACCACAATAGAAATAAAACGACGTATATTGCAGGAATACCAAACGTTTCAAAGTCTATTCTGACTTCGTTGTCAATGGCTTTATATTTATTGATGTAGATTGCAAAATGAAAATTTGATTTATGACATTTAAAATTGACATTAGAAAATTTGTTGTTTTTAGATATACAGGTAGCACGAAAAATTCTAAAGATCATGAATTATAGTTAACCAGCTTTCAAATTAGAAGAATTTGAAAGAGTTGTCTTTAGAATTTATAAGTGGCGTTCCTAGGTACGACTTTGTTATAAGATAGCACATTCGCCAAAAATGCGATTCAAGAATTCTATTGTTTCAGTGATCCCATTAACGTCATAAGGGAAAACTTAGGAAAAACCTTATGAACTATCCCGATATTGGGTTGTTCAAAATGAGGTTACCATTAATAACTTCTTCCTTAATTGTCGGTAACCAGATACGATTAAATTCTACAGAAGTAGAAGCGAATACAGTAAAGAAAGGTGTCATTAAGTCATTATATGATAGAGCAAAGACCAACTGTTCTGATGATAATAAATTCAACAAAGAAAAAATAATTAGAAAGAATGTTCTCACTGGAAACAATTACCCCACAAAATTTATCAACAAAGAGTTAAACAGACTTGAACAGAAAACAAACCTTCCGAATCAACCCAGAACTTCTCTTAACACTACTACTAGCCAAGACAACAACATTACAGTTACAACTATACCATATATACAGGGTCTGTCAGAAAGATTGAAAAGAGTGGGCAACAGATGTTAAAACAACATTCCAAACAAGAAATACACTGAAATCTTTAATATCAAAAACAAAACCAACAAACAAAACCCAGAACTCAAAAAACTGCATATATAAGATTCCTTGCGAATGCAATAAATTTTATATTGGAGAAACATCAAGACCATTAAACGTACGAATAAATGAACACAAGAATTACATAAAGAAACGACCATTTGAAAAATCAAAAATTTGTGAACATGCTTGGGACCTAGGCCATAAAATACAATTTGACAATTCAACTATACTTCACAAAGAACAACATAACACAAAACGAAAAATAAAAGAGTCTGCCTTAATTCTTTTGAATGAGGACGATTGTATCGCTTCTACTTCTGTAGAATTTAATCGTATCTGGTTCCCGACAATTAAGAAATTATTAATGGTAACCTCCTTTTGAACAACCCAATATCAGGATAGTTCATAAGGTTTTTCCTAGGTTTTCCTTATGACGTTAATGGGATCACTGAAACAATAGAATTCTTTGATCGCATTTTTTGCGAATGCGCTATCTTATAACAAAGTCGTACCTAGGAACGCCACTTATAAATTCTAAAGACAACTCTTTCAAATTCTTCTAATTTGAAAGCTGGTTAACTATAATTCATGATCTTTAGAATTTTTTGTGCTACCTGTATATCTAAAAACAACAAATTTTCTAATGTCAATTTTAAATAAATCTAATTTTCTTTTTGCAATCTACATCAATAAATATAAAGCCATTGACAACGAAGTCAGAATAGACTTTGAAACGTTTGGTATTCCTGCAATATACGTCGTTTTATTTCTATTGTGGTGTTATTGCCCAAAAAAAACATAAAAGTAATCAAGAATATGCCACAAACAACGTTTAGAAGAGCAAAGTAGTATTGTAAGTAAAATGTTGCATTAGGTTTTTATTTTAAATACACTTTTATTAGTGCACAGTTGCCAGTTTTATGAAAAACTCATGGCAACACTGAACATCCCAGTAGAATTCCCTGTATTGCTGGTGATTAATTGAATATCAATTTTGTTGAGGCCTATTCTAAGATGCTGTACAATTAATTGAACGATTTAAGATTACAAAAAACTCATTTATTTTCAGTTATTTAGTTGTCAACTTTTCCAAACACCCTATGTACAGGGTGGCCAACTAAGAATGCGAAGTAATCTATCTGTGACACTATCCATCGTAGAGGCTTCCGGCAAAAAAAACTTATTCCTAAAACAGCCAATCTTGAACCTAAAAAAGTGATGTTTCTGTGAATTCTGCTATTTTTGCCTAACAAAAAAATACCCAAACTTTAAAGTCGAGAACAATGTAAATCTTTTTTGCTTGGCAATTTTTGCTGTATCTCTAAAAATAAAGTGGTGGGGGTATTCAAATGATTTCGTAAAAAACACCGTGCATCTCCGAAACAGCTGAGCCGATTTTAATAAACTTAGGCTAGTTGAAAAGAGCTATTCTTGGACTATAAATGCTATAATATTTGAAATATTTTAGTTTGAGATGTCGCCGCTAAAAGGCGTTTTTTCGACATTCCGGCACAATTTTTTTATATTCTTAAAAAATGGAAAACTATTTTACACCTATTCTCTTTTACTTTAATAGTAACTCTATGCCTTGGTAGAGCCGCCGATATTACTAATATGGAACAATTTTTATTCGGAACATAGCACAAATTGAAAAGAAATTGGATTAGTCCTGGGATATCCCAAAGTGGTCCCATATTTTTTTTCAAAAACATAGCTTGTGTCCTTGTGTCGTCTGTTAGAAAAAGGGGAAAAACTTTTTACCAATTTTTACCTTATACTCCATGCCTTGGCGGAGTCGCAGTATTAAAAATATGGAAAAAAAATTATTCGAAACATGGGATAATTTGAAAAGAAATTGGATTAGTTCCGGGATATCCCAAAGTGGTCCCATATTTTTTTCAATAACATAGCCTGTACCGTTTCTTAGAAAATCGGGAAAAACTTTTTTACCGACTTTCTTATACAGTCAACTTTGGTGGAGTCGCTGATATTAAAAATATAGAAAAATTTTCTGTTCGTAACATGGGGTATAACGAATTACAAAGGCATTGGATTAGTTCCAGGAGATGCCGAAGTAGTCCCATATTGTTTTTCAATAACATAGCTTGTACCGTTTTTTAGAAAAATCGGGGAAAACTTTTAACGACATTTTTATATATGATGGAGTTGCTGGTATTAACTGTTCGAAACTTGGGGTAAATTGTAAATAAGATGAATTATTCATAATAAATGTCAGTTAATATGTATATACAGTGTGTATTCATAAATGAAACGATTGCTTTATATTAATAATTTTAAGAGAAAAAGTTATTCCTCACAAACAGATTTACATGGTCTAAAACGTAAACAGTATTCCATGTCTGTAACTTTTCTAACTTTATACCAGGTTCCAAAATATATATCAATTTTGTTTAAAAGTGAGGTGACTTTATTTTTTTTATAATATCTCAAATTGTAATCAAGCGTTTATTAGATTTGAAAACTGCATCCAATTGTGCTGTATTATTAAAAATTGTAATAAATTCAAAGTTGTTTGGAAACAAATCCAAATAAATGTCAGTTAATCAACTTCAAGGTGGAGGTTCTCAGTTGGTTTCTATATACAGTGGGTCTTCATAAGTTGAGTTCAAACGGAAAACGTTCTTATGAATATTATTTAAAGAAAAAAATATTCTTCATAAAAATATTTGGATGGTCGGAAACATATACTATAATCATTACATGTCACTTTTTCAACTATATACGAAGTTTGTCAGAACTATATATGAATTTTGCTTAAAAGTAAAATGCATTTATTTTTCATAATATATAAAAATCTTATCAAACAAAAATTGTATAATAGATCTTCATGTCACTTTTCCAAATTGTGTACTATGTTTGATAAAGAATATAAATTTTGTTTAAGTTAAGCACCTCTATTTTTAGTAACAACTCAAATTGTTATCAGACAAAGTTAATTAAAATTATAAACTACATCCTATTATGTTATATCAATTAAAACTGTATAACGATTTATTATAAGATTCCGCGTAGGGGAGACTGTTAAATGAATGTCACTATAATTAACAGACGTAAAGATTAAATGATACTCTGATCATCTATAATATAGTGGTTCTACCTAAGTTAGAATGATATACAATATTTTCTTAATACATATACATATATCTACAAAACAAGTTATTCTATTCAACAGTAAACGAGGGTGGTCAAGCTAATAAATGAAAGTATAAAATACCTTATGTTAGGCAACATCGAAAAAGTTAATTAGATTTGAAAACTGCATCCAATTAAGCCATTGCATCACTAAAAATTGTAAAATAAATACATTTTTAAAAAACAAAAACCGACTTCAAGAGAAAATTAACTAAAAAGCATGAAATAATTTTTGCTACAACAATTAAATACTTTTTCTGAAGTCGGTGCCAATTTGAACAGCGAAGTTGCGAAGTACAACTATCGATGTACTTCCCAAAATAATTTCACTTTAGCTTGGCACCGACTTTATAAAAAGTATGTTCTTGTTGTAGCAAAAATTATTTCATGCTTTAGTTCATTTTCTTTTGAAGTCGGTTTTTGTTTTTTTAATGCATTTATTTTACGTAGTTTGTTAACAATGTGTTTGTCTACCGCGGTTAGATAACCCCAACACGTCTTGACATTGACTCAATAAGGTGGTCTACTTCTTCTTGAGGAATACTATCCCAAGCTACCTGTATTTCATGTCATAGAACCTCCAAAGTCCGGGAGGCTGGAGTAAAATTCCAGATCGGGGGATCTGGGCGGCCGTGGCAACAGATTCAGATGGGTCTCTTCAAAAAAGTTCAAACTAACTCAAGCAACATGAGGCCGAGCATTATCTTGTTGAATCATGAGTCCATGAGCCGATTAAGGTATGGGAGTACATACGGTTTCACTACTTCCTGAAGATAACGTTGCACTGTCTTCTTACCTGGAACAAAGACTAAAGGTGACCTATTTCCCTATACCATAACGTCTACTGTTTGGTGTAGATGTCGCTCAACATCAAATTGAGGTTGACGTCTTTCTCCTCGTCGTCATCTAACCCTTCTTTGGCCATCTTGTCCACCCAAGCAGAATCGTGATTCATCAGAGAAGACGACCTGATGCCATTCCACATTGCAATATTGTCGTTCTCTATACCACTCTAGTCATGGCCGTCGATGCTTAGCGGTCAGAGGTAGCACAAGATGGGATCGATAATGCTCCAGTCCAAAAGACCGTATGCGGCGGTAAACCGTTCGGACATTTAAAAGATGACGTTGTTCTCCTAACCACTCATCAGTCAAATTTCGAGTTGTCGAAAATCGGTCTCTAAAGGCCATAAGTCTTAAACGTCAATCTCGAACTTCATTTGTGCCTCTTCGACGTCCGGTGCCTACTCTCTTCTCTGACTTTGTGTATTAACAAACCACGCTTGATAAAATCTCATAACAGTAGTTGGATATCCCTTCGTGCGGTTAGCGATTTCCCGAAATTAAAAACACGTACTCTAGGCATTTTAACTTTACTTAACATGAATTTTG
This sequence comes from Octodonta nipae, assembly GCA_034190945.1. Lineage (NCBI taxonomy): Eukaryota > Metazoa > Arthropoda > Insecta > Coleoptera > Chrysomelidae > Octodonta > Octodonta nipae. The sequence goes on from CM067217.1 coordinate 21,308,448, forward strand.
TATCCCTTCAAACAGTTCGTTCTTTGGTAAATTTAAAAAAATGCAAAAAAGACTACAATATTAATTAATAAAAAGTTTACAAGAAAAAACATTCACCAAACTTTACCAAATTTTAATCAGTTACTCCTTACTATAACATCTAGGTTTAACCAAAACAATATTAATCAGACATCTCCTTCTGAGTGTAGCGATTTCTTTGTCAGTGAGTATATTTTATTTACCCAGGCTTTTGCGTCGTTCCACAGTTCTTGAACTTATTTCTATTGAATTTAAGGTCATACAACTTGCATCACTCTGTATATAATCCCGACTTGCATAATTTCCGATAAATTGTACATAACCAAGTATAAAGTTTAATATAAATGTTACTAAATATGCTAAAAATAATTTTAATATAATATTTTAGGATTCATAATTGATTTCGTGTCTGGTCCGGTATCATCTGGTTTTACGTCAGCCGCCGCTCTTATAATAGTCACCTCACAAGTTAAGGACATCCTGGCTATTGAAGCATCTGGCTCCACTTTTGTACGAACTTGGCAAGACATCCTGAACAAAATTAATAAATCCAATTGGACAGATGCCGGTATCGGTTTGGGATGTATCATTGGGCTTCTTCTTCTAAGGGTATAACAACACGAATATAAATATAACATGTATACAAATAAGTAATTTATTCCTGTATTCCAGATTATTGGTGTCCAAAAGCTTGAACCTAAAGAACCCAATACTGAATTAAACTCTGTACAAAGATTCATCAACAAGTTACTGTGGATTCTTGGTATATCGAGGAACGCTATTTGTGTCGTAGTTTGTGGATTGATGGGCTACGCTTTCAGTATAAATGGTGACCCACCGTTTCATGTGATAGGATATGTCCCTCCGGGGTTACCAGAAGTTAAACCACCGCCTTTTGGTTATGTTGAAGTAGTGAACGGAACTAAAATAGAACATTCTGTGATGGATATGGTGAGCAACATCGGGAGTGGAGTTTTCATTGTGGCACTGATTGGATTGCTGGAAAATATAGCTGTTTGTAAAGCATTTTGTAAGTAAGAAATTTTCAGATTTTAGGAAACCTTTATAGAATGTTTTCGTCAAAAATAAATTACTCTCGGTTTACGATCTAACTCAATGTAACAAGATTGTTCAATAGACCAGGTTTGTAATAATTTATTCAAATATAAAAAATTTAAAAAGAAACGTCTGTTAACATTTAGGCGCCCTACTGTTTCACTAACTTGGAATTCTTGCTGATATAATTTTTTTATCATATTTCATGGCACATAAGCGATTTAAAACATCTAAATGTAGTTCGTTAATGTTCAATCAACAGCAACACACCCTTATTACGAGCCCGTAGCCTGGGGAGGTCTGGAAATTTTGGAATTTTTGGTTTCAAGATTCAATTTTAACCATTTAATCATGTTTGTCATAAAAATAAATTTTATATTAATAAAATTTTATATATCCTGGAAATACTCATGAACAAAAATATAAATTTTGCATTCCTCATCAGCCCATCATCAATCAAAAAAATTTTCCAACCAAAATAATGACCTATTTAAATACCTAATTAAAAGTAAGGGATTACAACATTTAATTTTTCGACATTATCTCATTTAATCCTAGCAGCCCATTTGCTTAATTTTTGGCCTTGCAAGGCCAGGTGTACTTAGACTGGAGAGTTGTACTAATAGAACAGAGTCCATAGAAGAAGCTTTGTTATTTCACATGATCTTTAGAATGTTTAGTGCTACCCTGTATGTATCAAACTTGTAGTAAATTCTCTTAATTACATCTGTTTTATTGTCAAACATTTAATGTCAAATTGTGATTTACGAAATTTTTCATTACGAACCATTTAATTTTTAACCGACTTCCAAAAAGGAGGAGGTTATCAATTCGTGGTCAACTAACTGTTTTTTATGTATGACCAGCGATTATTCAAAAACGGGTGGAGCAATTTTGATGATTTGTTTTATTAAGAAATATTACAGAAACGTACCATATAATTTTCTATAACGTGAAATTTTTGGTTTTCCGGAAAATCAGAAAAAAACGGTAATTAAAGAAATACATTTGAGTGAATTTCAATGAAACTACACTATTCTCTAAAACGGTCAACCAATTTGAATATTTAAAATTGTATTCTACAAATTTTCTATAACGTAAAACATACCGTTTTTCGGAAAATCGTAAAAATATGTGCAAAAAAACACTGTTTTACACCCTAACACCAAACCTTTATTTTAAACACTCAACGCCGTTTCAACAACTCTAGTTGTCATTATCAAGGAGTAAACCAAACTGCAAGTATTTCAAAAAATTTATTATTTGCATTTCTAGGTCATTACTCTGTAAAAAATAATCTGATTTAAAAAAATGGTATGTCATAAGATTGGCAAAAAGAGACCTTTAAAAAGAGGTAACACACATAATACCCCTCTCTATTTAAACTTGTAGAAGTGATACTCACCCCCGCTTAGGGATTGAAACTGCAGGGTAATCCCCGTAAATATAAATTAAGGTTTTTTTTTTGTTTTTTTTTTAGGGTATTTTTAAAGTTATTTTGGGTGGCTAGTTTTGAAATGAAAGCCCTGTATAATAGTAAAAGTCCAAGTTTCGTACCTTGTGTACCCCAGGACTATGTACACTCTTCAGATTTTACTTTCAATACCTAGATAAATTAAAAACAACCCAAAATGTCCAAAATATGAAAAACTGACAGAAGAAAAACTGTTTTTAATTTATCTTTCGAAACCGACCATGAAAATTTGTTAATTGCATTAAAAATATCATCTCCTACCAAATAAGAAGTCGTAATATATTATATATTTATTCTAAATAATAGAATCCACTTGGAATATTTCAGTATTTTAAAATAAACCACTCATTTATGGTTAATTTCTAGCCAAAATATGGATCGAATCAAAAATCTAGCTTAACCCAAAAGTGTATAGTTTCCACTTTCCTATCGAAATCATAATAAAAATGAAGAATTTCCATTAAAACACTTCTATTCAGAAAAGGTCATTTCCTGTCCAAACTGGAAGTATTAATATAAGCCATTTGGTGACCCCCTTGAAACTCTACAACTCAATTCTCAATATTTTTTAAAATAATGTAATATAATAATATAATTATATAATAATAATAACATAATAATATAATATAATATATATAATAATATAATAATAATAAAATAATTTTAAAAAACTACTAGAAACATTAGCTTGTTTCAAGATAAATGCCCCACCTGGTTTATATGGTAACAGATCCGATGATGATGATGTTAATGCAGATCATTTATCTTATATTTTGTTGAACGAGCTGAAATACTTAGTTACTTGTAAAATCCTACCTCAGAATAAAAGAAGAGTAAATTTACATGTTTGCTGGATATTTTCCCAAAACCACGTTTGCCAACCATAGCAGTAAGTGTGGCAAATATCAACTTCTTCTAATTGTCCTCGTGTATGGTAGTGTCAGTCTCACTACCAATAATTTTTAAGCTAAATTTTCTTTGCATTCCCTGTCATATAACTCTTATTTAAATATTAGTAATAATGAGTAATATTATGGCTTGGTTTTAGCGAATGGTAAGCCCATTGATGCCACACAAGAATTCATAGCTGTAGGACTCTGCAACATCGGTAATTCTTTCGTGCAATCGTTCCCTATAAACGGACCGCTGGCAAGAGGAGCTGTTAACAACGCCAGTGGCGTTAAGACAACCCTAGGGGGACTGTATGCTGGTGGTCTAGTTATTATTTCGTTGCTGTGTTTAACACCTTACTTCCGTTACATACCAAGAGCTGCTCTGGCTGGTGTTATAATCGCTGCTGTCATTTTCATGGTAGAAGTAAAAGTTGTGAAGCCTATGTGGAGAACTAAAAGTATGTAGGATTTCTACCATATCTATCAATATGTGCCGGTATTGTATATTAATTTAATTTTATATTTGTTTATTTACTATAATTTATTGATTTTCTATAAACAAAGAGCCTTTTAATATATAACCTTGTTCTTACACAGAGATCTGAGTTGTCGGGTATTTCAAAATTCACTAAAATATTAGTTATTAAATACTGTTGGAAAGTTTAATTTTAGGGTAGTATTTTAAATTTGTTTTTTGTTCGATTGATTCTCTGAAATTTTTTATCCACGGTGAGAAAATGTTGAAATCTAAACGAATAGCGGGAAATTCCTGAGAAACATTTAAAATCAGAAAATCCTAATTATTCTTTTTATATTATGAGAGGTAGTCCTAAAATAATTTGGAACTTACGCTATATATGTCCTTTTTTTGTTTCAGGAAGCTGTTTCTTCGTTGCCTTTGCTACGTTTGTGGCTTGTTTAGTTCTTCCGCTGGAAGTGGGGATACTGGTTGGAATTGGAATTAACTTGTTGTACATTTTGTATCACGCAGCTAGACCTAAAATTACTGTAGAACGACTAACGGTAGGTTATACGTTTTAAATTTATGAAATCCACAACTATATATTAATACTAGCTGATTCTGCTTTTTCCGAATTTGGACCGCGTCATTTTTACGAATTAATTTATTTATATACCTAAACCAGGATATAAACAAAGTTTTCCGACGTTTCGCCCACACTTATAAGGGGCTTTTTCAAGGATGAGACAAAAAACAAAACAAATGTTACTTACCTTGCGGCTACTCCATTCATTTCATCATTTTCTCACGAACACTCAAAATTTCATTTTTTATTCAACTTGTCACAATGATGTACAAATTCTAAATGAGTAATAGGTACGAAGAAATAATAATTGGCCCCCCGAAATTATCAGGTAAAAGAGGGGTAGGAGACACTTAATGGGATTATTTTATGATTGAGATGAAATTTCATATACGGTCCTGGAATTTTTATTAGTGGATAATGTAGGTGATTTATTTTGTGGAAATGTTGATGCAAGATTGCCAGATGTAGGAAAGTTCAAAACCTTTGTCTCGGTTGAAATTCTTGATATTTTTGGCGATTTCAACGGCCTCACGGAATTTTCTGGAGAAATAATATGGAGATTTGTCCACGACAGAGGAGCTGTCGAAGAGGATTTTGGTGGCCCGTGAGTGTTTATAGATCGACCTGTTTCACCGATGTATACTGCCCCACACGAGCATGGAATGGAATAAACACCTTTAGATGAAAGAGGATTTTGTTTATCCTTTGGAGAGACATTTGTGAGATTTTGGATAGTGGTTTGTAGACTGTTTTCACCTCGTGCTTATGGAGAAGCTTCTGAATCCTATCCGTGACCTTGCGGATATATGGCAAATATGCTACTGATTTATTAGGTGACAATTCTTTCTTAGGAAGGGGATGTTGGTGACGCGAAATGGAATTGCGAATCTTGCATCAACATATCCACAAAATAAAACACTTACATTATCCACTAATAAAAATTCCAGGAACGTATACGAAATTTCATCTCAATCATAAAATAATCCCATTAAGTGCCTCCTACCCTTCTTTTACCTGAAAATTTCGGGGGCGCAATTATTATTTCTTCGTATCTATTACTCATTTAGAACTTGTACATCATTGTGACAAGTTGAATAAAGAGTAAAGTTTTGAGTGTTCGTGAGAAAAAGATGAAATGAATGGAGTAGCCGCAAGGTAAGTAACATTTGTTTTGTTTTTTGTCTCATCCTTGAAAAAGCCGGAAAATAGTAAACAAATGCTAACCGATGCCAAACTTCTTTCCACTGTAACCACTAAGACGTAAATCTAGGTACTGTGCGCATTGACTAAACGACAATACTTTACGTCGTTTATGTCCATCACGCAACAGCGCAAATCTGTTTATTTACATTTGGATTTGGTTAATACTGTTTAAAGTGTTTTCGGTGTTGAAACTTGTTTAAAATTAGTGATTACTTTGTATAAATGTAAAAACAATAATAACGATTTATTTCAGTGTTTTACATGCACAAACTTGTTTGAAATCAGTGATTATTTTGTAGAAATGTAAAAACAATAATAAAGGGATATTTCACTGTTTTATATGCAGGAAAACGGCATATCCGTTTGCCGAATTATCTTCCCACCGGTAAATGTCAGATTATAAACGTAGTATACACCATACATAAAATTCAACAGCAAACAGCATAAGCCATCACGTAAATAATAGTTTATAAGACATAACTGACATAATTTTAACAGCAATCTCGTAGAAGTAAATTATTTGAGCCTTAAAAACCTTAAAAAATGTGGGGTGTTTTCGTTTTTGCTTATAGTGTAAAAAGTAATGATCTGTTCATAATGCCGTCAATAGATAAATTGTAGAGAATCCCCAAATCTTCAACATGAATGTTTATAAATTTTGATCGCAGCATTTTTCATAAAGAAAAGCTGAAAAAAAACAATGTAAAATGAGGGATTTTAAAGAAGTCATAACTTGGTTGTAATAACAGCTTGAACCTCTGACTCCGAGTGATAGCTTATAACGTTGAGATTAATAACGCTGAAGATCGATATTGTATGTTAAGTAGATCTTGCAGAATTGCAATTTAAATAATTTGTAGAAATATTTTGCAGGACGTATCGTATTAACCGCGATAGTTCCACAGCGATATGCAAAATATATTTTGCAAGCTTATTGCACTTCACTTCATAAATCTTGGATTTTTGTCACAGTACCTTAAAATGTATTAATACTGCTTTGGAATTTGGCTTAAACGATGGACCCTCCGATGTTTTGACAGTGGCGGATCCAGTCAGTGGAAAAAACCATTTAATTAAAATCAGTAAACTGTATACACGTAAGCTTTAACTTAATAATGCAATGAAAAAATAGACCAATATGAGCAGGCAATAGTAAAATGTAAATAAACACGTTATAAACTGCTGAGAAAAAAAATAATAACACAATTGACCATAATTTTCATCTCGTGCCCCCACCTTAAGAAAATTCTATATTGACAGCTGTTGTCAGTGCACCGCTGGCTGGCTGTCGCATATTCGTACATTTAATGCAATATTTTCTATTATTATATACCACTTTCCCGGGTTTATAGCGAAAATCCAAGATAGACAAATTGAAGTGGAATTTATTAACTTTAAAATAGCTCGCTAAATTATTTAAATTCGAATTGTTCAGAAACTACTTGTTCAATCGTATCCATCGTGATTATACAGAGTATTCCATCTCAAACGAGCCACCTTGAATATCTTGATTATTTTCAAAAGTATTGCAATAAGAAAAAACAGGTCGATTTTTGTTTCGAGGGGGAAATTTTTTTAGGTGAATTAGCACTTGGGCGCATTCAACATAAAAAGGCCAATGCAATGACCTTGAGATTTGAGATAGGGAAAATAGGTGTTGTCGATATCATTTGAAAGCCCTTTTACGGGCTATAAGGTCATAATATTTTTTTTATTGCAATTCCTGTTCATGTAACAGAAAACCTAACGGACCTAGTAGTAAAACCGGATTATTAAATTAAAAGTTTTTACTGCATGGAAAAGTATTAAAAAGGAGTTCTTTTATAGTATGCTCTTAAACCATCCTGTTTCACTGCCGCACCCTTTAATAACACACAATACAAGATAAACATTAAACGTAAACATTAATTTATTTTGCATTATTTTTTGCTGATATTTACAGCAAGTTTGTTGATCTGTTCTGACCTTTATTCGATCATTTCAAGCATTGTACATATATCTGTTAAGTTATTACTTTACTGAAGAACGTGTTGAGCTGGTAAGTCTTTATTACCAAAATCAAAATTGTGCTCGATCTGCTGCAAGAGTTTTTAACCAAAACCATCCCGAACGTAACCGTCGTCATAAATATGTATTGGAGTTGATTTTAAAATTTGTTGAGACGGGCTCAGTAATGAATAAAACAAGAGGTCCCACTGGAATTGTAAATGATGAAGGGGTAGCTGTGGCTACATTGGGCCATGTCCAACTTATACCAAACACGCAGTCTGTCCAGCAAATGTCTGCAGCTTCCGGTAATATCAAAACTAACGTTTTTAGAATTTTGCATACGTACAAATTCCATCCGTACCAAATTAAATTACTTCATGAATTGAATGAGGATGATTGGGTCGAAGGCAAGAGTTTTACGAAATTGTGACTCAGCGTATGATCGAAAATTTCTTGTACAATGTTTGCTTTTCGGATGAGTGCACTATTTCACTTCATGGGGAGGTTAACCGACAAAACTGTAGATTTTAGAGCGATACAAATCCTCATTTATTTCTTGAAGCTCATAACATCCGGTAAAACTAAACGTTTGGCCAGGGATTTTGGGAAATCATCTAATTGGACCCCTGTTTATTCCTAGTAATTTAAATGGTGAAATTTATCACAATATATTCGAAAATTAAATTAATGCATAGATAATAGAAAAATTAGAAAATGATCCTCTACTACATGAAGAGCAATTGCATTTCCAACAAGATGAAGCTGCTCCTCACTACCCCGCACCAGTTCGTCAATACCTCGATTTGGAATACCCTGGTCGCTGGTTTGGAAGAAGAGATCCTATAGAATGGCCTGTCCGATCACCTGATCTGAACCCTTTGGATTTTTTTGTGGGGACATGTTAATTCCAACATTTTTATGACTCAGCCTGAGAATTCGGACAAACTACGCCAACGAATTATAGCGGAGTGTCGTCAGATAACACCGACTAGGTTGTACTATTGTATGGAAGTCAATGGAAGACACTGTGAACATTTGCTTTAGAGGCATTGTATTGTAATGTAAATTCGTTTTTTCTTAAGACCTACTCTTTTATTATTAAATGTACAGAAATTGCAATAAAAAATTTTATTACGACGGTATAATCCGTAAAAAGGGCTTTCAAATGATATACAACAACACCTATTTTCCCTATCTCTTCTCTTCTTCTTCTTCCAAGGTTGTCCCTCACGGGACGGTGGTTGGCTTCGATCTTTCGATCTTATTAGCCAGTTACAAGTGATATAATCATGTACAAATCCAAAAATTTCCCAATACTTCCCTTTTCACTAAAAATATTGTAAATGAACTGTTATTCGTGTTGAAAATAAAACGTTATTCTTCCGAAATTGGTGATTGAGATTAAGATTACTTAGATTATGAACGAAATGATATTTACAGCACGAAGTGGCCTTAGTCTTCCGGCATTATCACTATTTCTAACACATATAATTCACTTCCAGTGCGTCTTTGTCACTTTTTATAAGCGTCTATGGAGGTCAATGATGAAATTAAGAAATCAGAAGAAAAGAGTATCATTGCACGGATCTTGACAAACTTAACCCTAGGACGCACACACATACGAACGGCCACCTCGCCATCTTGCACGGAAGTCCTTTGCTATCTCAAATCTCAAGGTCATTGAATTGGCCCGTTAATGTTGAATGCGCGCAAGCGCTAATTCACCTCAAAAAGTCCCCCTCGAAATAAAAATCGACCTGTTTTTTCTTATTGCAATAGTCAAGATATTCAAGGTGGCTCGTTTGAGATGGAATACCGTTTATATAAACTTAATATCATAAACTATCATTTTGATGATGACTAATATTCCAGTATTAGTTACCAGAAAGTTATAAACTTTTGACCAGTTTTTTTGCGTTTACTAGGTAAAAGTTTTCTAATCAGTAGGTATAAACACTCATTAAGAAGGATTTCTTTTTTCTACAAATTTCCTGTAGACGGCATTACGATTCCTCCATTACTTTTCCTTATATAAGCAAAAAACAAAAGAATTTCGTATTTTTGCGGGTTTTTATTATTTCAATCGTTTACTTCTACAAGTTTACTGTTAAAATCTTAGCAATAATTATCTATAAACTGTTACTCGCTTGATGATATAAGCGAATTGCTCTTGAATTTTGTGTCCGAAAATGAGTTATATTTTGATACAAATTGGTGTAGTAATTGAGTATTACAAAAGGTCATTTAAGCAGTAAATAAAACTACATTTTACGTGCATAAATAAATGTTTTGAGAATTACTGTTACATTTTAGTAATTAAACCATTAATTGTTTTTGTTATTGTGCACATCTTTTAATGGATTTTAATATATTTATATTTGCGGATTAGGTACGTTGTTGTTTTATTTTGAATCTGATTTAACTTAATTCTCATTGGACACCACTGTTGGTTCCGGAATAATTGTAAACAAATATATCTGTGGCTCTTTCTATTATGGTCTCATGTTTCAACCCATTTTTCGTTCGGTCGTATATGAAAGTGCCGGAAGCATTTATATTAGTAGTCTTTGGTTAGACCACATTGAACAAATACTTTTTTCATGGACTAGAATTCTAGACTTAAAGACTAATCAGTTGCGCTGTTAACTAAAAAATACTTTTATTTTTTATACGATAATTCATATCTTTGTTGTTTCAGTCTACCAAAGGTATCGAGTACCTTCTACTGACTCCCGACAGATGTCTCATCTTCCCTTCCATGGCCTACGTCAGAAAACTAGTCAACAAGTTCAGCTTTCGCCAGGAGGTACCCGTGGTCATTGACTGCTCTCACATCTACGGTGCGGACTATACGGCTGCGCAAGCGATAGAAGCTTTAACTAAAGATTTTGCAGCAAGAAATCAACCTTTATTGTTCTACAACATAAAACCATCAGTTTCAACAGTATTCCAAGGTCTGGCACCCAAAGATCTGGTCATGTATGACAACGAACATGAATTAGACGAACTTTTGATGTCCAGTTGTTGCAAAAAGAAAGAAAATGAGATTATTATTAATACTCGATTCTAAAAGATCGTTATTTTTATAAACTGCCAAACGTTAGTCCAATGATAGTGTTTAGAAAATGTAGTTTACATATTGTAACTGAGTATATGGAAATGCTAAAATCTAGTGCTGTGCGATAGTAATAGGATGAAATATTTTGCTCTTCATTGCTACTGAAATGTAAATGTTAGGGAAAAATCACATAGAAATGGACTTATGAGCTGAAATGCCGATATCAGTTTCGTGTGAGTTTTTCAACAGAATCCATCCCCGAAAACACTTTTTTTAATCTAAAATATATAACTAATACATCGAATTTCACTCAAAATTTTATTACCGCTCCAAAAAATTAAAATATTGTTGGGTTAACCATTTGAGAGCATTTATTTTTGCCAAACCTTTATAATATGCAGAGCTGTTCAAAAAGCGAAGATTAAATTTCGAGAAAACCAAGACAAGACTTCTAGGAAACTTCAAGAGTTATCCGATGGTAGCAAATCTATTTGAGCTTAAATTTAACCGTCAAGGCCAGTTCCAAGTTCAGTTGAAAAAAATCTGTGACATATGAAAAAACTACAAATTAAAAGTTTTGGTTTTCTTTTATTTCTCTATAGTGTAATTTTAGTCACGAATGGAACTTTTTACAGATTTACCCAAAAAATAGGTTTCAAGATAAAATATTTAGGAAAATTTGAGAAATTGACATTGTTGTCAAAATCAACATAACCTTAATCTTGAAGATGCGAGATGTAAGACCGACATCTAGGATTTTCAAGGAATGAAACCTCGAAGAGAGTATAACCTTAATGGTCAAGGTCAAATTCTAGGTCACAACCAGGGAGTTTTCCAAAACCTTATCTTTATATTTTTTGCACGAATTGTGTAACATGTAAATATTTTTACAGCTGGCATATCAGGATCAATTTGAACTAATTTAACCAATGCGTATCATGTTGTAACTACAAGTACTTTCCTCATTTCTTTGTATGTCTGTCTGGTTTTGGAACCAATTTATTTCATTACGGTATTATTATTTTGTGTCTCTCCTTTTAAATTGTGTACGCATCACCCTTTACGCCCTTTTCTTTAATTCACTTCTTCACATTAATGGGAGCAACTACCTGAAACTTCCCTACGACTATGACCTCACAAATATTGAGAAGAATTCGATGGAACATTATTTTTAAAATACGAGGTCTGGCTATTAAATAACGAGACTTCTTATAAAAAAGAGCTTTATTTTAAAAATTAATCTACAATCGAATTCACCCCTTTAATTAGGCTTTAATGTACTCTCCGCCCCTCGCCACATTCCATTCGTTTTTTTCCACTGGTCAAAGCAATGCGTAGTCTTCTTCTGTTAGAGCATTTAGGGACCCCCCGATTTTTGCATCACCTCTACCATCGACTCCATCCGGGTTCCTTTTATGACTTTATCTTCGGAAACAAGGAAACGTCACAGGGCGCTAAATCAGGCAAATACGGCTCGTGCTTGAGCACAGGAGTGCCTCTATCGGCCAAATAACGCTTCACACACAGCTCGTTATGAGGGGTGAGGTTATCCTAGTGTAAGGTCTACGACAATTGGTTGTCCACAACTCTGGACGTTTCTTTCGAACTCGCTCTTGCAGTATTACCAAAACTTTCAAGCAATAAGCTTGGCTTATTACTTGATCTAAATTAGAAGTTCAACCACGATTTTCTGAGTCCTGCCTTCTGGAGTACTGAAAGGTTCTATGAGGTACTTTCAATTCATGGAAAAATCCTAGAGTTTCCTAGGGGATTTTCATGTTTATTCTGTTTTTCCACAAATGTCCCTAGCAGGTGTCATACCAATTTTTTTTGGTCATTTCGACATAAATATGTTTGATTAAGTTAGTTGGCAGGCCTCAGAAAACCATTCAAGAATTAAACATTTTCCCTACATGTTTATATATCAATATCAACCCTTAGACTTACTACCCTCCTGCCAAAAAAATGTTCGTGATAAAATCGATGGTAATCTATCGTTTTATTAACATGGCAGTACTCAGAAAATCATTGAAACACCTACTTGTTTTTTGGTTGGAAAATCTAATTTTTACAGGAAAGTCCCCTAGGAAACTCTAGGATTTTCCCATGAATTGTAAGTACCTTATACAACCTTTCAGTACTCCAGAAGAGAGGAGTCAGAAAATCGTAGCTGAACTTCTAATTCAGATCTCTCAGTCTATTACAGTTTAACCCTCTGGAATAAATTCAATATTCACGATGCCCCTGATGTCGAAAAAAACGAATACCATTTTCTGTCCTTTCCAGTCCTTCAGAAAACTTTTTAAGCAATTCGAAAATAGATAGAGAATTCACACCATAGGCCTCTTTCAACAATTAATAGCACTTAGTCGGAGGTTTTTTTTTAATTTAGGGAGAAATTTCATATTGATTTCTTGCTTGTATTTTACGCCACGCATGTTTATGAGCTCGAGAAAAACAAACAGTTCGTTTCTAACCTCTATAAAAAATACTCCTGCAGCGACTAAAACGTGCTTTTACACTTCCACCTAGGAACGGCTTCTGCACGCGCAGTCTCGTTATTTAATAGCCAAACTCCTAGATTTTTATTAGAACATTTCTATTTGTTGGCTTAAATCATATTTTAAAGTTATCTCCACTTTGTTAGATTCTGCATACGCTTATATCCTAAGAAAAATTATAGATTGTATGGTTACTCTTAAAAATACTGCCACCAATTTTCTTTATTAATTTCCATGTATTTTTGGTTCTTTTCCCCATTTTTACCATGGCTAACAGTATTTTTTTAACATTTATAAATAGTAGTACTATTGTTACATGCTTTATGCTTTAATAAAATAGTTCCTCCAACTCCGCTACGTCTTTCAACTGTATAGGTTGTGAATTTAAGCTAAATGAAATTAATCTTACTATTAAAATGTACGTAACTGAATGGTGTGACAGTCCGCGATAGGATTAAGAATGATTGGTCTGTGATATAATTGATTATAGTTTATCATAATATATTGAAATAAATATTTTATTAGTTATTACGTATGGTGTACTTACTTTGTAATTTCCCCATAATTCTGTTTCTGCTGGTATAACAACATCGAATACTGGAACTATCTTATATGTTCATATAGTAGACTGGTAGAAGTTTCTTTGAGTTATAGTGAGCTAATGTAGTAACTGATACACATCAATACCGGTAAGTATTTGAATATTTTATGTTAAAGAACAAATACGTAGGTTAGCCACAACACCGATGACAAACCATTTTTTCAAAAGTGGTTGAAAATAGAAGATACAGGTAATAAGTTGCAAAATCGATCAGAAATAATATAATAATGTATTTTATTAAAAATTAGTATTTTATAAAAGACTAAATTTCTGTAGTTACAAAACAGACGAAACCCACAGTAGCCAATCAAAAGAGAGAAATCATTACAATCAATCATAACTTACTTAAAATTTATTGACTGGTTAGCATTAATAATTTTGAGTACTCTAGCATTCTACTGTACTTTTATACGTTTTTTAATAACAAGTTATAACTTTTTTCTGAAGGTTTCTTAACAAATGTCATTATTGTTGACCGTATTTAAAAAAGTATAAACTCGGCCATTTTGCAAAACTGTAGTTACAACAAACATCGCCTTATCGCTACTGTAGTAGGGGCAGGGTGAGCAGTTCTCCCTAAGACCTCTTTTGCCGACCATTAGCGCTTCATTATATGTGAACTAAAAGCTATGATTATTTATTTTAGTACCTCGTTTATAAAACGTACATTTCCCCTATATTAACAGAAAATTTCTGCTTTACCCCTAGTCTAGACGACAAGGCAAAATCTACAATGTGTTACTTATGCAGTATTTTAACAGCGGTGAATTGGAAGAGGAAGTCTGTTTCCATGGCCTCCGCAATCACCAGAGCTAACAAGTCTGGATTTTTATTTATGAGGGCGTTTAAAGGACATCGTGTATCAGTCTCAACTTACAACTAGAGAAAGAATGAAAAACCGGATTCGGAATGCAAACGTAACAACATACCTATAGCCGAAATTGAAGCTTCAGTTTTTTCTACGCATGAGAGGGTGCAGCAATGCATTAAAAACCTTTCTTGAAGGCCACAACTTACAAAAAATCTGTTAAAAAATAAAAATCAAAGAATTTCCATATAAAATTTTCTTTGGTCTAAATTTTAGGTTAGGAACACGATATCGAATGAGGTTTTCGCGAGCTCGTTTAGGCACCACTTAGCTACTTTTTTAATGAAAAAAAAATCAAACCAATGCATTTAATTTGTTTGAGAAAATCAACCATTCCTATCGGAATATTGAAAAAAACGGTCTCGCGGTGACATGCTGACTAACACAACTTCAAATATTTGTAGGCCAAGAATAGCTGTTTTTAACTAGCCCAAATTTGCTAAAATCGATCCAGCTCCAGAAGATACAGGGTGTATTTTGCGAAAACATTTGAGTACCCCCCCCACCACTTTATTTTTAGAGATACGCCATAAATTGCCAAGCAATAATTTACATTTAAAAAAGAACCGAGTTTAACTGGCTTCAAATAAAAACAGTTTAGAAACCGTGTCCAATCAATAACTATTTTCTGACATATTTTTTTATCTGATTTAAGGTACAATTCTATTGCTTATTTTAGCGTATTCATATCTCTCCCCGTATCTCTCTCTCTCTCTAATGTATATATTATCCACATATTTTTGTACTTTTTTATTTATTTTATTATTTGGCCCACTTTGTATAAGCGTAACTCTAATTCACCCTATATTGCAACCACCCTATATATGTTTCTGTACATTGGTCACCCAATAGAAATTATTTGTCTATCATTTTCTGAATCACCCTGTACAATTAAAATTCAACTTTTTAGAATGTTGCAATCGCCCTGTATAAGTATTAATCATCTCCACCCTATTGACTGTTTCTATTTTTCTATTGTTTAAATCAATCTGTATACCTATAATTTTACTTCGCCCAATATGCCAAATATAAGCAACTACTTATGTTCCACACTATATAACATTTTCTTAACCACCCTGTATAATTATAATTCCACTCCACCTTACATTTCAATAGTTTTACCTCATTCTTATTTCAACCACCTTGTATACGCAACTACTTATATGCCACCCAATACAACATTTTTTGAACCACCCTATATATCTTTTCTGTTTCACCTTATATTTCAACCATACTATATATGGAACTGCTTATGTACCACCCATTATGACATTTACTTGTAAGATTTTTTGAACCCACCTGCCTAACTGTAATTTTACTTCGCCCAATATTTCAACTGCGCACATTGCTTGCTGCTTGAATTTCGAAGCACGTACACATCTACCACCGAATACCATATAGAGAAACATCGTTCATCTAAAAAAAATTCTTTTCGATACACTAATGGAATATTTTGTACCATTTCATTCGACTGCAATGAAAACCGTTACAAACACCCCGTACGATATACTTTCATGTCATATCTTGACATTTGAGCTAGAGTCCTGCCCGTATTTAAGATGAAAATGTGACATCACAGCAGTTAGGAAACATTGCTTTTAAGGGGCTAAATGTTTCCAAAAAAGACAGTACGATATCATTGTTTGGAGTCAGCAATAGGCAGCAGCAAATGGAGGAATTTGGAAAGTTAGAACCGCAATGAAAACACAACACATTAAACAAAACATCAACGAATCAGAAAGGAGGTTCATAAGGGAAAAGCCATTCTACAACAAGAAAATTCGAAAAAGAATACTTCCAAAATAGAACGGGAAATTTACAATCAGCGATTGCCCAGAATACCCGAGACAAGGAGAAAATGACGCCACATCACAGCAAACCAAATCTTTATGACTACCTAGTACACAAGGCTGGAGTACCTCTCAGCAGATTACAAGTTTAGCACTATAATTAATTTTCAAGGACGCAAAGCAGGTTTGTGGGCCAGAACATCCTTAGTAAGTTTCATCCTAGATAACCGATCTCTACCCAACGGTCGCAATAGTACCTGCGCACAAGAAAAATAGCGTTCCTTCAAAACAATAACCATGGAATTCGAAGAACATACTGAGGAGGTACGAGAAGCAGCCTAAAATGGTCGGTTCAGACACCTTCATTATTTGGCAACACGGAGAGACAGAACTCGCATTCCTGTGAACCAATCCAACTGACACATGGAGATGGAAGTGAGTGGGTGGTGATTGATACGCAACCAGTTAATGTACGGTAATTTCGATCATCGGCTTGGTACATGCATCAAGTTGCGCAATAAACAGTTTATGTACTGATGCATTAACCAATTGCCGATCGGTCGACAATCGGTTGAAGGAACGAACCTTTTATTGAAATTCACTGAAATTTAGTCTCTTAATTACTGTTTTTTCTGGAAAACCGTAAATCTCATTTCTGTAACATTCCTTGATATAATGCCGTTTAAATCATCAAATTTGCCCAAGCCGTTTTTGAATAATCACTGAGCATACATGAAAAAAAAAACGTGGCAACGAATAGATAACCTGCTTTTTTGGAAGTCGGTTAAACAAGGTTCGCATTATCCTCGACTTTTCATGTTAAAGATTGCATTTACGCCACCTAATAGTCAATTCAGAAACTTGAAAATATTTTCGAAGGTTTTTCTCTTGGCCGTTTTAGTAATATGTTTTTGTTGTCTTCTAAACGTTGTTTGTGGCATATTGTCAATTTAAATGTCATAAATCAAATTTTCATTTTGCAATTTACATCAATAAATATAAAGCCATTGACAACGAAGTCAGAATAGACATTGAAACGTTTGGTATTCCTGCAATATACGTCGTTTTATTTCAATTGTGGTGTTATTGCCCAAAAAAAACATAAAAGTAATATATTTTTTGCCGCAAGCCTCTACCATGCATAATTCCCCAGTACTTCTCATTCTTAATTGACCACCTTGTACAAAGATTTGTTAGCGCACTTTTTAATTGTATTTCCAGGAATCTGAATGCCATTTTCTTCGGTTTCATGCAATAGTGCTCGAATTTTAGCTCCGTGATATTATTCATTACAATTGAAGGAAAACATCAAGAAAGGAGAAATACTTAAATCACAACTCAGTCATATTTCATAATTTTATTATAAACATTGGAATTTATAATTTTAACACTAGCAAATAAATAGATACATAGAAATAGATCAGAATATATGGCAAAATTTGGCTTTAAACAATTGAGCACGGAAAAGTGTACACAGACTATTTATTCTCCATATTTAATATTAAAAATGGATATTATACAGCTGAAACAGTAAAGATTCACATCGACAGTGACGAACACCATAAGAGATTGTGCCCAATATTAAAAATATATAATCTTATTTAGTTTGTAGGAAACACATAATAATTCCACCAAAATGCAATTTGGTATAGACAACTAACTAAAACTATCGTCCTTCAAAATTAATGTATCGATAAGAAAACTTACAATTCTGATTAATCTATCAACAACAAAAAAAATCATTCTAAAATGCAATATTTACATTAAATTTCAATTAGTATGTTTTTATGCTAATTTTCTATAAATTCCTGTGAGTTTTTTTTTCTCAAAGTCAAAAATTTGTTAACACCTTATCACGCTAAGAATATTTGTTCAACTTTGTCTGAGAATATGCTTAATATTTATCAAACAATAATAAATAAACATTAGATTTTCCAAGTATTCTGTTCGGATCGCTTTTCGCTACTTTAGCCTCAACTTAAAATACCGGAAGAAATGAAAATCGAATTTTACAATTTAACATTATTTTAAGTTATTTTTGATTTCAGTGATTAATAGAGATAAATATGTGATATTTTTATGCATAAACCAATACAACATTTAGAGTTCTGACGACAGATAAATAAACAATTCAAAACAACAGGTTTGAAAAAAGTGATGCTACAGTTTGTTTACATTGGTCAAACTAGAGGAAAATTTAAAAAATGTGATGCAGCACACACATTTTTGAACACAGTTGGAATTAAAATCATGAAATACGTTTCATAATGTTGTCATTATTTATAAATGCGAGGAATTGGAAAACTGAAAACGGAAAATACAACTGTATTTGTTACAATAAAGATAAAAATGAATATCATTAACGGAAAATGAATTTTTCAAGGCTACACAGTATAGGGGGGTACGAGGTAAGATGGAATTCCACGCTATTTTAATAGATTATCACTCTAGTAGACTTTCAACAAAAGTTGTCAGTATGCCGATATCTGTGTATTGTGTTATTTTACTTGCAGAAAATTATAAAAGAAATCCAAGTAAAGGCGAATGGAAAGGCGAGGCAATGGCAAAGGCGGTTCAAATGGTGTTAAATTGAAAAAAAAAATTATCTAGCAAGTTATATGGCATTAAACCTAATAATTTACACAGCAAAGTGAAGTAAGACAGGCAGAATGACAACCAAGTTCATCTAGTCCCTCTTCAAATTACTTGAACCCCAGAGGACGAAAATTAACTTGTTGCCTATTTAAAGCACAGTATCGCTGTAGCTGCTGATTTTAACAAGGTCTCGTCAGGTTTTTTTAATTGTTAGGGAAAATCCTTGATGAATATAAATTTAACACAGAAACAATGTTACCAGTCACTGCTATAGCGAAAAAAAAAAAACAAGTTGGAATGTTGAGTTCTTCTGAGCGAGGCACAGGAGTGACCGATAAAATTTGCCTTAATGCTTGTACTTAAAACCGATATTCACTTTTTTCAAAAAAAAGAATGAGCTTTTAAGCGTGTGCTCCGCCAAATGCTTGGGCTCAATATTCACATTTTGAATGGACACCTTTGAATATTATCTTGTATTGATTAAAAAACGTTCATGACTACAAAAACCTCAAACTTAAAACCCAGTCGAATTTTTGCTTCAATACACAACTTAGAAAAGCTTGAAGTTCGTTTCTGAAGCGTATCACAATCGATTTCTTAGTAAAAATTGAAAATATGTTAAACTAATTTCATACAAGCTTATCGAAGTAAATGACGCCTCTGAAATTGAAGATGACTAAAATCTGGGTATAAATATGGCAGTGTTGGATTCATCATCAACAATCAGTTACATTCGTAGAAAACAAATTGGACTTCTTACCTTGAGCAGAATCATTTGATATGATTTGATTCATCACTAGAATTAAAGGGTCTTGCTTCATCAGAATAACATTAAAATAAAAAATAATAATATATGAAAAAACAATTGAAGATTTCCATATCAGTGGTTACTGAAAAACAATAAATTATATGAACTCCCGTTAGCTATTCGATGAATCAACAACATGTGACTTTTTGTAGTTTACTGATGCCATTAAATCCCTAGCAAATACATCATACACCCATTTGAGGGGGCAAAAAATGGCGCACAAAAATGCCGTTAAGTCTACAAATCCCAAATATTAACGTTAATTCCTTGGGAAATGGATCAATAAATCACCACCAACAAGAGTAACAATATTTCGAAATTACTACTAAGCCTCATACGATATAAATTACGCCAAAAAGTTAATACTATAATATTTTAAATATGAGGATTCATATTCAAAATCGTTAACTGTAAAGGTTTATGCATTAGAACACACTGTATTTTTAAAATTCTAACATTCTGTCCTAACAGGTCACGCTGACGTATATGACTAGGAAAAAGTCTTACGTTAAAAACGAGTAATGAGAGTAATTTTTATATATCTATATAGAGAAATATCAGGTATATACTTGTATTTCATTTATAAAAATACACATTCTGAGCAGGGTGTGTGAATATTTAAAAAAATAATAAATCGTTTGTAACACAAAAAACAAATCCACAATACAACCAAAAAATAAACCTGTGATGTTTGAAATAATATTATTTATTTATACTAAACATATCTAAATTAATCTAAGGACTTACAATATTGCAAACAAAGATAAAAAATATCACAATAATCATAATAATGTTATTAATATATTTAACCAAACTACTATTTTCTACTTTTGATTGTTCTTTGTTCACATTTCTACGATTTTGCTACTTGATTGAGCACAAAAAGAAATGGCAAAAATGAGGGTTAATACATGTTTTTTAAAGAATATGCTTTGAAGTTTTTTAATCTCAATGAGTGAGTCTTCTTGTTTTGTTCATGCCAGTTTCTCTACTTAAAAAATGATGTCTTCAGTCATTTTTGTTCGCTCACACTCCACATTCTATTTAACAAATCAGTCTCTCTTTAGTGGTCTCTGGAAATATAAGTATACAATTAAAGTTAACAAATGTCGTTATCCAATTGTAAAAAATTTTATAAACGTATGTGTTCGTAACAATTAAAATTTATTTATTTTGATTGTTCATATTTGAAATACAAGGTACAGGTATGGGAAATTTCTAAAAATTTCCCGGAACGATAGTTGCCTTCTTATCGAAAGGCACTCTCGCAGGATTGACACTTGCAAAAAAGCAAGTCGAGCTCAATATTACATACAAATTGTTTCAGAAATTCACTGTTCGACGATTCCTAAGAACGATTCGACACCTCACCTTAAACAGAAAAGTTCCAGCAATATACATTTGCATATATTACACAGGTAAAACTGTTAACAAATATATAAACCTCTTCTCTCCGTTAATATTGCCAAAGAGATTTTCTACAAGAAGGTAACTAATGTTTCGAGCAAATTCCACAAACTACGACCAAAATGATTTTCGTTCAGCCTTCGGCAATAATTGGTGTAGCCGGGAATGTCGATCCGACTTAATAGGCTCCCCCTCCCCCCCACACGAGATACCAGTAGTGCACTGTTCATTTTAGTAAGTTGAGAGTTTCAAGATTATTCATATTATATCTTCTCAGGTAGGTATTATTTAGGGACTGATTCGAATATTTGTTGGCAAACTATTATGTATGTCTGGTGATCTTTTACAGCTTCGTCGGCCGTTAGTCACAATTTAAATGCCATTTTGTCTTTTTTTCTGTTCTGCCACGATCCTTCTTCAATACCTCTCTTGATCACAACATTCTTTATACCTTTGTCCAAGGATTCCTTTGGTTTTCCCTTTTTTCGTTTCTTTTTGAGATCCCTCTATGCTTTGATTGGTAATATTTTGTTATTCTTCTCATATGACTGTGTTAGTCTAATAGCTTGTTTTCTATTTAATACGCTTTTATTAAGTCGATGTGTATGTATGTATGTATATGTATCTATCTATGTAACGGAAACTTTCAACGTAATTTTCACCAACTTAAAGATGTCCAATTAAGTTGAAAATTGACACACTTATCAAGGACCGATGACAATACAATTCTTTAAGTTGAATTTTACCGTTTGTTGTTTTTTGTCACTGTTCTTTACTAAATACAAATTCGTCTATTAACTACCGCCATCTAGTTAGCAGTAGTAGAACTGCAATGAAATAGAAAGGTTAGCAAACATGAAGTAAATTTTAATTATAAATACATCGTTATGAGACTAAAAATTTTATATTATTTTTAGTTCGGTTTGCTACTAAAGCGTATTTTTTTAGTTTTTTTAAACTATAATTATTTATAAGTGAAACTTGTCTGTATATCCATAATCTGATTTTGTTGACCAGAAGGACCGTGATCTTTTAAAGTAGGTCCATATTTCTGGGCAGTAAGTAGTTTTATATATACCTAAATGTACTTTTATTGTTTTATGTTACAATTATTCCATAGCCGCGAATTCAGTTGTCTTGTGATAGCCTTCCATTTTCCCACTTTCATCATTTTCATCTTTTGTCAACGTTACTCCCAAATATTCTGTTGTGTGTTTTATCATTTTACCTTCTATATTCGCAATTTATATCTCCTCCAGGTTCAAGTCTACTCCCCAATTTCTTTAACTCCTCCACTAGTTTCCTTACCATGTATGTTGTATCGCCTAAATCACTTAGTCGTCAACAAAAAGTAATGTACAAATATACCTTCCCTATTGGATTTCACATTTTTCTACATTTTTTGTACCAATGTGTCAAGTACTCAAGTAGAAGGTCAAAAGCATGGGAGATAAACAACATCCGTGTCTCGAACCAATATTCACTTGAAAATAATTCAATAGTCCTTGTCTTGCCTTTATTATCTTTGTAAAAAATTTTACTGGGTTGATGTGCACCGGCATATTGCATTTTATCGACGGCAAATCAACAAACACCAAATGGAGTTGGCTACCTACCATACGCTAATGATTTTTCCATAAGCTATTTTATGCAGAAGAGAATACCTTTATCTCTCAAGACTTACCATACAGTCTATCTGCAGAAGCTAAACTATTAATTTATCAAATAACTGCTTCTACAAATACAAATACTTATTTGGAAAGAGCTAAAATGGACTCAATAGGAAGTTTCGGTATTTTCAGAATGTTAAAAACAAACCAAGCAGTTCGATTAATGACCTTAAAGAAAAATATTATCAAACCTTTAAGGTTTAAACGATAATAACTATCACAGACCTAGTATTCGAGACGAGAACCCTTTGCCGACCTTGCCTGTTACTCCTAAAACTGGGCCAAAGCGTCCCGCAAGTAGAGGCGCCTACACATTGAAAGCGGATGTCAGTCTCGTCCAGGAAAGAAAAAGTGGTAGACTTCTAGCAAGTGGAACGTGTCACCCATCGGCGTAGACTATCTTAAACGAACGGGGGTGTTCGTTAGATACCAAAATGGGTAGTGCGGGTGGAGAGAAGTCCCCACTGGGTGAGGTTACCGGTGGCTCTCCATTTTGGGTTGGCCTCGCACGGGCAATAGCTTTAGCTAGATTGTACTCCTGGGTGGATGGTCGGTCCTCGTTAGTCGGTCGTACGATGTATTCACACTTGCAGCGTGGAAAGGTAGACGGTAACCATTTGAGGATGGGGGTCCCGTTCCTGGCTGGAGTGACCAGTCGTCTAGTATCAGAAGCAAATTAGTCCACACACCCCCCACCCCCCCAAAACCGTGCTCGGAGCGGTGGGTTAAGTAGGTCTGCTTGCAGACCGGGAACATCGTCTGCACATTAGAGGAATAATCTTCGAGTTGACCAGGCGCCTGTCACAGACTGCGCAAGCTTTAATGGTGTGGGTTTAGAAACTACTGCAACAATGGCTAACACTGTGGTGTGTACACTGGAGCTTTTTAGATAGACTCGTCGGACAACCGATCCAAACACAGCGGTGACCAGGTGATAGAAAAGTTCAACTCCGTCAATTTTAAAAACATTTGAAATTTCTTTCATTTTATTCAAGGTTTTGTTTTCTGAACAAATGCGAAATTCCTGACTGTTACAACCCGAAAAAAAAAACGGCCGGCGTAGAACGCACATTGCTTTTAACAGATCACGTGATACTTTATCAAACATTGTCAACCAGATCCCATAATCATTAGTTTCAACAAAAACGAAAATATAAAACTCCAAAGAATATTGTATCCCGCTCTCCGACGTGTGAAATCGAAGCCATCGATGAGACTAGTCCCCTCGATGATGATTGGCCATTCAGGGTAAGCCGAGCTCCCCGCACACAAGTTTAAATACCAGTTCCCCTTGTCCATAAGGTCCTTTTCAAAATCGAGCATCCTTCAAGATATCCTCCGTAGCAACCCTTAAAACATTCGGACACAAATCCAATAGACCACGACAAACCACAGTTTACCCAATACACGGAAAAGTTCAAGACTTTAAAATTAAGTGAAATACTAACGTAGCAACAATCTTAACAAATACTTACCCTGCTCCTGGGTAATAATAAGGTGGTGGCCTCTCGTATTCCGTCGGAGCTCTCTGGTACTGAGGCGGCCCACCGTTCGGAAAATCCTCCCAATGCCTAAAAGAGCAAACATATGCACAGGTTACAAGCGGAACATTGAGGAACACACATGAGCAAAGCTTCAAAGTTTTCGTAACAAGATTGGGAGCAGATTTCAGTAAGAATAAATTAGTAGAAGATAAATAAAATGCAATTGGCCATAACTTAACGTAATTGTAAATATTAATAGCATAGAACACAAAACAAATTGCTTTGGAAGCAACAGGCAAATTTAAAAACGAGTAGATCGCATGCTCGTATCAAACCTGGAAAAATCATAAGACGGGTTTATCAATAATTGTGCGAGATGCTTTTGAGACAAACCGTAAGATTTTTTAAAACTATACTATACAAAAACTATCAATTATTTTATATAAATATGTATTAACAATATCTTTCTATTTCAAATTATGTTGTAGTGCACCAGTTCAAATGCTGTCAATTCTTGTTCCTGCTGGTAAAGATATGAGTGAAGGTTCTAGAGATGGAGTTTAACGTTACTAACCGTTCCTTCGTAACTCGTTATTTGAGTTTATTGTATTGTTACCAGAATTCATCCGATAACTGGTTCAATCGACCTTCATCCGATATTTTTGGGAACCCGAAATGTTTGTCTATCAGCCCGAGGCCAATGGCCGTTTATGGTAATTCGTCGAATTTCATTGAATCTTCGAGAACACTTTTTCCGATGGCTCGTAGACCTACTTGAGAATTCCGAGAGAAATATATAAATACGGACAGCTGGCGATAGCATTCATTCAGTATTCAACGGTTGTATAGTTAAGTAGAGATAAATTGTAAATAGTTCTGTGAATATAAATTGTGTTAAAGTAGTGGAAATAAAATAGAGTGAATTAGACTGTGTTTTTAAATAAATCCAAGAACTGAACTGAACCCGAGTGAGAAATTAAAAACATTTCAATACATTAAACGTTACAAATGTTTACCACAAGGTGTTTTGTAATTTTTTAAAACAATTACACTTTTATTAACATTAGTTATGTGTCAAAGTTCATTCTTTAAAATTCCAATAGTGGATATACTAAATAAATCTAGTTTTTCCCTAACTTTTAAACGCTGAAACGTGGAGCAGAAGTTTTATGGCTCGTTTACATTATGCCGAACTGAGTAGGGAATTGAGCATGGAAGTAGGCATCGCGAGAACACAAACACTAAACATCCATTGCTTCTGTCACTACTACTTGCGCTCCCTGATACTCGCCAAATGAGTGGTTTTTGAACGGAAGTCAAGGACTGGCAGTGCCAGCGCCAGTGAGTGTTTACAGTTTACATTCAGCTGCATTGCTCTTACTCAGTTATCTTCGAAGATCAATTACGAGTACGTTGTGTGTTGCTAAAATGCCGCAACGAAAAAACAATACTTTTTTTAGAACTGCTAGAATCTGAAAGAATAATATGGGGTCCAATTGATTAATACCACAAAATAAAACACAAAGTCCAAGACTCATGGAAAAGATTCAGAGAAATTATGGAGACTTTAATTGACGAATTAAAAGTATTAGTGTTTAAATTCTATAAATGTATTTTTCAGAATCTTTTGATGTTTTAATTATGCCATTTTGGAGTTTATTTATGAAATAAATAAATTACTGTTAATTTTAAACAGTAGTTTTTGATATTTTATTTAATAATGTGTACAATCATATGATAATTTTATATTATATAACACATATTACATAAATGTAGCCTTAATTATTTGACTTGCTTATAACATTGAAAATAAAAATTAAAGTAACTCAATATTTTTATTCCAACTACGGAAGCTACAACTCCCATTTTTAGAGCATAGATTGGGTATGTTAAAATTTACATTCTTAATAATAAAAATATTTATCTCTCAAACAAATTGAACTCGACTAACTTTGGGTTCAGTCTCAAACACAACAACGTACAAGCATTAAAGATAAACCATTCGTTATCCATGGATGACTTAAAGTTGATGCACCTACAAAACAACAGATGCATGATACGCTTAAAATAGAAGCATTCTCTAGTGACATCCATATGCAATTTGGCCTAGACAAATGCCGAATTATTAATATAGTTAAAGGCAAAAAACAATGTGAGACGGCACCTCAATTGAATCCATGGAGGAAGGCCATACTTATAAATACCTTGGAATAAAGCAGGCTCAACGTACTGATCACTCCACAATGAAAAATAACCTAACACCAGAGTTTTATAGAAGAGTAAGACGACTGTTGAAAACCAAACAAAACAGTTAAACTCTATTTCAGGCTATTAACACCTATGCGTGTTCAGTGCTCTGTTACTCTTTATGTGTAGTTAATTGGAGCAAGACTGACATTGAACATTACAGCGAAAAGTTCGAGTTTTACTAAAAAAAGCTCAAAATTACCATCCAAAGAGCTCTGTCGAACGTACAACTTTACCACGGTATGAAGGAGAAAGAGGATTGGCAGATATAAGCAAACTATTAGATCAACAAATTTCTATTTTGCGTAGTAATTTCCAAAAACTCGCAGAATTTTCTAATCTACCCAGAGTCATATGCCAGGTTGATGACTCCACTGCGACTGACAGAACGACACGTCTAATTATACCACCAGACCACTGATCAGAAACTGGTGAAATGGAAAGTGAAGCCCCTTCATGGAAGACATAAATGATGTCAACCAAGATTATGTTGACAGTTCAGCGTCGAACTACTGGCTGATCTCTGATCATATGTTTCCTGACACGATAGCCTTTATATTGACAATCCAAGATCGAGTAATTCCAACTAAGAACTGAATCTACCCAGCATATCACAGGAAGTTGTCAAGGGTTCGCTGCAACTGAATACAAAGAACGACACGATACTGCACCAGGAACTAGCACTAAAACTTGAACAATCAGAGTCGGTGAGATTACCATACTATAATACAAACCAGAATCTGTTTTAGAAAATAACAACTACAAGCTGTACTGCGACTGCACGATACTGACTGATCGGACTGTTGCTTACAATAGACCAGATATAGTTTTGGTAGATAAAGTCTGTCGGAAAACAACTTTAATTGACAGAGCAATTCCTAACAACAATAATATAAATATAAAGCAGGCTGAGAAAATAACCAAATATAGGAATTTGGAATTTCAAATAAATACTCAGTGGGACATGAACACACAAACTGTACCAATTGTTATGTCAACGACAGGACTAGTTCCAAAACATCTATTAAACAATTTAAAATACCTCGGTCTGGACGAACATCTTTACTAACAAATACAAAAAGCAGTTAGGAACAGCCGGGACGGTCAGGAAATTCATTAGAAACTGCCTCCACGACTCCAACCACGGGCCTGAAAACCTGGCAAGGACTCCCACAGAGCTAAACCCTATTGATATCTAGGATATCTGGGGTTTTGTGAATTTTCCCCTAGAGGCACGCATACACGTGCCTTAGAGGGAGTGTGTTGCCATGCATTGCACGGTAAAGTCGGGATAAAATATTTTAAAAGTAATATTAAACAAATTATAAGTAAAAAATTTCTTTTTTGCCTTTCGTTTAAATTATTTACCTTCAATATTATGCAAATAAAATCTTGTACATTTTTTAATTCTCGGCAACAATGTCCGTTGTAGCAAAGGCGATTTTATGATTAGATTTTGCGCAAAAAAGCAATAAACCAAATTTCTAACCTTTTTTGAAGCTTTTGTTTAATAAAAAAAAATCCACTGGTAAAAAATGTGTAATTTTGTGGCAAATGCTTACATTTTATCTCCAAAACTCGTTACAATTGTTCATTTGAAGATAACAATTTTGTCCAGCAATTATCTAAATGACCTGGACTATAAACGATGGATGAACGAGCCAGCCCTTTGGCTACCGCACAAAAACCGCTTATTTAGGGAGTGCTAAGCAGCGCGAGTTGAATTGGCAGCAGTAAGAGAAGTATAGTGTTTATATACTACATAATGTAGGCGAGATTTCGATCCTACCGCGGCAATAATTCCGGCAGGCTGCCGACAGTGCGAGTAGCTGCGGTAGGGGCAAAATGTAAACGAATCATAAAAAAAGAAGTTAGAGAAGTTAAAGATCCCACTTTTTGCCGAAAAAGTTATCTACAATTTTTCAGTCAGTTCACACCGACGTTAATCTAAACGTTACATATAAAATGCTATAATCCAATAAAATGCAATTAATGAAATGAACGAAATTAAAAAATAATGACTAGATTTTGAAAACAAACAATTCCAATAACTTCAATATCTACTTACTTTGGAGCCATATCCGCGTATCTAGCATCAGGTGGATGAGATCCTGCAGCGTATTCCCTGGTCACTACTTCACCTCCCATATGCTGAGGCCTGTCTTCATACTTTTTGCCCTTCTTTTTCTTTTTAGCACCGCTGCTTCGTTTACCGCGACTGCAAAAGAAAACAAGATGATAATTTTTACTAATTTAGCTGTACTTCGCGACGAGTAACAAATTTGGTTACGTAATAGTTGTACGTTTCCCAATAACAAGAGACCGTTCTTGCAAACAGAAGGTGCATTTTGTTGTTGTGTTAACATGTCTATGAACCTCTGCATGTTGTGTTTTACAGTGCAGTAGATTTGTACAACCAACTAATATTCTAAGAAATACCAATAACAGTCAACAGAATTTAGCAATTTACAAATAGATTGCAATACAGATAAAGATCAAAACGAGTTAACATCTTTCATGGTCGTAATACCAGAGAAAGTTTACAAAAATATCTAACTAAATTAAAAGTTCAGGGTGCGGCAAATTGTATAGGATTAGAAACACTGGGAATTATCAAAAACTAACTCAGCATTTGCAAGCTCAATTTTGGAGATAAAAAGAATCCTATGATCAAATATCAGATATTTGCAGGGAAATCATTAAAATTTATCATACTATCAACTTTTTTCGTACAATCAAATGAGATATGTTTTTTTTACAAATAACAAAACACCGTGAATTTATGAACGCCAACACTACGTACCACATTTTCCAGTAAATATAATGGTTTTCAAAAATATCCATCCATCCAACTACCATCAAATAATTGCAATCAAGTTTTCTGTACTACTATGTTCTCTCTATGATAAATAATTTATTTTTTAAAAGAAGCGACTTCAAATAAATCAAAATGAAGACAGTTACAATACACTGTAATGAATATTTATTTTTTGGTATACCCTGACATTTACAGATTTGTATAGAAAAATTTGGTGACATTTTTTTGACATTTATGATTCTTTAATTTATTTTTCATACTTTCTCCAGAAAACGGTATGTTTACGTTACAGAAAAAAGTATGTAAGTATACAATTGAAAATATTCAAATTGATCAGTACGAAGTCATCATTTAAAGGCTATAAAAAAATACCGTCTACCAAAGATATCATTTTTTAACATTGAAATTTACTCCGGAAACTGGATTTAACCAAAATTATTAAAACTGATTCCCCGCCAAAACTTCCATTAATTATGCTATACTTTATGTATTTTTATTCTTTGTATTTTATCATGACTAAATATTATGTTTGTGTTGAAAAAGTTTGGTTTGCTATATAACTAATTATTCAAACAAACATACGAAAGCAAAAAAAGGTTATAAAAATGTCAGGATCTTTAACCCAGAAGATCTCCTCAGATTCAATATAACTGATTCTTTACACAAACTTCACACAATGATGACACTTAAAGTATTAGGTTGAGAGCTACAACATTAAGTTTTGCTGAAATAAAATCCACCTCAATCGGGTGTCGAACCCTGAACTATAAGTTAGCAGATCATCGAATAAATTGTTTAACGTGTTGGAAAAATAATTAATAACCTTCACCCTGTTGATTTAGGTAAGCGGGTGAAGTTTTTAAGTTGTCTTAATCAGATTCAAGGGATATTTTCTCGATCGAATCTTTACTAAGGGTGGGTACCGGATCACTAAATCTCTTTCAAAGGTTACCTTTACGAGAAACAACGTTCGAAAATAGGAAGTTGAAAGTAGTAAGTTAATATTTTCCAAACGAATTTACAAATTACTTTTCGAGGATGCATTAGATCACTGAATCGAAAAATAAAACGGATTGAAGTTGACAGGACCTTGACTTTAAGTTTGAGGTTAATGTAATATTTGGATTTAAAATTCCCTGTTCTTTTTTAATTCCGGCATCACAGGTGGTCCCATTAGAAAAACTAAAGTTGACCTTCACAAGACCCTTTATCTTGAGATCACTGTCCGATGAATGTCACATATACGAGAGTCGGCTGAAAAGTAATGCACACTTGTTCAAAACAGGCGAACAACATGTCATACGGATACGCGGGAATGCTCATTCGATAGCCATAACCTTGCCCTCCATACACTCCAACGTTCGTAACTGTCGGTTGAACGATTGCGGGTTCATTTGTGTTACAATAGGCACCTGTACAGGGGGCAAGTTGTGGCGGCCACTACAATCGGCCAGTATTGGCGGCCACTAATTATCGAGCCACTGGCCTTGTGTATAGGGATATTTGCGCTTTACATGGCCATTAACGACTGGCGGCAAGTAAAGTCAATCATGTTTGAGTTTAGTAGCCAGTGAGGCAGCCAGTAACCGAGCACGTGACCTACTGGCGTCCATTATTGGACGGTTCTTAAGTTTAATGGCCGCCAGTAGAGTTGATTTAGTCGTGTAGTTAGGAGCTATTCATTTGTTTTCGCGCCTAAATCAGTGAATCTTGTTTTAAATTATGTACTGTTCCAAAGATATTAAGAAGAAGTGGGGGCCAGATAATCTTTATAGAAACTTTCCAAACTCTCAAAAATTGTTCACAGCTCTCCACTTAAAATTACAACAATTTCACCCACTACGTCATCAAAAGCTTCCTTAAATTCACTATCACTGTCACATTCCATATTTTTTTACCAAGAAACACCTAAAGCTGTATAACCCTACCACCTCTAACGTCACACTGGCAACCACAGATGAGAAAATATTGGAAGTCATTAATGGCTTCGTGTATAAGCTTACTGACCGGTAAATGTAGTGGCGTCCACTTTTAACCACCAGTACTGACCGCCACTACTGGCCCCGTGAACAGGTGCCTAATGGCAAGCACGCGCTTGAAACAACGTGCAGTGATTGATTTTTGACGGCGTAAAACATTACACCTACTGACATTTATCGACGTTTACAGGCAGTTTATTGAGCTGAGACGGTTGGGAGAAATACTGTAAATAGGTGGGCCATAAAAAACAGGAATTACGAGCCAGGTACGTTGAATATTTTCGACAAACAACGCAGTGGGCGACCAATTTCTGCCAGAGATGTTGAGCATCGTTCTCACGTCGACAATCTCTTTCAAAGTGATCGCAGAGCACTCAACAATATTAGGAATATCAAAAGAAAGACTAGGCTTCATTATTCAAAAGTTGGCCTATCGAAAACTTTGTTCACGTTGTGTACCGCGTATGTTTACGGAAGAAAATAAACGTCGACGAAAAGAAGTTTGTGAACAACTTTTGGAACGTTATAGACGCGCAGGAGACGAATTTCTTTTAAAAAGAGACTTTAACGGAAACAGATATGCCAATAATGAAGAAGTGAAGGCCGTTGTAAGCAGTTGGATACGAAAACAACTAGAAGAATTCTTTAGGAACGCATTTGAAAAATGGGTCAGCGTTGAGAGCGCTGTGTGGAGCGAGATGGTGACTATGTGGAAAAATTCATTTTTTATGTAAAGAATCCTTGTTTAATTAATTTTTTGAATATTTCATGTTATTCTCGAGTCATGAGCAAGTGTACATTACTTTTCAGCCGACCCTCGTAGATGATCTCTTTGAAACCCAACATGTTCTTGAACGTTTTCTTCTCTAAGACGTGTCTCCGTCGAGATACTTATATTAATAAATATTCGCACAATACCTTTAATAACAAACTGCTAACAAAGAAACAAAATAGCGTAGTGAAGCAAAAAACAAATATAGTAAGTCAAATGTTTTAATTGTGTAAATTAGTACAATAACCAAACTTGAAAACAAGGCAGTAATATTAATCATTATGTATTTTTTGATTATTGTACCTAAAAGAAAGGGTATCTACAACCAGTTACACATGCAAAAACTCATTCAAACTAACGTCAATAGCCAACTTACCTGTTCAAGGGAATATTATCCCCTCTGTCAGCGTACGCATCATACAAGTACTCGCTGCAAAACGAAACAACAAAAAAGAAAACTAAATAATGTACACAAAATAATGATATCGTGCAACATAAATGGTAGCCATACACTATTAGGGAAATATAGGCCTTTATACAAATTATAATGTAGAGGTTACATATTATGTTGAGTTAACAATTATTAATTATCAAGGGTTAACATGAACTGAGTTCAATATTAAATACTAAAAAACTATCATAATAGCTTCAGCGTTAGGAAAATTCTAAAATGGACCCCCGGTTTGTTAAATTAACAAGAAACATTTCGGGACGCCTTTTGTAAAATCACAGCAATCAATAACAATGAGACAGTAGAACTGTTAGTATCAGTGAAGTTAACATGTACTGATTTGTAGTACCTAATAAAACAATTTCGTTATGTATTACAATTAGAATCAAACTCAGATATGTGATTTATGTTAGTTATTTGAAACAACAATCACAACAATCATTAGATCTGAATATTTCAAAATAGTCAAGACATTTATATTACAATGAAAAGCAAATTTGACAAGTCTGGTATACTAGGTACGTATTCAAGTGCGCATGTTTGTTGATTTAGATAATCGGGTGAAGTTTTCAACAATGTCCCAGGGGGGCGCTTAGGGTAAATCCCATAAAATGGGACGGCAACTTTCACATTGACCAGGAGAGCACTTACTCTAAATCTGACACTGGTCATGTCTGCTTAAATTAAATCTTTCCTATACAAATAGTATTTGCGAGTATTTTTGGGTTGCCATAATCAGATTCAAGGGATATTTTCTCGATCGTACTAAGGGTGGAAAACAGCGTTTGAAACTGATCATTTATTAAACATTTTCGGGGGTACCGGGTCGCTAAATCTCTTTCAAAGGTTATCTTTACGAGAAACAACGTTCGAAAATAGGAAGTTGAAAGTAGTAAGTTAATATTTTCCAAACGAATTTACAAATTACTTTTCGAGGATGCATTAGATCACTGAATCGAAAAATAAAACGGATTGAAGTTGACAGCACCTTGACATTAAGTTTGAGGTTAACGTAATATTCGGATTTAAAATTCCCTGCTCTTTTTTAATTCCGGCTTCACAGGTGGTTTCCATTAGAAAAATAAAGTTGACCTTCACAAGATCTTGATATCACTGTCCGATGAAAGTCACATATACGAGAGTCGGTAGAGGTTACACATTATATTGAGTTAACAATTATTAATTATCAAAGGTTAACATGAACTGAGTTCAATATTGAATACTAAAAAACTATCACAATAGCTTCAGCGTTCGGAAAAATCTAAAATGGACCCCCGGTTTGTTACGTAAAATCACGGCAATAACAATGAGACAGTAGGAATGTTAGTATCAGTGAAGTTAACATGTACTGATTTGTAGTACCTAATAAAACAATTTCGTTATGTATTACAATTAGAATCAAACTCAGTATGTTAGTTATTTGAAACAACAATCACAACAACCATTAGATCTGAATATTTCAAAATACTCAGAAACTTATATTACAATGAAAATTTGACAAGTTGGTATACTAGTTACATATTCAAGTGTGCATGTTGATGTCAAAATATGTAATTATAAATCAGATGCCACAACTATACGTTACGTTAAATATGTGGACTATTCAACACAAAAACATGGATAGCGTCACATTGTTGGTACATTCTATGAAAATAGTTTGAATTCAATTATATTGACTCGAATGACTTTTAATGTGAATATGATGATGCACCTCACTTTACTTAAATTACTGACATAAGAATTCAGCATATATGGTGTCATTTGGCAATGATTTAAAGGCACATTATGCTTTATTCAATTTAAAATTATAATTTTTTTAACTCAACACTAACAGAAATGCCAGATGGGAATTCACTAGATACGACTACGGGACAAAAATTGGTGAAGTCGGAGTAGGATTTAGACAAGGACTATCACTTTTTTGTGTTTTGTGGGTTTCGACCGATGTATACCTTACAACAGCAATCTAATAGGTTTCTTGTAATGATTTCGAAACATTAACAATAAACCGATTGAAAGTTTAGAAAGCAGTTGTTATTTTCCATCCCAAAACATATTTCCAAAAGTTTCGAAATGTTACAAATAAATTCAGATCTTTATACTAAAGCTTTTTCTTCACCATTACACAAAAACTATGGGAAATGCCTACTTATATATAAACTGCACATTCAAACTGAGTTAATAAAGCTCTGGGTACAAAAGATTTCAATGCAACTTAAAGCAGAAATATAATCACTACAGAACTATGTTTAGCAGCAAAATCATTTTATAAAGTAATATTGAAAAAACGCCTAACAGCCTAAAGAGTTGGTACGTTTTCAAGCCTTCTCACAATGTTAAAGGGCCCATTTATTCTTTATGTACTAACCTCTGATAGGCACCCTCACAATCCTTATAGTAAAAAACGGGAATACTGAAATAAGTTGGCTTAATCAGAATTTTGAATATTCATTGGTGAAATATGAGTTAGCTACATGGACAGAGCGTATTGTAAATTGCTACAAATATTTAATCTATCTACAAGGTAAATAATTCAATATTCAAATTGTGACTTTATAGGTTAAGGTTTTGGTAAGTAACGGGTTCAGCAATAAGGGCGCCAGAACTTTATGAAATGAACAACGCCAAGTCAGCTCTGTGGTTGTCAGTAGTGTTGTCAGGTCATTATACAGGGTGTCTGAAAAATATGAAATATCTCTCGGCTACAAATAGATGAAATAATAAAAAGATAAGTTCCTATAAAATTTTTCCTACAGGTCTTCCCTACGCGTCCAAAGGGCGCCGCTGGAAATTTGTTTTAAATAATTTTTAATAGACCTTAATAAAAATTTGTTGTGATGAATCCTTGAAATATATTTCGCTTATTAGTTTACCAAAGGCGGGCTAAAGTTCACAATTTAATGCCTAAATTTTTAACACCTTGTATGATAACGAGTTTAAAACGATGTATCTGGTTAGCTTGAACATTAGACTCAAAAAATATTCTAGTTAATTTTCGACAAAATGAACAGTTTATTTCTAAAAGTTGGACATATGTTCTTCTGGCTCTACAACCTAGGTAGATTTTAAGTGACTGAACAATTCTCTTCCACTCCTTTTGTTCTGACATAATAGCTGAATTGAACTTCATACCCATGATTTTCTAGCTTGATGTTACATTTTTCCGAAAGCGCATGCATGGCCAAGCCGCAGGTACGTATTTTTTCTCTTGAGTTTCTCCCATGTCACAGTATTGATTATTCTGTAGTAAGTTTCTCGGTTCGCAAAACCTCGCAGACTAGCTATTTTTATCTCTTGGATTTTTCCCTGTTAGCATAGCTTTTCTAGTTTTTCTCTGTGCCTCGCAAAACATTACATGAACCAATGCCCTTTAATTGGCATCGCTCGGGTATCCACACGTTTCTGATATGATGACGGCGTTCGCTGATAATATACTTGTTGGGAATTATAAATATTTTAGCACGAAATGAATTCCAACATAAAGGAGTTTCAGTTGTAAATGCCATCCATCTCTATGAGACGGAATAAAATAGATATTTACTGTTTACAACAGTTACCAAAAAACTACGTACATAGGATTTTATCTTAATTATAGCTTTGAAAACTAGCATTGTAAAAACATTGCTTAACAGGACAGACCTGAAGCCGTCAAACGTGAAACTCAGAGGGACCTCACATCAATAAGGCATTTGAAGACCTCTAAAAACCCAACAAGGCAGGAAGAATAAATCATGACAGTATCCGAAGCCGATTCCGATAACAAACAATCTGAGAAAGATTTAGAAACTAACAATTAGTTCATAAGTTTTGGGCTCCACTGTGTTGAGATGATCACCTATAGTAGGAGAGATAGAGCGGGATTTTGCTCGTCATCCTGAAAATGGACAGAATGTATAGTATTAAGTTCAATTCCTGAACTACGTGACGTTTCTAGAGGGGCCCCACGTGGAAGGGATAACCGAGGATAGTTACAGGGTGTGAAAATGGTATTTTTTTTTTGGTCATGCTCATCATCGAGTAAACGTTCCAAAATTGGCTGCATACAAGATTGTGATATATTTAAGCAAATTCCCGAGACACGTCTGCCATCAAGCTGACGGAGAGGGGTAAACTTGTCAAAAATACAGGTGAAGTTCGTTATTAAGTAAAAAGAACGTTATTTGCACCATTTTTTCGCTTACACAAAAGAAATCATAATCCAAAAGCATGTACAGCTAAATGACAAATAGATTTTTAATGACTTCATTAATGTGGTCTGTATGACGTCATATGCATTTTTTAAATGCGAAGCCACATTTTTTATTAAGGATTCGGAAAGAGCGGAAAATTTCATGACCGAATATGACTTTTACCATGACCTTGAACTTGATCTACCGGGTGATTCCAAAATCAAAGTTTTTTTGAAAAATCAACCTATTATAGCCAAATTAGGTGTACGGGGGGTTTTCGACATCGCAAATTTCGAATCTGAAATCAGTTTCTCAAAATTGGCGGACAAGTCAACCAAGATGCACAACCAATTAACAGCGATGATCATCCGAAAGATAAGCTGAATCAAAAGATGGTATTCGTAATTAACAATAAATTTGACGTTGAACTTGGCGACTACTTTTTTTGAAAATTTTCAAAAACTGATTTTATATTCGTAATCATCGACGTCTAAAACCCCCGTATACCAAATTGGGAGTAAATTGGTTGTTTTTTTTCAAATTGCCAGTTTTCAAAATCTGATTATGAATCTGAAATCAGATTTTCGCAATCCAAGAGGTCGGACCAGTTTTTCAAACAAAAACTGATTTCAGATTCGAAATCAGCGACGTCGAAAACCCCCCCGTACACCAAATTTGGCTATAATAGGTTGATTTTTCAAACAAACTTTGATCTTGGAATGACCTTGAAGATCAAGTTCAAGGTCATGGTCAAAGTCGTATTCGGACCTAAAATTTCCCGCTCTTTCCGAACCAATAATGAAAAATGTGTCTTCGCATTTAAAAATAATGACGTCTTGAAAAATATATTTGTCATTTAGCTGTACATCCTTTTGGATTATAATTACTTTTGCGTAAGCACAAAAATGGTGCAAATGGCGTTCTTTTTACTTAATGACTATTTTTGACAAGTTTACCCCTGTCCGCCACCTTGATGGTAACGCCTCTCTGGAATTTGCTTAAATGCATCACAATCTTGTATGCAGCCAATTTTGTAATTTCTACTCGATGATGAGCATTACAAAAAAAAAACACTTTCACCCCCTGTAACTATCCTCGGTTATCACTTCTACTGGCGCCTGCCTAGAAACGTGATGTAGTTCAGGAATTGAACTTACTACGATAAAATATTAATAAATACTAACAATCGATGCTAAAAAAATTCGAAATACACGATCAACTTAAAAATAAAGATAAAGTTTTTTTCAGTTTAAAGTTCTGTAGTTCTTACTGGTAAACCCGCGTTTTTCGTCTAGTTATATTACTAGTTGAATATCTGTACTTATGAGCTAAACTCTGTTCAAATACACTGTTTGATTGTAAAACACAGAAAGATTACTAAAATCTATATAGTTTTTAAGAAAGGCTACTGTACCCCGAATATGTTATATTTAATTTTGTAAGTACTGACCTTCTGTAATATATCAAGATAATATAAAATGTATATTGTTAATTAAACACGAATTATTTAAATGAGTTAATACTTATTGAGGAATTCATTGCATGTTTGGGCCCTTTTTATATAAATAGAAACCAAGAAAATAACAGTACTTACGTTTCGACGTATTGTCCGCACTGTTTGTATTTTTGATAAAGAGAAGCCAGCTTTACAGATACTATAATCGTCGGAATAAACACCAACATCGATAGGAACAACGTCACCCAGAATCCATTCTGAAATCACACATTTGTAACGTAACGGCATAAATAATACACATTTTGTGTTTGAAAAACTTACCCATGGCAAAACAACTTTATCACAAGTGGTTGTTAGAATAGCATTTATAGCTAAACTCAATGGTCCACACTGACCAAGTTCATCTTTGGTTACGCTAACAACCCTGTGTAAATAACTGTTAATTTGATTTTTGATTATTTCACCAAATTCTTTGGCAGCCTAGAAAAATTTTATAAAATTATAACAATTTTAGTTAAGTTCGAAATAATTGTTGAGGAGAATTTTAATTAAACTGCCTATTTATTGAGATTCTCTCTCACTTCTTTTATGTAACAGTTAAGAATTTGACCAACCTTGTAAAGTAAATCTCTTGATAATATGTTAACAAAAAAATATATCTTCATCCAGTGAAATATTAACAACGAAGGAACAAAATCAGGTAATTGGGACCTCGAAAACGGCTCTAATGATTTTGATGAAATTTCCTCATTTAGAGGTTTCGATATCAATCTTTGAGAAGTGTAAGCATTAAAGAAATATATTGAGAGATATGTCAGATTATAAATAATTATGACAAAACGTGAATGTTGAATGAGTTCATATACAGGGTGATTTGGTGACCTAATTTCAACAAAATCAGATGTTGCAGGTATTCATAAGTGTTTTACAGCTATTATATTAGCTGACCCTTTCAAGTTTTTTTACTGTTTTTCGTATCTATTCTAGTTATAAGAGCTATGTTATATAATTAACATTTCGCTGTAACATTTGTTAGCCACCTATTTTTTATGTATTATTCACCATGAATATAAACATATTCTAAAAGCAATATACTCATTTGTGGGTCATTGCTTATATTTAAATTGGATTTTAATGAAACGTAGAAACTCAAAGATTTAACAACCTTAAATGTTCACAATTAAGAGTGACACACTTAAAGGAGTTCATCATTGTCAATATTGGCAGTATGGACTGTGCTCAATAGTATTCCCCAATTCCGGATACAACTTAAAGTGAATCTCGCCCACAATGTATGAGTGACACAATAAAATGGTAGAATTCCAATCAGTATTTTTTGTTTGTCCAATATTTTTGTAGACACAGTATTGGTACATGTAAACGGTTTGAGTGCTGAGGATCAATACTTGGTCAAAACAAATCAAAAAGCTTTATAACATAGAAATAAACTATAGTTTTGCCAAAAAAAAATGAAAAAGTTAGAAGTTCTGTAATTACATTTCCGGCTTCGGTAAATACTCAATAGCGTATACACAAATTGACTCTAAATAATATTTGCCCTACGTTTCACCGATCAGATGTAGCAACATAGCAGTACTACAGCTTGAATGGCTGCCCGTTCTTGAAAGTAGGACATACCATTGTAAAATGAATTGTGAGTTCATTTTGTCACAAACAGTGACAACACTAACATGCTATTAGAAAGCAAATGGAAGAAATTTACTATAAATAATATGTGACAATAATATAGAGTAATTCTTAGTAACAATTATTTCTGTTTTAAAAAAATGTTTTGTTTAATATAATCGCATTATTTTTGTATCCCTTTGTCAACTTGTCTTTCGGAATTCCAATCAGGGTACATTTTTGTTTGTACCTAAATAAATACCGGCACTCGAAACTATGAAATTATTTAATCAATCATGTGGTATCATTCCTTATCACGCTACAAGCAAATTTTTAAAGTATTAATAACTTCTGTAAGACACAGTAAGATTGGCACCCAGTCAAACTATATATTCCGAAATTAATATAAACAAATAATACATTAAACGCAGCCCGAAGTTGCAAGAATTGTGCGTACCGTGTACCTTGTATTTGTGGGGCCGTACATATACGGGTGAGATCTCGGGACCTCTATAAGGAGAAAACTGTCACTATCAAATTTATTTGACAAACACAGGCTACTTCATCATATTTTAGAGATGTGTTTCTATCAGAACATCTGTGATGAAGGTATTCTATAAAGAATGACCAGTAATCTGGACCATTTATCGAAACTGGCCTGTCACATTTTGTCCCCAAAACAAATTTCAAATAATTGCAAACATAAAAATTTCAAATCATTATAGAAAATAAGTGAGAATAAATCCCAATGAACAAGCAGCATAATATTTATAAATGAATAGTTAACACAAATTCCTTACGGTCTGTAGCATTTTATGGCCGTTCGTCTGGATCTGATATTGAGCATCGGTTATCTCCGATATCAATTTTTTTATGGCATCAGAGAAGCTACTTTGGTTCATCTTCAAATCCGTTTGGAGTTGCTGGGCAATGTTCTGAAAATCCAAAACAACTTTGGTTCGTGTTTACAAAAGCGACATCATGGTACTCACGATTACTTTCCTGGCCGTCTCGTTCATGGGATTCAATAATTTCTCTTCATAAGTTTGGATATGTAATATGCTCAGCTTCACTTCGGCAGCAATGGATGAATATTCAGGTAAACCGTTCATCCGATCTGACAGTTTTTTTAGTTCGTTGATGATTTCGTCCAAGCTAAGGTTTATAAAGTTTTGTTGAAGCTGAAAAAAAATTTATATGAAACATTTGAAACTTAATTGTGCAAATATTAAATTTTAACAGTGTGAAGAAAAATCAAAATAAAACAAGACAAAACGTTGTGATCTTGGCTGCAACTCTTCGCTGCCAGGTGTACACAGGTAAGCTTTTTTTTTCTTTTGTCATAGTAGTCCACGTCGCTTACAGTAGAGTTGGTGAATATCAGGACTAGTAAATAAATAGAGGAGAGGTTGCAAGTAATTATTTACCAGTCCTGAGCAAGTAATTATTTACCAGTCCTGATAAAAAAAATTGTGTTATTATGATATACGGTTGCCTAATTAAATCTGGCTGCAAATAAGGGTTGCCGGCTGTTAAAGATGGTAAATATTACATGTAGAGTGAAAGAGAGCTAGCGCGTAACATCACAAATGAGACAAGGATAGCGATCAACAGCTGTATGACAGTTTAAAGCCATTGCGCAATTAGTAGATGTTACTACCTGACAACGTTTTTCCATACAAATAAAAAAAAAACAGAATTTCTAACAAATAACCACAAAGTTAGAACTGTATTATTTATATTGTAACTATATCCTATATTATTTTTAAGTTCGATTGAAATTTTACTTACGGTTTGTGTTTTGCAAAAATCTTCGAATTTTTTTTATCCTTTTGCTGTATAACTGTAATTTTTTTCAGATACTCTGCATGATATCCAAAATCATGGGTAGAGTCAAATGTTAATGATATTTATATTTTTTCTTACGACAGAACAATAACATTAGCGAACACTTTTTGAATTATGCGTTAAGTTCAGTTCATTGCATTTTTTGTCATACAGAAAACACTCTTTATCAATTTTATTTTTGTCTAAAACAGCGTGGTTTTTAACTTAGGCTGTGTCCCACGTAAACGCGGTTTGCGTGACCACCACAAACTATGAAACACATAAAAAACATGCATGGTGCCCTTGCTGGTTATTAAATTAGTGCCGCCAGATTTAATTAGGCAACCGCATATCATAATAATAAGAAAAAATAGCTTTATTTTGAAAAATACAAATGTACGTTATGAGTGTATAAATGTAACAAAATCATACCTGACTGCGAAGAGGTGCGGCCAAGTGCGCAACGGCAACTGTGATTTTATATATATTGCCGTAAAGTGGACGATATTTTATTGAAAAAACAAGTCAATGAATTTTTTTAGGAAAAAATCAATTAATAATAATTTAATTAAAAATACTAGCGGCCACATTTTGATAGGCAACCTGGTAGATATCTATTATCCTAATCATAAATATGCGTAAAAATTTGGTTTTTAGCAAACACTCGATGAATGCACTAATTCTGCTGCTGGATCCCGTACTACAATCAGATTTTCGTTCTAATAAACATTCCAATTCTCTGTTTTTAAACTAGAGACTTGACATACATCAGAACAGCACAAAAAGGGCAAGTTTCTAGGTGGTAGCGCCATGACAAGGATGAGAAACTAGAACTCCACAAAAAAGATCAAGTTTTTAGATGGTAGAGATAAGGATGACAAACTTATATGGGGATTAAACTGAAAAAATGTCCAGTGGATAGCATTAAATAACAAGTACAAGAAGTGACCAGAATGGCGCTGGTGTAGAGAGAGGGTATGATGTGAATTTCTAAATATAAATTATTAATGTAAAGTCATCGGTTTCTCTTTTTTCAACCAAGGTACGTAAAATATATTTTGTCCTAAATATCAATGAGTATTCTAAAAACTTTTGGCGTTTTGTTTAAAATCTACTGACTTGCTGAATTAAAGTATTTTGATGCCAACCCTTTTTTAATATGTATAGGATTAAATTATATTACAACAGTTATTTTGAAGAATATTCTAGAGATGCTGTTATATTTGCTAAATTATCTACTTAAATAATGTCCCCATAATTTAATCTGTTATAATTAAAGTGACCTCGTTATAAATTGCCCGAATATTAAATAGGTGAAGTATGTTTGAAATATTATAATTCAACAAAGGTTATATTTTGATTAAAAATTAACATACACGGCATATGCTGATTTGCAGTTATATTTAA
The DNA here is from genome assembly GCA_034190945.1 of Octodonta nipae. NCBI lineage: Eukaryota > Metazoa > Arthropoda > Insecta > Coleoptera > Chrysomelidae > Octodonta > Octodonta nipae. The sequence continues at coordinate 21,351,661 of CM067217.1, forward strand.
ATTAAGACTTAAATTACACATTAGCATTTAATACTTTAGTGGTAACAAAATAGTGATAATTTATTTTAATTTCCCTGAAATTTATATCTATTACTAAGACTGACACAGCTTTCCGCTTCCATCATTCAGTCTTAAATGACTGCCGCTCTTTCTTTTTTGTAGTAAAGAACTGTTTTCTGTACTATTAAACGTATAAAGAAAGGTAATTTCTTGTTTTTTTATTAAGTGCTAATGCACAGAAATTCTCAGCAATTTATCAGATTATTTTAAATCATATCATATCTATTTTAAACTTACTTCATCCTTGAACTTGTCAAAATCGATGGCAGGTTCAAAAGTTGACAATTCATTTAAAGTCTCTTCATTCTCATTACTTAATATTGTATAACTGTCCAAATTTAGCCTATCCAACAAGGTCTGCATTTTATCCAAATACCTCGAAACGTTGAAATTTTCCTCCAAACTGTCGACGTCGAATTTCGTTTTCAGATTCAAAAAATTGTAGATGCTCTCGTTTTGGAAACACATTATCAACGTTCGCTTCATATTGACTTCGAAATACCAATTTTGCTTGTTGATTCTGTTGACGAACTCGTCCATGAAATCCAAGACCGTCGAATTGTGGGGATTTCTCAGAGGGTAGCACACGCCTCTATCAACGACGATGCCGGATGCCAACATGACTAGTGTTACAGCACCGATTATTAACGAGAACGTAAACATAATCATTACAGCACTGAAAATAAATTAATAGCACTTTAAGAGAAGATATCTTTAACCTACAAAACAATTTATAATAAACAATTTATAATTATTATACTATCAATATCAAACAGAGGAAATAAGAAAATTACGTAGTAACAGTGACAGTCGGCAGCTTTAGTTTCATTCCGAGTTATATGTTAGTAGAGACCGTTAAGATATTGTGTAAAAATAGTAACTATACAGATGTAAATTAGTATTGTATTGTAAATTTTGGATTTTTTCAGCAAAATACTAAATTAATTAACTAATACAATAAAATAATTTGGTCAAGTTCAAGTTGGATGGCATACTAAGAGTTCTGTACTACATTTGGGATTTGTTATACTCTACCTAAATAATTTACCAAAATTATTTTAAGATAAGTACAACAAGCCTTTTTATTTGATCTCCTCCATGATGCGCTTGATTTTTATAAAAACACTTATCTAATTTTCTAATTTGGGCTTAAAATTAAGAATTGGATTTTCGCTTTATTTTTCTTTAAACTTTGGGTAAGGCTCTCTATTCTCAATACTTTCGGAGGTAAAGGAGGATTTTTTTTAATATTAACGAACATATAAAAACCCTCTAAGTGATGTCCTATTTTATATATATGTTATATAAGTATTTAAACAGACTTTATATTAAATTTACTTCTAATTATAAGGTCAAATAGTGTCATTATTCCCACATTGTAATATGATACTTGTTAGTCATTTTTATCACGTTCGACTTTTTACATTTATACTTAGTAACCAAATCTGTACACGTCTTATGACTGATGACCATCCATTTTGAAACGACACACTTAAATTGTCTTTGTTTAACACGCGTGTATATATATATATAAAGAAATATTTATGCGAGAATACATCCGTTCGTTATATTGATTCATATTTGAATCCTGCAGACGTTTCGCCAAGGTCTCACTTAGCATTCTCAATGCGTTGTTACGGGGTGAAACTGAGAGGTGATCTACCTGAGCTTTTTATTTTATATGCCTCCGTCGGAGGTTATATCGCGCCCGATTGGTCGGTGTTGACTCCGCCCCCTTTTCTGCCGTGTCGGGTGTCTCACTTGTTGAGGGGTTTGTATTTTGCGTGGCTAATTCTGTTTTATTTTGAATAATTGTCTCCCATATGTTATAAAGGTGCAGGGCGTCATCTCTTTTGTTTAGATGTCCACTTTTCTCGATTTCGATGGCTTCTCGTAATAGTCTGGTTTTGTAATGAGTTGTTTGTGCGATCTGTTTACAACTATCGAAATTGATTTTATGACCCGATTGTTGTTGGCGTTGGAACAGGGCCAATGTTGTCTCTGTATTTCTGACAGCTAATCTGTGCTCATCTAAACGGGCTGAAATTCTCCTGTTCGTTTGTCAGATGTATACCTTGTCGTACGTTCCACAACTTATACTATAAACCCCTTTGTTTTAGTCTGGTGCAGTTTGTATGCTGTCGCTATGTCATGCCTTCGAAGAATTCGGCCAATTCTGTCCGTTGTCCCTTTGATGTTTGGTAAGACTACTTTTGGTGTTTCAGTGAGGTCATCGTTTGGTTTTGGCTCAAGATGTTGTGCTATTGCCTTTTTGATTGTGTGGTTTGTGTATCCGTTTTGTCGTAGAGCGGTAGTTATCTGTTTTAATTCGTGTGTTTTGTTATTGTCGTCGGTCAGTCGTATGGATCTGGAAACTAGCGTGTTGGCAACTCCCTGTATTTGAGAAGGGTGGAGATAGGATTTGTAGTTTAAGTATCTGTTTGTGTGTGTTGGCTTTCTATATACGGTGTGGTCGAAGTGCCCATTCTGGGGTTTTTTCTTATGAGGAGATTAAGAAAACGCAGCTGATTGTTTTCCTCAAGTTCTACTGTAAATTGAATCGTGGGGTGTATGGAGTTTAGGCGTCCCAAAAACTTAAGAAGTTCTTGTTTGTTGAAAGATTATATGACAAAAACATCATCGACGTATCTTAGCCATAACTTTGGCTTCAGGTTTGCTGTCTTTAGTGCCTCTTTCTCGAAATAGGTCATGAAGACGTTTGCACCTTTGATGGGTTGTTCATGCTTTTATAGTCAAAAAACGACCGTTTATCGTCGACTATAGACTAGTTTATAAAACAGTTTCCTGTTCGACTAGTTTCAACCGTCCACGAAAAAACGTCAACGAATAAACTTGTACACATCACATATTAAACCAGTTCATTCCTATATTTATGGTTAAACAACAAACAGAATAATTTTGTTCTCCTTATTATATATCCCGATTTTAGAACATTACAAAATTTGGTTAATTATAGGAATAGAAATACATATTTATTCTCAATGTAAAATAGCCTTTACATTTTACATCACTTCTTCATGTGAAGACCGTCTTTCGTTAGCAAGCAAAACCCGCGTCGTCGGTTTGGTTTGTTCATTCGTTGCGTTGACTGGCCCGTTAATAAACGATACCTTACCGTCGACGGTTGTTGAGATGCAACGGTGCACAAATATCGTTCATGAGTCGACTAGTTTATCGGTAGACTATAAACTAGTCAATCAGTTGATGCGAAATAAACAGTTTAAAAAAACTATTCGTTTATTCAACGCCCACCCCTAGAGGGGACCACATTGCTGCTCCGTGGGTTTGTTTATATATGCAATTGTCATTAGGGATGTTATGGAGCTCCGTAACCGTAACCGAAACTACCGGATATCCGAAATGAAAATCTATCCGAAACCGTAACCGAATCTGATATAAGAGTTTCGAATAATTTCGGATAAAGTCAAATTTTTATCGAAATGAGACACTTTACAAAACTGTTCGAAATTCGAACCCGACAAATCGCCGATTGACAAACCGTTCTCGAAGTGATCGCTGACGAATTACCATTTACAATAAGAGGTTGTGTCCGGTCAGTTATTTATCGGGTTGGAACAAACCTTATTTTTGCCTGGTTTTGGTCCGGCAAAGTTGCTTTTTGTTAAGTATAATTTACCTTTGCTCAGTTTTGACTTGTTTAGATTTTAAAAATTCACAAAATTGGACCTCGCAAATATTATAAAACGGTTTCTTTTCTAATAATCAGTAATTAAGAAGAAAAGTATGGCTTATTTCAAAGATGGTATGGTATGGACAAATTCCAATTTAATTTACTTTTTGTATCTACTATTTAATACAGAGAAAAGCTCTTATAATACAGATTAATAGGATGCTTTGTTAATGTTGACTATCATTATATCAATTATTTTTGTATTCTTATAAACCCAGATTTAGTTGAGATTTTTATTACATAGTAGGAACTAATATCCTTATTTTGTTTGTTATAATTTTAAGACTGATTCTTTTTATTATCTGTGATTTTAGCACCAAATAATCTAGAAATAAAGTAAAATCGTTGCCTTGTTTTTATTTGTATTTTCCTTTCACAATTCAAAATAAACCAATATCCGTAACTGAAACTATCCGAAACTATCGGATAATCCGAAATAATTTCATATCCGTAACCGTAACTGAAACCGATATAATATTATTCTTATATCCGTATCCGTATCCAGATCCGAAATTACATATTCATAACATCCCTAGTTGTCATACATAAAATAGGCACTTTTGAGGCAGTGTTGTGACAAATCTATTATGAATTGTGGGAAGTCTTCATTCTCAGTAATTTGTTGAAGTGCTTCTTCTACTGGTATGCTTGGATATAAGCTCTTAACATCAAAACTAGCTATAATATCTTCTGGTTCTATGGAAATACTGTTGAGAATGCGCGTGAAGTATTCCGAGTTTGACGCCCTATACTTCTTTTATTTTTAATTTTGGCCTGATAGTTTCTCAGAAAAGAGGGGAGCTGTATTGGTCGATTTTTTGTATATTGTCGTTAATATATTTTTAACAACTTATTTTAAAAATATGAAAAAACATATCTGCATTCCTCATACCCTAAAAATGAGAACCTATATTCTCATTTCTTTTTCCAAATATTATACTTAATAAATGTTGGTATATTTTCGTTAATATATCTTAAACAAAATATTTGTGTTCGTTATAAAGAACCATTTCGTTTGATATATTACAAGATGTGCTTGAAAAAATCGAGTTTACTCACCAAATAAGGAACTGTCCTCCGGCACCTTTGTTGCAACAGTTATCGCTATACCCGTCCGGCCTTTTTCCACAAATTCCACAAATCAAACCCAAAACTATGCAAATAGTAATCAACAGTAGAATGCAACTGATCGCTAATCCTCCGTAGTACCTAAAGTGTTGATAATTTTTTGTATAAACTCTGATGTTGTCCAAAATAGGGTTCACTTCGTCGTTCATTGTTCTTTGGGCATCGTTCATCATGGTTGTAATATTATTCAAATTCTGACTGATAGTTTTACCTGAAAATGAACAAATATAAAGTCGAACAATAAACAACAAAATTTTCAGTTTGCTGGATAATTAATGTGGTTTATAGTTTAACTTCGTCAAGTATTGAAAGATAATAATACAGTCAAATACCATGAATTCTAGACTATTCTCAGACTAAAAAAAGGAATAATTTAGTTATGAAAATCATAGCATCGTCATAAAGATTGAAAAAAGACTAAACGGAAGTAATCTAATTATGACCAAAAATGATGTCATAATGTTGGTCACTTCAAACCTGGCTAAAAATTCTTTAACAGTCTGGATTGAAGGTCAGACTAGAGAATGAACTAAATATTTCCCTTATTTTGCAATCAGTGAGAAATTTTGAGACGCAAAAGTGTAAATTCTCTAATTTTTCCTAATTGTCCAGGTGGCTTCTCGATTTCACTGACTTTGCTTGACCACCTTAAGATTCCCTGACTTTTCTCTATCTTTCCCTGAATTTTCTGAAACTGGACGATGTGATACAGGTCAAAAACGTTCATTATTTGAGTAAAATAAATATTACTTTTCAAGTTTAAATGGCTAAATGAGTATTTACCAGCGTTTGTCACTTGAACATTAGCTTCATTCAATGTCTGATCCAGTTGTTGTTTGATATCATCCTCAATTGACTTGAGCCTGTTTATTCCTTCATCTGCTGCTCTCTGAATTTTACCGATATCCAGTTCGTTTAGCTTACTTATGGTTGGAGAAACATCAGGTAGCTGGAAACAGATTTTGAATTATTAAAAATTAGCGCAAATGAAAGAAAATAAGTAACCTTACACATAAAAAATAAAAAAGAGTAAAGCAATAAAAAAATTGTGTACAACTGCCCACCAGAAATAAAGAATGAGAAATTATGTAATACTATTTATTAAGTCCATTATTGGTTCCGTCAGAAAATAAAGTCCACTGTAGTTCACTTAGTTCATTCCAGTCCGTTTGTGTATGTTTATTTTAAATGTTCAACGTTCATTCTGTTGAATTAATTTAGTTTAATTATAGTTGAATTGGAACTATTGTCTGACATGCTATATTTGCCTCGGAGTTGGAATTATTAATGTTGCTGCTTACTTAGCGTTTATCAAACAATAACGGAAGCAGCCCAGAGTGCAAAAGTACTTAACCTCAACTGCTTTTTCTAACAACAGTGATCGCGACGTCGAAAACTAAACCACTTACTAAAGGACTGATTTCGATCTAGATCACTGAGACTTGGGGAGTAGGCAAACTGAGATCCCACGTCCGATCTAGAATTGACAATGGTTCCGCAGCAGGAATCGTATTTCATAAATTTAGATGCGGTTCTCATCCGGAGCATATATGTTTCTTTCTCGGTATATGGTATGTACGACATTATTTTCGGAATTAATTAATTAATTAATTAAGTAGGATTTTGCTTTTTTTTTCGCTTTGTCACTATCATACTACAACTTAAATAGTAAAATTTAGACTATCAATAACAGCAAAGAAAAAAACAATATAATAACAAGAAAAGTAAGAAATACATATAAAATTCTAATCATAAAAATGAAATTTATCACCAATATCTACGTATTTCCAAATTAAAATAAACTTGAAAAATATTGTACGTTACTTACCCTTGGAAAATAACGATCGACGTACTGCATGAAAATATAGGGAGATCATTTTAAGTGATTTCATATGTATATATTTAAAAAATAATATGATATAAAACCAGGCATTTGTAGCCCTTAATGGCTTAAATTTAGCAGGATGTTAAAATAATGTTTCTATGATAATCAAAAGTTCATTTGTCAAATGTATAATGTGGAAAGCATTAAAAGACGTGAATGGTGTTAAGTTCCAGTTAGCTGTTACAAGATTAAATATGTTAACAAAGAATTAAATAAAAAGGTATACCATTTTGATTCAAGCTCTGTGATAGTAAAAACACTACCAACATTTTTTCCTAGCGCATTATGGCCCAAACAAAATGTCTTAAATATTTTCTGATTTAACTGTTTAATGGGGATCAGCTTTTTATAGTTATGTTAGCGAATTATTGAAACTGTTTACAGTTCCTGTCAATAAAGGAAACAAGTAAGGAGAGAATGGACAGAAGACCCAAGGACTTCCTCAACAATTATTTCGAAATTATACTCACTGACAAAGACATCGCAACACCCAAGAGATGTTTAAATTTAATATTAGTTTGGTAAAACATAAATGCTATAGTAAGGTGTAATAATTAAAAATTGAATAAAAAATACCAAGTTAATTTTATTTTTATTAGTCTGTGCTTATCTATACACACCCCAACATATATTGGCATTGATTCAATAATGTGTTCTATTTCTTCTTGAAGAATACTATCGGAAGTTACCTGTATTTCATGTCTTAGAACCAATAAAGTCCGTGGGGCCTGGAGTAAATTTCCGAGCCTTCTACCCATCATATCTCAAACATGTTCTATGGGCGAAAGATCCGGAGATCTAGGCGGCCTTGGCAACAAACTCACATGGGTCTCTTCAAAAAAGTTTAACTAAGTCGAACAACATGAAGTCGAGCATTATCTTGTTGAAATATGGGATCCATGAGTCGATTTAGGTTGGGAGTAGATACATACTTCTAAAGATAATGATGTGCTGTCATGTTGCCTCAAACAAAGCTTAAGGTGACCTACTTCCTGGTGCAAAAGCAGCCCATACCATAACGCCTACTGTTCGCTGTACATGTCGCTCAACATCAAACTTAGGTTGACGTCTTTCACCTCGACGTCGTCTAAACTTTCTTAGAGCATGATGTCCACCCAAAAAGAACCGAGATTCTTTAAAGACGACCTGATGCCATTCCACATTCCAACGTTGCCTTTCTCTGCACCACTGTAGTCGCTGCGGTCGATGATAATGCTGAAGTCCAAAAGACCTTATTCGACGGTAAACCGTTCGGATAACAACTAACTAACTAACAAGATGACCTTGCTCTCCTAACTCCTAACTCATCAAGCAAATTTCGAGTTGCCGAATCGGTCTCTAAAGGTCATAAGTCTTCGGCATCGATCTTGAACATCATTTGTGCCCCTTCGACGTCCGGTGCCTACTCTTCTCCGAATTTGGGAATTATCAAACCACGCTTGACAACATCTCATAACAGTAGTTGGATTTCTGTTCGTGGGGTTCGCGATTTCTCGTAATGAAAAACCCGCCTCCTATAAACCAATAATTCAACCTCTATCAAATTCACTTAGCTGGCGATACATTCGGCGCACAGTGCGGCCGATTCCCAAAAAGGTGGCTAAAATTCGAAAATTCGAGTAATTCACTCTAAAATGTAAACTCGGGGGGTTTTTGGTGTCACTAATTACGAATTTGATATCCGTATAACTTTTTTAAAATTGCAGATTCAATATGGCGGGCATAATATGGTCTATAAGTCCGATTTTTTTTTAATTACAGGGAAAAGCTCAATATTTATCAAAGGACTATAAGTAGATAATTGCAAAGTCACAGTAAACATTTTTTTTATTATATATTAATGAATAAGGTTAATTATTTTTACAAAAGAAGTCAGTTTCGTGGTCAGATGATAAGTTTCTAAATGCATCAGTATCTTCTGATATTGAACATTCTGTACTTGAAAAATCGTGTTGTAGATCTTTAAAAGTGTTGCGATGCTAACAACGTCACCTTATTATAGAGATTTCAGTGGTTTAGCTGATAATTTTCGACAACTTGATACATAAGGATCAGATGTAACTAAAACGGTAAAAAATATATCCTGCATTGTTTTTGATCGTGAACACTTACGATAAAAATTTACACGAAATTCTTTGAAATATTTATTACACGATTCCTGTGCTTCTTCGGACATTTGTCCAATAGGTAGCAACGAATGAGCTATTATTTTAAGGCCATGAATTAACAACTTAGAATAGTAGTTGGCACGTAGTACCAGCCATGAGTGGCGGCTGGTGGGTTATGAAACTGGTGGTGCACTTTACCTGTCAAATATTAGGATCCAAAGATGTAATAAAACGAACCATAGCTTTGCTAATACGAGGTGGTAATATATACCTGTTTTTATCAACTTGTTCGTTCTGATTTTGGATATTTAATCTATACCCAAAATCTAATTGATTATGAATGCCGACAGTGCCCAACACAGACAAACTCATTACATTTTGTAGGTGTACTTGCGATGAATTATGTTTTTTATTTTTTCACTTAAATATGTCAAATCCTTCACTCCTGTTTCCGTCCAAATTGATTCCCCGCCATAAATAATGCAAGGAAAACAAAATAACGTATTGAGGCGATCACATCCACACAATCATATCTTTTTATTATAAATTTCACGTTTAAAACTTCGCATAAATACTTTATTTTTCGTTTTGCAGGTGGAACGGCCAATTTTATATCTAATTTATTTTGAAAAGATTTATTATTGTTTTTAATATACTCAATGCTAAAGTTGATATTCAATTTGCAGTTATTCACACACACACACACACTATGTCCGACTCTGTTTATATAAATATCCTTTCGTAGACTACGAATACAAAAAAACAAAGCAACCACTAATTAAATCACGTAATCAAACATTTGAAGTGATTCACTATCAGCAGAGCTCCGTGTCTCCGTACGGCGTACGAGAATCGGTCAATACTTCATATGGTTTGCATTAACTATCTTGTATCTCACACGCCAAGAATGTTATATCGTATCTCACAGAAACTATATAAGTTTCACCGTGCGCTAGCCGAAGTGCAGGGTGAAATATTCTTACAAGCGAATATAAGTCTTAATACAAGTTGGGATTAGAGCTTAAATTGTTTTTTGATAAATTCGTTGGTATTGAAATGATATTTATTAAACATTTTGTGTTGATTTTTAAACTTATTAAAAACTTATTAAATTTGGTGGTTCAGAGCAACGAGTGCACTTAAGGGACAGCCGCCCCTGCCAGCCGTATAATTCAATAAAAAATTTTGCTGTTTGTAAATTGTATGCTTTAAACTTTTTATTTATATCATAACCACACGAAATAGCTTGCAATTGCCTCGAATAATTCTTTTCTTGTTAATGCATCACATAGCTGACTTGAAACTATAAAAAAAATCATGATTCAGTTATATTATTATATTCAATAGTAGATTTTTATTTATTATTGAAAAAGTAATTAATCAAAAAGGACCTAATATTTTCGAAATATTAGTAAAGCAAGACACTTGAACCTTATGTCTTAAGTAGGTTTTCTTGATTAACATTGATTTTTTTTAAACTTCAAAACAAAAAAATCGAGCAAATTCGAGAAGCTAATATTTGTTTTTTATTAAAGTCAAGACATTAAAGAACAACCTCCATCATTTTGTATAACGGAGCAACACGGAGCAATAAAACTTTTTCATAATAATGCCTAAAAATTAAATAATTAATTAATTCATCAGAAAAAAATATATGGATGGTAAATCACTCTTGAACAAATTTTATTACATTCTACCTACCTTCAGAAGAAAATTGCATGTTTCCTCTTGTCTATAAAAATAGATCCCAATTGTTTAGATTGCTTGAAAAACACTCTATCTTTTAATAGTTTAGATAAATGTTGATGGCACCTTCATAACAAAAGTATCGTTGTGACAACTATTTTAGAGCAAGTAAAAGAAGTTAAACAATACTGTCAATTATTTATGATAGTTAGGGATATACTAATGCCACCACAACAACAAAAAAATTCCTATAAGTACATTTATTTTTTTTTACTTTTGGCCACCTTTTTGGGAATCGGCCGCACTGTGCGGCGTACACATACACTAGGCATTTTAACATTACTAAACATCGTTTTTAGCTCCCACCAGTTTGTTTTTGGTAAATAAAAAAAATGCAAAAAACGACTACAATATTAACTGGCAAAAAAAATTTCAATAATGTTTACCCAATTTTAATCATTTCTCCTTACTATAGCATCTATGTTTTACTAAAACAATATTAAATTTAAACATCTCCTTCTGGGTGTTGCGATTACTTTGTCAGTGAGTATGCTTGTACCATTTACCCCCCTAATTTTGTAAAAAATAACTAGGTTACCTTGTTGAAATCGATGTTCGTCTGCAATCTACTGATGTTCCCCTTTATACTCTCACATTCGGGAAGGGTACAGCTGGCCAACGTATTTTGGAGATCCTTTTTAACTTTTCTCATCGCTGAAAAAAAAGCATAATAATGTGCGTTATTTTTTTCATCACAACGAAGAAAAAAACTTTTAATTTGAATTCCGCAATCTACTTTCGTGGTTTGAAAGAATCCTTACCGTCATTTAATTGAGATGCAGATGCCCTTAAAGTATTGGTGTCCACTTTCAATGTGTTCAAGGAAGTGTTAATTTCAGGTAGCTTGACGACGAAACCATTCAAATCGGTCATAGCCGTCGCGTTGCTCCATATGACAAGTTGCTTCATTACTAGTTCACCAGATTCTGGAAAGAATTTCATAATTAGGATACAATCTAAGTCACTTAAAACTTTCTCAAATACAAGTAACTCAATGTCATCGCCTCCATAGAAAATTAAGTTTTTTACTACTAGGGTAAACTACATTATAACTAATAATACACACAAAACCACAACTTTAAGTGACCCAGCGTTTGAATTGACCCTATAACACAGGCATTAAGTTACTTAGGATGGTTTAGGAGATCCAAACGCCGAGTCCATTGAAAATGGTAAAAGAGTTTTTCAATATGTCCCTTTCTCGACAGCAACGATCTCTTATTGACCGACTTAGTTATTTCTATCTATCCATTTCTTCATATTCCTCATATATCACATATTACTGCTTACATTTGTAAAAATTTTATCTTTTTCTTTGAATAAATTGAATTGAATTGAATACTAAAGAGAACTACATCATCAACCAAGCCAGATATTTGAACACTGGGAAAGATTTGTCAGAGAAAGTAATTATATTTGTAAATGGATTTCAAACAATAAATAACCTGTATGGTTTGAGAGAAATTTTAAATGGGGACCTGAGATATGGCCTTGAGATCAAAATGTATTTCAAAAAAGTTCATATAAACGTAGTGTTTTTCACAGATGTAGAGTGTTATATACTTTTAATCAACTTAAAAAAAAAACAGAAAGTTCTTAATTTGTTTGTATATATGTTCGTTTTTATGGGTGTTCGGTGATGACTCAAAAAAAGGGCCAACTAATTTGGATAAACTGGATTGTGTTAAGTAAGAACCCGAAGAGTTTCCTTATTTCTGTCAATGACATGTCATGTACAGATTTTCAGAAAATTGAAATTAATGGCAAAGGTAGCAGCGAGGACCGTAAAACTAGCTTTGTGATCCACTTAGTGGAAATACCATTGTAGTAAAGCAAGCATGGGAAGGAAGATATAGTCTTCTCGGGCGGCGGCCCATCTACGCTAGGTAAACCTTAAACGAACGCGGTCAGGAGAAGTACGATCGGAGGGGTCGTCACTCCAGTCTTTATCTTCTGCAATGTCCCTAACGACCAAATGGGTACAGAGAGAGAAAGCCCACCGTGTTGTGCTAGCGGTGCCTCTCCGTCTGGTGTTGGCCACGAAGGGGCAAATGGTGCAGCTGGTTAGACCCCTGGGCGGATATATATGAACCCCGAGTCTTATTCATATGCATGCCCCTTGAGAGCAAGGGGATAGACGACGGCCGTTTGAGGAGTCGGACGGGGGGCTCCTGGAAAAGGAGTGCATCTATCTAGAATCCGAGGGAAACCCTATTCCCATGCGCCTGGACACCTATAAATACAGCCACGACCGCTTTATGGTGCTCGGAGTCCATACATAGGGTTCATAGAAATAAAAGTTATTATCGTTGTTCAAAATTTGGGACGAAAATAATAAAAACCTTAGGGAGGGGCGCATGCCCCCGCTCCCCCTTGTTGAATCCGTCTCTGTACTGAAATTAGTTGGGAAACAAAGTTAGAGAGATAGAGATAAATTTAATGGCGTAGAGCGTATTAATTGAACAAGTATTTCATCTCTAACCAAAATGAATACCAAAATTAACAAACTCCAAAAAAATAAAGGTTATCATTTCTGATACATACACAATGTCTAAGTGTTTATTGGGAAATAACACCACACTTTAAAGGAAATCGCTGTATATTCCAAACGTTTCGGGGTCTAGATCAGACCCCGTTGTCAATGGCTAAGAAACTACGGATTAAAAAGGTACAATTCCAAGGTGTAAATTTAAATATTTGACATTGTCAATTGTACCTTTTTAATCCGTAGTTTCTTAGTCATTGACAACGGGGTCTGATCTAGACCCCGAAACGTTTGGAATATACAGCGATTTCCTTTAAAGTGTGGTGTTATTTCCCAATAAACACTTAGACATTGAAAAATATGCCACAAGTATCCTTCAGAAAACAAATACAATGGTCTACTTAAGTTGGAACCTTTCAAAAATTAATCAGGGGAGTGCCAATAAAAGCTCTCACTGTATAATCTTTGAAAAGCTTTTTTTTATTTAATGAACGATAATGCAATTGGAACAATGGATTCCGATAATCATCTCACAATATGCGATAATGAATCTATTATTATATTTTATTCTGATACTATATTGATATTAATCAAAGTATTAATCATCTAGACTCAATATAAAACAAGTATATATATATATATATATACATATATATATTTGTTTTTAAGTTTTCGCGAGCACTAAATGTTTTAGTTGGTTTGCGGGAAATCATCCGCGTTATTGATAACTGATCCCTGCCGGGATCGATGGTAAAATGACGACGTTTCGTCAGAGTCACATCTGCCCTCTTCAGGTCGGTTCGCATAATTCTCGTAGCCTTCTGCTTTCGCTTCTAGTTACTCGAATACTAGTATTCCCGGCAGGGATCAGTTATCAACAACGCGGATGAATTCCCGGAAACCAACTAAAACATATATATATATATATATATATATATATATATACTTGTTTTATATTGAGTCTAGATGATTAATACTTTGATTAATGTCAATATAGTATCATAATAAATATATATATATATATATATATATATATATATATATATATATATATACAGGGTGTAAACGGTTTGAGTGCAAAGATTTTGAAGAACAATACTTCAGGCAAAAACAAATCAAAAAGCTTTATAACATTTTCTAAAATAAACTATAGTTTGCCAAAAAGAACACATAAAGTTAGATTTTATGTAGCCCTTGCTACAGTGAATAATACAATAATTTCGATTTCAAAATGTCGGTAAATCTAAATATGTAAATACTCAATAGCTTATACATCTTTAAAAGCCACATTAAAAATGAAAATTGATTATTTAAACTCGAAATATGCTTTTATAATTTAGCGTAAGTTTCTCCGAATAGATATGGCAACGTGGCACACAGACCAACTTATTTACTACATTTTTTACTTTAACGAGGACTGAGAGTTACGATTGTTTTCTGCGATTTCGATTCTTGTAAATAAGAATAGATAAACGGTAAAGTGATTTAAATGATATCTATTTGATGTAGACTTCGTGGTTTGCTTTCCATTTAATATATTTTTTAAATAAATAAAATCGGTTGTGATTAGTGTGTAAGTTCGAAAATTAAGAATAGTGCGACAGTATTTATTTGTGATAAATAATGGCCGATTATACAATTAGGGAAAGGCATGACATGCTCTTGATTTATGGGGAAAGCAGACGTAATTGCAGAATAGCAAGAATGTTATACAGGGAAAGGTTTCCAAATAGACGCCTACCCAATGCTAGGACACTCGTAGCTGTTTCGCAGAGGCTTCTGGAAACAGGTAGTGTAATACCACAAATAAACAATCGCGGACCACAGCGACATAATCGTATCTTAGCTGCTGAGGATCAAATACTAGACCTTATCGACATCAACCCATATCGTAGCACACGGAGTATTGGAAGTGAGCTGCAAATTTCTCACACTGTTGTTCATAGAACATTACGGGAACAATTGCTCTATCCATATCACATGCAGCGGGTTCAAGGGCTTTCAATTGATGATTTTCAACCAAGACTCAATTTCTGTCGTTGGTTCCTCAGAAAACATCGACAATTTCCTAATTTTGTGAACAATATTTTAACAACAGATGAAGCAAGTTTTAATAGGAATGGTATAATAAATTTTCATAATACGCATTCGTGGTCTGAGGTAAATCCGCACGAAATACGCCAGTCAGTATTACAACACCAATTCTCAGTTAACGTGTGGGCTGGAATAGTTGGTGAATACTTGGTTGGGCCATTTATACTGCCTGCACGTTTGACAGGTGAGAATTACCTTTATTTTTTTAACAACACGCTACCAGATTTGTTAGATGAAGTGAACCTACAAACACGTTCCAATATGTGGTACTTACATGACGGAGCACCTGCCCACGCAAGTCATCTAGTTGTCGACTTCTTAAATAGAACATTTCCCCGTCGTTGGATTGGTCGAAACGGACATATACGTGGGCCAGCAAGATCTCCTGAACTCAATCCTTTAGATTTCTACTTATGGGGACACATGAAAAGTAAGGTTTACACGACTCCAGTTATTGACGAGAATGACCTTAGACAACGCATTTTTGACGCTGCTGACGAAATCCGAAATATTCCAGAACTTTTTTCTCGCATACGTGAAAATTGGATTAAACGGTGTCGTGCTTGTGTCGATAGTAATGGTGGGCATTTTGAACATTGGGTGTGAATAATCCGTTGTTTCAACTCAGTTCTATCATTATAATAAATTCGGTAAGTAGGATTACATATTTACATGTCTAATATAAATAATATTAATTAAATCAGTAATAATGACTCTTCGAATAATTTAACTGGTAAAAAACTACATATACAGATCTCTTGAGTTGCATATCATATTTACCCAACTTTGTATAATTGCATAAAAGAAACCGCCAAATACCAATTCTAATACCTTGTATTAAAAACGTAAATATTTTCAACAAAATATTTCATACACTTTTATTTAATTCTAAGGTCAATGTCATCAGTCAATACAAAAACACAGGTGTTTATTTTTTTGTCGGCGTAGTCATTCCTTTATTATTCGCGCTAAGAGTGAATCTGCTTCGAACGGCGAGCGACGTTGCCGGATTGACAATAATTTACTTAATATGTTTTAGGGATTTTCTTGGTTATTAAGGCCTACTGACCATAGTGGTATAAGAGTTTTTTGTTTAAGTTATATATATATATATATATATATATATATATATATATATATATGGGACTATGACATCAAGAAAATAGCAGGCATAACCTGGTCCCAAAAAGCGTACAACAGAACAACATGGAGAGATTTGCGAAACGAATATGTAAGAGAGGCTACACCATAAAATAATGGTCGAAATTAGCTGTATATGATGATGATGATATATATATATATATATATATATATATATATATATATATATATATATATATATATATATCAGAGAGAGAGAGAGAGAGAGATACTCACTGTTTATAGTACTTTGAAATACAGTCGAAAATTCCTTATAGTTTGTATCGAGTAAATTTGTCGCTTGCTTCTTCGTGCTTTCTAAATAAGTGTGGATATCCTCTTTGCTGTTCCGTAGATTATCTGGTAGCTCGTTGATTCCTTCTTCCATTTGTTGATTACTTGCGAAAGCACAAACCACACAAAATCTGAAAGAATATATACGATATTTCAATAGTCATGGAATGGGGGGAATGAGTCGATTTTTGTTAACATGTTTTAAACAAATTAATTTTAAAATATGAAAAAATATATATTTATATTCCTCAAAACAAGTCCTCTAATTTAGTAAAAACATGATTTTTTATTTTTCATTTAATTCTATAATTTGCCGCCCAAATTTAATATTAAGATTTTAGCTTTCATTGTTTTTTCTACAAACTTTGGACAACACTCGATAATATCCATTATTTTTTTGTTATTTTTAGGCTGAATAGTAGTTAGGTTAATAATTTCGGGAAAGATCGATTATTGTAAAATTTCCCCCAAAAGTAGATATGCGCAAAAATCAGAATTCTTTTATTCAAGGTATGTGATTCAAAACCAGAATTTATACTAATTTCAACTATTTTCGCTTAGTAGTTTCGGAGAAAATAGTGTATCGCAGATGGATGGACATAAAAGTCATTCTATAAGGGTCTCCATTCACGGAATAAAATGGTTTGGTGTCAGTGAAACATTAATGGATAAAAATTGCGTCATATACCATATTGATTAAATATATTGAACAAGTGTTAACATTATATCTCCAATAATAATTTTAAGAATACTCAAGTAAATACTCACAGCATTGCAGTTCCAAGTACGATCAGCAACGTACCCTGGACGACTTTCTTGCAAAGGTCCCGCCTTTTGTCGCAGGGCCTCGACCGTGCTCCGCACCGGCCGCAGCAACGACAGCAACAGAAACAGAAACCGCACAACGGAAGGAACACCGTCAACACGACGATGATGACTACTACAGTGATTAGAACCCAAAAGTCTTTGAGCAATTCGTTAATGGTGACTTTCGGATTCAGATTCGGTTCGTTGTAGGAATCGAAAATGAATAAATCTGGAAAAACACATTTTTTCTCATTAATTATATTTAAGTGAAAAAATCGCTCATAAATTTTACAAATGATTGTGTTGACTAGATCCTTGATCACTCTGATCATTGGGGTTTACTTTCTACACTTTTACCCAGATAAGTATAGGAAAATTGTAAATGCTTATCTGTTACATAAAATAAGTGAGGAGAGAAAACATAAAAAAAGGCACAACAAGTTATGGATAATACCTCAAATTTAGAACCACCTTCACGATGACGATAATCAAGTTATTTGATTTACACATATTGATATTAATGGTTGTCTAAGCCAAATTATTTAAAATAATATCTACTGAATATTTAATTTCATTAGTGGGTGCAGACTAGAGTTGCCACCTTTTCTTTAAGCAAATAGAGTATATTTACTACCTAACGTAAAAAAATAAAGTACAACATTTGAACATTTGAATATAAAGTATTTTTTTTAATTAACATGTTAACATAAATATTATTACTTCTAACAACATCTAACAAATATTTGTTAACAAAGAATGTCTTAATAACAGC
The DNA here is from genome assembly GCA_034190945.1 of Octodonta nipae. NCBI lineage: Eukaryota > Metazoa > Arthropoda > Insecta > Coleoptera > Chrysomelidae > Octodonta > Octodonta nipae. Next base: position 21,369,892 of record CM067217.1, read on the forward strand.
TTTGCACTCTATATCCATATGGATTTATTAATAGTTCTTTCTCTATTAAATTTAGAGCCCTATTTCTTTCATCCCGCCACGTAGTCTTCACCAGAGAAAAAACTCTCTGTGTAAATGGTGAAGTGCCGGGAATTGACAGCAGAAATGACACTATTTGATGTATATCTCTAAAATCATTACCTCTTAAAAAATGCTTCCACTTCTGTACATTACTTAAATCAAAAAATCTTTAGAAGGCACTTGTGGATATATCTCTTTTAATGAAGAAACTTCTTCACAGAGCATATCGATAATATGTTAAGTTTTTGTAGTTTCATAGTTTCAACTATGAAACGACAAGCTGCACATATTCAACATCACTTTTTAAATTTATGTTGCTCAATGAGAAGAGCCAATTTGTGTGACTGAAATCAAACCACATATCGAGGTACATAGAGCTTTGCTCAAAAACAATATGAAATTTCCGTAAATTCAGGTAAAGACATCTGATTTTCTTTAATTTAATTTTTACAGTTTTATACCCAAAGAATTGAAGATTTTACATAATATTGTATACATTCAAAATAGTTATATTATGCCCTTCTAATGATTTTACAGTTTTATTAAAAATATTTAAAATCTTCCTATAAAAATGAAAGGTAAACATCAATCTCGTCATTATTCGGCAACAACAAATTTTGTGAAATCATTGTTTCTATTAATACAAGAGAGAGAGAGCCATCTCCTTCCTACATGGCGCTTGAGCATATATTTGAATTAAAGTCTTAAAATCGAAAAGTATACAGTACGTTTGACCGAAATAAAGTACTGTAATGTTTTTATTTTCACACTCGGGTTCAGTTCAGTTCTTGGATTTATTTTAAAACGCAGTCCAACTCACTCTAATTTATTTCCACTACTTTAACACAATTTATATTCACAGAAACTACTATTTACATTTTATCTTAACTATACAATACGACCGTCGAAAACTGAATGCCTCCAATTGCCAGCTGTTCCTATTTATATATTTCTCTTCGAATTGTCTGGTAAGTCCACGAACCATCGGGAAACTCTTTCATGTTCTGGAAGCTTTAAGGGAATTCCCAGTAACGGCAGCGGTCGGCCTGTTGAGAGACAAAACATTTCGCATTCCCAGAAGTGTCGGAATAATGTCCCTTCCATGAATTGGTTGATGGCCGATTGCACCAGCTGTCGGATGAATTCTCGTAACAGTACAATACTTTATTATAAAGTACGGGTGGCAACCCTAGTGCAGACACAAGTTGATTGAATAGAGCCTTTTGATATGTTGAGAGCAATTAAATATTGTTATATACTTCGTGGGTTCAATTTAAAAATTATAACAACTAATATTTACTTTCACTTTTCTAGAACTTTATTTACATTTAAAACAGCTGATTCACAATACATTTTCATATAAGCTAGTCGTCGCGGTATCACTGCCTGGCGATCGTGGCGTTCTTCTTTTATATCACCAGCGTAGAATTCTCCAGTAGAAATCAACATCGTTCCTTCCGCTGCCGAGCCTTTTCGAGAATCCTATTTTTTTATCTTGAAGCGTTTGTTGTCGTGCTGAAATGATACAGGGTCGGCTTTGGGTGAATTTCGTAACACTGCCCCCCCCTTTAATTCTGATCGTCCCGATCAGAAACATCCCCTCCATGGTAGGGAGCGAGTCGATCTAAGTGAACCACCTTCAATTTAGCCTTGGGGTTTCGACGGATCCGGTAGACGACATCATTCAGCCTCTTGACCACTTCGTATGGACCATCCCAGGCGGGTGTAAGCTTTGGGGATTTACCCTTGCTCCGTTGGGGGTTGTACAGCCAGACTTTGTCCCTCTCCTGGAACCCGGCTGAATTGGCCTTGAGGTCGTATCGTGTCTTCATCCGGTCACTGGTGGCCAACATCTGCGTTCGGGCTAAGTCGTGTATTGCCAGCAAGTTATGTCGGAGCTGGTCGGCATAATCGTCGATGTCTTGGGGAGGTTCTTCGGGGGAGCCAAATGCCAAGTCGCATGGTAATCGCAGCTCCTTTCCGAATAAGGACCCTGGCTGGGGTCAGGCCTGTACTATTATGTACAGCAGAGCGATATGACAACAGGAATAGGGGAATATGCTCATCCCAATCACGCTGGTTATTGCTGACGACCTTGGATAGGTGTTGTTCCAAGGTCCGGTTGAATCTTTCCACCATTCCGTCTGACTGTGGGTGTAATGGTGTTGTTCTCGTTTTCCTGATCCCCAACATCGTGCAGACCTTCTGGAATACATTCGATTCGAAGTTACGCCCCTGGTCTGAATGTAATTCCATCGGGACGCCAAACCGGCTGAATAGTTGTTCTACTAGCATATGCCTCAGGCCATTTGCTGAAGTAATCCATTGCGACCAGAATGTATTTGTTCCCCCTCTCAGACTCGGGAAACGGACCGGCGACATCGATGGCGATTCTCTCAAATGGGACGCCCACATTGTACTGCTGCATTCTGCCCTTGGTCCGGGTCTTCGGGCCCTTAACGGCGGCACATGTGGCACATTTGCGGCACCAAGCTCTGACGTCTTCGAAGTAATTCACCCAGTAGTACCGCTGGCGAACTTTGTCTAGGGTTTGATTCATGCCCAGGTGGCCTCCGGTAATTCCATCATGTACTTCGGTCAGGATGGCTGGTACCTTTTTCTTCGGAACTACCAGTTGGGACTTGGTCTACTCGTAGAGAGTCCCACTGAGCCCATAACGATTTCAGTACGCCGGAGTATCTAGCTACCTCGTCCCATCGTGGCCTGGGTGCCCCTCTCATTTTGAGTGACAAGATTGGTTCGATGTCTGGATCAGCCATTTGGTCCTGAATGCACTGTTCCGTTGTCCAGTCTTCATTGGCCTGCACTCGAATCTGCCTGATGGAGATACCCTCTCGCTGTTCCGTCTTCAGACAATGCTTGCATTCCGCTCTACAGGGTCTTCTGGATAGGGCATCGGCATTATTGTGCAACCGGCCGGCACGGTGTTCCACCTTGAAGTCGTATTGCTGTAATTTCTCCATCCATCTGGCCAGTTGTCCTTCGGTGTCTTCATGTCCAGCAGCCATTTGAGTGCGGCATGATCTGTTCGGATTAAGAAATGGCGACCATACAGGTATTTATGGAAATGGTCCACAGCCCTTATTATTGCAAGAAGTTCTTTTCTGGTGACGCAATAATTTCTTTCTGGCTTCGAGAATCCACGGCTGTAGTACTCGATCACCCTCTCTTCACCATCTTGCACCTGGGATAGGACGGCCCCCAAACCTGTGTTGCTGGCGTCGGTGTCTAAGATGAACTTGCCGGACTGTGTAGGAAAGGCTAGGATTGGGCTGGAACATAGTGCTGCCTTCAGTCGCCTGAATGATGTTTCGCAATCCTGATTCCAATGGAAGGTCTCTTTATCAGTGGTCTGCCGATGTAGAGGGGCGGCGATGGTGGCAAATCCCTCAACAAAACGCCGGTAGTATGAACATAGGCCCAAGAAGCTTCGGAGTTCATGTTTGTCTCTTGGAACTGGCCAATCGCGGATGGCTTCTATCTTGTCTTCGTTGGTGCGGATTCCTGACTCGGACACTACGTGGCCCAAAAACTCTACTTCTTTTTGAAACAAGGAACACTTCTTCGGATTGAGTCTCAGGTTGGCGTTATTAATTCTGGAGAATACTTCGCCCAGGTTCTTCAGATGGTCGTCGAATGTCTGGCCCATGACTAGAATGTCGTTGTTGGACAAATTCAGGACTCTGATTGGTATATCTCGTCCGGTTTTAACTATAGCCCGACCAACCAAGTAGTCATGAGCTGAGTGTACGGGCTCCACCATTCCAACGCAGCTCCCAGGATTGCTGTCTAGCTGCCCATGAATAATCTGTTCTGTTCGACCGGGAATTCTAGCTGAAGACTTTGCCACAATTTTTATGGGCGTGACTGATGTGTTGACGGGCCGTGTCAATACAAATTCCTCATTTAGGAACCGAAGAACATCATATCTCGGGTCGAACATAAATCCATGCTGGCTAATTAGGTCCATTCCCAGTATAAAATCGTCCTCAATATTCGCTACAAGGACCCTATGCCGGATCATGTTGTCCCCTATCTGTAGCACGACATCTGCCTCACCCTGTATTGACATGGACTCGCCGGTGACTGTTCTGAGCTGGATGTTATTGGTAACTGGCCGAATTTCTGATGCTCTCAAAACCCTGGACTTGGCAATGGACACAGCGGCGCCGGTATCGATGGTGATGGTAACTGCTCGCCCATTGATGGTGCCTCTGATGACTAGGCTGCCGCTATCTCGGCAAAATCCCCGGATGGATAACGTTTTGGGGCTGGTGGAGGGACAGTCAGCATTCGCCCCCCTATGCTGACTGACTGACGGTCCCTGGACATGTGGCTGTTCTGTTGGTTACCCCTAGTCGGTGATCGTTCAGGTGGCCTCACTCGACAATTACGTTGGAAGTGCCCTGTCCGTCCGCAGCCGTAACATGCCCCTCTGGTGCCAGTTCTTTGTGACCGGTCTAATAATTTGTTCAGACCAGCCAGCAGCGCTTGAAATTGTGACTCTGACTCTTCCTGGTTGAAGGAAACTGCTCGGACCCTCGGCTTGGACATGTTCATGACGGCCTCTACTTCCAAAGCCCGAAGTAGAGCTTCACTACTTTTCTTGACGCCACTCAGTCTTAAATTTCTTTGTACTTCCACATCTCTGATGCCGTTTATGAAACTCTGTGTGGCCAACTGGTCTTTCGTTTCCTCTGGCATGTCTGGGTAGGACAAGTGAACTAACCGTCTAATTTCTGCTTCGAATTCTTGGAGGCTTTCACCGGATTTTTGGGTTTTTCCACTCAGTTGGACTTGGTATACCTGGATCAAGGATTGATTGTCGTAACGTTTGTCTAGGATAGCGATGATCTTGTCGAAATTGCCTTGTTCATCGACTGGAATGCTCTGGAGGAGTTCTAGGGCCGGACCTCTTAAGGAGATTACCAGAGATGTGGATTTTTCATGATTATCCCATCCATTAGCTGTAGCCACGGCCTCAAATTGCCGTTTATACATGGGCCAAGATGAACTGCCGTCGAATGTGGGTGGTTTACTAAAGGAACCTTTGGTACTCACGGTGTTCTGGTATTTTCCTCGCTGTAAGTCCTGTTGCATTTTTTTGATTTCTGTTTCTACCTTGTTTTGAATAGCACTGATTTCAAATTTCACCTGGCTCTGTATGGAATCGATGTCATCTACTTTGGTTTCAAGGGCCTCCACATTATTTTTTAGGATCTTTATGTCGTCGTTTATCTCTTTTATATCTGATTCTACTATTTGCATTCTTTCATTAACTGTTTCGTTAACTTGCGATACTATTTGCATTAGTTGTTCAAATTGCATTTGTCTTTTTTCTTCAGTTTGATCTTGTTTTTGTTCAAATTTCGAGAATAATCCTTCCATTAAATTTTGTTGTTCGCTTTTCATTGTAGAAACTAGATTTTGTTGTTTTTCTTCCATCGTGGAAACAAGATTTTCTAATTCTACTTTACGTTTTTCATCGATTTTAGTGACAAGATTTCCTAACTCAACTTTAAGTTTATCATCAAAAGATTTCACTAACCTTTGTTGAATTTCTTCTTGATGTTGTTTCTCCTTCTTGTCACGTTTTTCTAGAATCTGTGCTATTTTTTCGTCTAGTCCCTCCGTAACCTGTTTGATCATTTTTCTGGTAGTTTCGTCGGTTTTTTCCATACTTCGAGTTTCCATGAATCAAATTACGATTTTAACTGACTTAATCCTTCACTTCTAACACCAAACGTTATATACTTCGTGGGTTCAATTTAAAAATTATAACAACTAATATTTACTTTCACTTTTCTAGAACTTTATTTACATTTAAAACAGCTGATTCACAATACATTTTCATATAAGCTAGTCGTCGCGGTATCACTGCCTGGCGATCGTGGCGTTCTTCTTTTATATCACCAGCATAGAATTCTCCAGTAGAAATCAACATTGTTCCTTCCGCTGCCGAGCCTTTTCGAGAATCCTATTTTTTTATCTTGAAGCGTTTGTTGTCGTGCTGAAATAACACAGGGTCGGCTTTGGGTGAATTTCGTAACAATATTATATAATTCTCCAATACTATTTTTCAATTATAATTTGCGAAACAATATTTTTTTTCTGTTAATAAAGAATATTTAAGTTGATATTATGTTTACAAAATATACTTTACATCAAGAAAATTTAGATAAACTAGAAGAAAATTCCGGACAATATAATAAATAATGGTGGAAGTAATCGCATATGTCATTTACTACATATACCAGGGTCGCTACTACCAGAAATAAACAGCAAGCATCAAATTTGCACGGAAATACTTGCAAAGAACTTATAGTTTTAAAATTTAGAATTCCAGTCCTTAAGAAAAAAGTACATATTGGATCAATGTGTTTTCCCAGTAATAGGATTGGATGTAAGGGTATACAACAGGATCTTTTAATTTCTTATCACATTCCCAGTAAATTATTATAAAATTGAAGTAATTTTCGTTACTAAATTCAAAACGGGACATCATAAATGTTTTCGATATAATTATGTTTTAACGTCAAATTATTAGTAAATATTTGTTTGTTGACACATCAGCATTTATTTCTTGTCGATTCTTTCAAAAAGCCTACTGATAATTTAGATTTATCTAATAAGCATTCGGCAATTTTAGTTTTTCCAATTTTATACAAAAACTGTTTTATGTAGGTAAAAAATGAGTTACACGGTTTTCGTATGAGCCCTCCGCATTATTTATTTTGAACAGTATCCAAACATTTAGGAAGCTTTAAGCTTTATTCAGGGTAATTCTGATAATTTTTTGTTTTCAAAAATAATTTTTTTTTATCTATTTTCTTTGCATATGTCAAAATTTTCAAAAAAAAATTGAATAACTTTCAACTGGAGCCCTTCAGACATATGATGTTTCTAATAAAGTTATATTGAAATTAGTCGTAGATTCTACAAATATAAAACACAGGGTGTTCAATTTCAAAAACCAATTTGGAGTCCACTTCCGGTAGAAACGGAAATCGTAGACAACTAAAACCAACTCCTCGAAAAAAAACCCTATACCAATTTTCACACTAATACTCTCAGTAGTTTTCCATATACATATCGACTCAGCCCATTGTATGTACCCTGTACATTATTGAGATGTTACATAAAATAATCTAATAAACTTCTGCCGTGAAGCCAGATGACAGATGGCTTTAAGGTGAACGGGTTTAAGGTTTGGATTTAGATTTGTTCGAAGCAAATAGTAGCAAGTACTGGAGAAAGGGGTAACCCCATCGGTGATCCATGAGCTTGTATGCATAAGGTATTCTGAAATTAAGAAAGAAAAGTAGATATTGGGCGAGCAGTGTTGCTCAGATTGATAATGCCAGAAGAAATATTGTTCTCGGCTTTTAGTATATTTAGTGTCTTATGAAGGAAGACACAACATCGCAACTTGCTCGGCAATATGTTGAAGAGTTTTAGCTAGATATCAGGCAAATTCTTGAGAAGGAGATTTTACAACAGGCAATGGACCTAAGAAATTAGGCCCTCTATAAATTCTAGAAGATTTTTCAGTGTACATAATCCTTTTTCTGAACATAAAGGTCGCGTTGTCTTTATCAGCAGGAAGGGTATCACATGGTTAATTGAAATTGTAAATTTCCTGGACTATAGGTTGGATTCAGGAATCTTGCAAATATCTTATCGAGTGTCTTCAACCTGAATGTCAGACAGACCCGCCCTCACTAAGGAAATTATTCTTTCGCTTGAGAAACAATTGAAGCCCTTTGATAGAACTTGTGAACTAAGAGTACACAAGAGGGTCAGGGGCCCGATTCTCGAACCATTCGACAGCTCTACTATACGACTTCCGACGTAAGTTGCATGAAAAGCTGAGGTAATTGAAGTTTAACCCATATATTAAACTTCATTTATGTCAGATTTCATACGACATTCGTCCGAAGTCGAGTGGTAGAGCCTTTGAATGGTTTCAAGAATCGGGTCCCTGAAAAGTTGTGTACAGTTGCCTGAGAGGCGGAAGTTTTGTTAGGTTTCTGTTTTGTTATGAGTTGTCACTTTATATTTTTGGATGACTGTTTTCTGTTGGATCCGGTGACTTGTCGGTAGAAACGTTATCAAAAGTGGAAATGCTGTGGAACTTTTGGTGTGTCACAAATGTAAAAACACAGTTTTGTAGCCTAACACCACTTTTATTTAAACACTCAAGGAGTTTACTCCTTGATGATGACAACTTAAACCTTTATTTAAACACTTTAAGTTGTCACAATCAAGGAGTAAACTTTACACTTACACTTCACTCTTATTCAACGAGGAAATGATGAGACTTAGTTCTCAGGTACTAGACTGCAACGAACGAGAATGGGTATAAACGTATATCAGTTTAAAGCAAGGGTGAAATAATTATCTTTTAAAATATGCTTTTTATTCTTTTGAGGAGTACTTAGGAAGTGATTTCAATGTATAAATTTTAAATGTGTAAAATGTTTGCCTCTACAATGTACTTTGTTGTCTATATATTAGTAAATAGGATATTATATTTTCTTACCATTTTAATATCATTTTTTATATTCTTTTGTATACATATTTAATACACTTCATACTTACGTGTACCTTTGACTTGTAAAAACACACAGTTGTAATACTTTACCAATAAATAAACTAAACTAAACTTGAGTGTTTATATAAAGGTTGGTGTTCAACTGGTGCAAAACTGGGTTTTTACGTTAGTTATCAAAAGTGTTGTTCCAAAGCATAAGGTGAGAGCTGAAAGTTTGTAAAGAGAGAATAAATATAGTTTGATGATTTGATGGAATTGAAGTTGGCGACAGTTACTATGTTAAGGAAGGAACTGATCGTAACTGGGTATGTGTAATGTTTCAGTTTAAAAGAGTTGAGAAGGACGTTGTGAGTTCTGCAAGATTTAAAACAAACAAGATGATACAGAAGCAAGGATTTACGAATGAGAAGTTCAATGTAAGTTTTAACAAGTTGAAAGAATTCCTCCCCGTAGAGGCATACTAAATGTTGTGAGAGGCCTCCGTGGTTAGGTTCCAGGTGAGTACCGCGTCTATATTTGTAAATTACTTTACGTTTCGGCTCCTGCTTTGGCGCCATTATCAAGAGACTAAAAATGCACGAAATATATAAATAAATGTTTACATTATTTGCATTTTTATGCTATTGTGTTGTTGTCTTGACTGAGAAATTGGAAAATTGTTAAAATTTCATTGAAATTAATTTTATTATACTAATATTACCTTTTAATTTGCACATTACAGAATTTAATATAAAATGTATAGAATTGATTTATTTAATTTTCAGCAGATAAAACAGAATGTTGGACCTTGGCAAATATAATTATGATTATTTCATTTATCTCGAGAAAAATAAGCTAACATAGCAATAGCTCAACTATTCGAATATGTAGATATATCGATATTATTATATTATTAGAAAATGATTCGACATCATGCTCGATTTTGTAAGTCAATTGTCATAAAAACATAAAACTGCAAAACATGAATTTGTTTTTATTTATCACACTTTAATAGTTTTATTGAGAAAGTTGTCATAATTGTTATCGCCATGAAAATCGTGGATTAATGCATTTTACAGTACGTCAACCATTTAATTTTTTCCTAATTTTATGGAAAATGCAGGTTCTAGCATTATCGACACTTTCAACCAAATTTAATAAAAGACAATCTTTTTCTAGGTGTCACGCTGCTCACTTTTTTGTAAATGTCTGCATTATTAACAATCAATTTAAGTTCAGTAAAACGGTTAAACGTTTTAACAAGAATTTTGTTGTGACTAATTGGAAAAATATAACGGACGATTTGCCAGTGTAGAGCGTTCTTGTCTGCTGGCTCGAATTACACCGACAACCTACTTCAATTGAATCCGTTATTACGTTTAATGGATATATAAATAGATAAACGCGTTTGCAATCTGAACAACAATTGTAATGAAATGTTTTTTCAATCGGAGATTTAATATTCATTGTCATTGCCAATGTTGGCTGGAAGTCACAACGATATATATATATATATATATATATATATATATATATATATATATATAGTATAGTCGGTAAGAACCTATAATGACCTGTATTCGGTTCTGTGATGACATTTCATTAAACAGTAAATGTTACATAGGAAATATTTATATTTAGTTAGTAGACAGGGTTACACCCAATTCAACGCACACTATGGGGATCTTGGAAACTATAGAAGAACAATGTGGGTTAAATTGGACAAAAGTGGAGAATTTTTAGTACCAATTGATTCCTGTTAAAAAATTACAAATAACTACAAGATGTTTCAAGATAATGGGGAAAATCTGTAAAAGGCGGTTTCCTAAAAATACGTATCCATACTGCTAAATGAAATTAAATGAAACTCGGCAGTTTTCCAATATCGAATACAATCAATCGATTACCGCTCTGAAAAATTTTGTAAACCCTATAGACTTTTTTATTTTTTATGGCCGTCATATTGGATTTCAATCCCATTAAATAAAGCATAAAAAGCGTTTTTCAGTAATATGCCACTTACCTATTTCTGGGAAGAAAAAAGGGTTAAGAAACCATCAAATATATTTTTAGGTGGTTGGCCTTGGAAGAAGTATAAGAACAACAGTGGTATTTTATCATAGTGGCTTTGAACTCAAAATGGTTATATATTTTCCAAATAAATGCAATGACTTTACATTCGGAATTACTGCAATTCTGTACTGACTCAACAACAAGAGGCCCAATATCCAGAACGACGGCAGCCAGATAGAACAACTTTTGGAAGGATTGAAATGAGCGTAATAAAAAATAGAAGATTCGTTATAAATAGAAAAATATACAACGTAGGTCGTGTAAGAGGCAATCATTGGCGGATGCGGGATTTTCGTTACGAGGCCTTGGTCTCGTTTGGAGGGGGGGGGGATTGATACCGCTGATAGTAGCGTTCAGCAAAATAAACACTACAAAAGTATACAACTCACATGATTGGGGGAGGGGTTGAGCCCCTTTCCTTCCCTCGAATCCGCTAGTAGATATAATAGCTAAAATGTTGTAGCTATGTTTACCATAAATCCTAATATTTCAAAGAACCGAATATTTAAAGAGATCGGGATTACTCAACAAAATGTACCAAAAATCTGAAATATTCCAATTCTAAATATTATCCTTACAAATACTCAGTTGTTTAAACCTTGCATGATCAGGATGCACAAAATAAAACAAATTTTTGCCAGTGGTTTACAATTAAATTATAAAACAATTTGAATTTTTATAAATATATTCCGTTTACCGATTATGCTTGTTCATAAAGTTTGTTTAATTGTTGATTTAAGTTCAATTATTGGGGTAACCAAAACCCTCGACGTACCAAGAACCCAAACAACTTATTGAGATATGTATCGACAAGAATGGACTATACTTTGAAAAGCAGTAAATGTTTAAAATGATATTTGCATTATGGCAAATGATTTTTTTTGTAAGTTGTGAATAAGTAAAAGTAAATGGCAATAACATTCTATATTATTTGAAAATTTGTAATTATTTCACAGCCAACAAAATAAAAACGTATTTTTTTAAATTATTCAACCTTTTTCTTCCCGGAGGTAGGCAAGTTGCATATTATTATGTTTGATTTAATGGGATCAAAATCCAACATGGGCCCATAAAAATAAAAAAGTTGACTATTGCTGATCAAAATCTAGAAAGTCTAGATAATGTTTCTCAACGAAAATCGATTGCTTCTAGTCGAGAATGCAAAACTGCCGAGTTTCATTAAATTTCATTTAGCAGTATAGATAATAATTTGTAATGTTTTTATTTTCACAATCGGGTTTAGTTCAATTCTTGGATTAATTTAAAAACACAGTCCAACTCACTCTAATTTATTTCCACTAGTTTCACACAATTTATATTCACAGAACTATTTACAATATTTCGGATTCCAAGAAATATCGGAGGAATGCCGCTTCCACGAATTATCGGAGGAATTCCCGTCACAATACGTATTTTTAGAAAATCCCATTTTCCAGTTTTTCCCCATTTTCTTGAAACGCCCGGTAGTTATTTATATTTTGTCTAATTTAACCGACCTTGTATATCTTATAGTTTCCAAGATCTCCATAATTGGCTTTGAATTAGTTGTAACCCTGTATAGGGTGTAGCAGGAAGAACAGTAAATATTTTATGTGATGGTAATATATATACATATATAAGTAATTTAAGTAAAATTCAAATTCGTCTGATATTTTAACCCAATTCATTTTATATGGCAGCTGTTCAAACTAGTCTTTTATCTTTTCGGCAAAATACTTTTGGTTTCCACCTATTTATTGGATTACTGAATGATATGATTCACGATTCTCGAGATAATAGCGAGCTGCGTCAGATAATATTTACATGAATTGTTTTATAGATTCCAAAAGTCATTTATACATTTTGCGAAAGAACATGATTTGTTTGTTTTCCATTTTATGACCGTCATTAATTTAATCACACACTTCTTGCGATATCCTGTTCAGTCTACTGAGCATTTAGGCTGCGTTGTCAATCCGATCTGCTAGAAGCACAAAAACATCTGCAAAGGGCAAATAGTTCGGTGCCGTCGATGGTCAGCAGTCAGAGGGAGCACCAAATGGAGTCGATAATGCTGCACTCCAAAAGACCTTAAGCGTAGATAAACCGTTCGGACAATTACAAGAGGGCCTTGTTGAAAATCGATTTCTAAAGGCTATAAGTCGACCTCGAACTTCATTTGTGCCCCTCCGACGTTTGGTGCCTCCTCGTCTTCAATTTTGGGTATAATCAAAACCCGCTTGAAAATCTCGTAAAAATAGTTGGATTTCTGTTCGTGCGGAAAAAGTTTACATGAAAAAACATTCACCAAACTTTACCAAATTTTAATCATTTACTATAGCATCAATGTTTTACTAAAACAATATTAAATTTAAACATCTCCTTCTAGGTGTTGCAATTTCTGTGTGAATGGTTTCACAGTTTTCCCAGTAATATGATAGCACTAGAAGAAAAACTTCAGAATAACTAAAATCTTAAGATGTGAAAATTCCAATAAATTAGAAGAAAGCTCAATCATTCAGCAATTCATTTCGTAAATTTATCTTTACGGAAATCAATAAAATACTTGTTTATTAGTGGTAGATATCTCTAGCTATCATTCTCAAATACTGTTTCCACAAAAACATCATTCATTTTTCGGAGTTCTGGACTCGAAAGAATGTTGATATTAGTAGATCAATTCAAATACAAGTAACTATAATGACTTACCTCTCTTCAAAAAGTTCGGCTCCACCACAAAATTGATAAACTTCGTGGTCAAATTGTACAACCCCGCCATTCCTTTTGGATTAAACTCGGTCGAACTCTTGTAGACCTCGTTATCAGTATAGTTCGTATAATTCGGCATGTCATCTCTGAGCTCCCGCAAAGCAACATCCAAATTTTTGGTAATTTTATCGATGCTATTAGCAAAACCAGCATCCGAAACGCTGATGGCCACCAGAAGTAGGAGACACGTTGCCAGAAAACTCACGAAATTACCAGAGAATCTGTCCGCTTGAGCGAAGCTGTTATTCGAATCTTTCCGGGAAGCGGTTTTGTTCTTTTGTTTCGCCCGCACCATGGTGACTAGATTTCGGTTGAAACTATACTAGGAGAACACAGCGCTTTTCTCATCGAGTCATTTTCTATTTGTTAGGGGGTATTTGTAATCTTATCTTTACTGTATCTGAACTTGTTTATTAACCTTATATATATGAGCGGAGTTGGCGTTTGTTTGTTTTTTGATTTGTTCAGCTTTTGTATTCTTGATCGGGAATTTTGTATGGCAGGCTGGTTATCTAGCAGTACTAATCTGAAACAATAAAGAGATTCTTATACATATTGTATCACAATAAAGTAAGACCGTAGAAATTATAATATCGGTTCAAAAAGAAAATTCAAATACATAGTCCAGTTTTGTTGTTTTGAAATGTGGACTCATTTTGGCCTATAAACCAAAGTAATAAACCAAAATTTACTGGTCATCAAAATACTACCATAACATCATTTAAGACACATAGTGGACTTTAAAAGATAACATTTCTTTTTATTCACAAAATATTTCAGTTATAAATTAAGATCTAACCTTTCATTTAAAAATGGTTTGAAATTTTTAATTTGACAAAAAGTTCAATATTGATTTTGAAGGGTTTCATGTTATGCCATAGTAATACTCAAGAAGCTCAGAAAATGTGTTTAAATAATTTCACCGAAAAATTATAGCAGAATAAAAAGATGTTTAGAAGAATGTTTGTAATTTATTTCAGTATGGGTCATTCTTGTTAAGCCATATAATGAAGAAAATCAAAACAATCTGGGGTTACTTCTAAAGAAAGACCCTATAACTTCAAATAGAAACATTTAACAAATATATGGAACACTAAATTCTACAGTACATTTTACTTTGCACAAGTACAAATATCATCCATATCATTTCGAATCTGCCAAGAACTAAGATCAGTAGACAACGTAAGGCGAAGGACATTATGTAAATGGAATACTAGGGAATGTTAAAAACAATTTTGTCAATAATTTTTGTTGTGAACAACGGAATCTTTTGATTCTTTTTCTATGGTCTCCTTCATTCCATGAGGTTGGCAATTATTTGAGCAGATTTCTTTCTGTCTTCAGTTGCTCATATGAGCTGTTCATAGTTCAGTCTTGTCCAATGGCTAATATTTCTTATCCATGAAGAGTTTTTCTCTGTTAGTTCCCCGTTTTCCCTCTATTTTTTCTTTAATTTTCAACTGAGGTCGATTATAGCCTAAGCAGATGTAAGATAAACTGTTTTGCGTTTTTTTAACAATCTGTAGCAATTTTCTTTCTTTTCTTATGCATTTTTTGTGCATTTGATATGTGGGTGCTCTAAGGAATTTTGAAAATCCTTTTCTAAACCCTATTCTATACATGTTAGATATTGTAAGAGTCTATGTTCCTGCACTCTATAACAAATGAATTGAATATGAATTGAACTCTGGTCTGCTCAATTCGACATTGGATTTCACGATCTGAATCAAGTTTGTTAGGTCCATCATCCCACAGTCGGAGTCTGATATTATGACTATATCGTCTGCGTACCTAATAATTTGAACTCCAATAAATTTAATGCTGCCTTCAGTGTTATCTGACACTCTTATGTATTGTTATTGGATTTGAGATCATAATATCAGTATTAACATTTGCTATTTGTTGCCAATAAAAATTTTTGATTAGTCATTAGTCTTTGCTCTATATTATTTCTATTAACTTGGTGTGGTCCATTCAAATATGCATTACTAGTCTAGGTAGACATTGTTTATGTTTCAACATGTGTGTAAAATTTTTGAGTACAAGGATAAATGCACATTTTTTTTACCACGGAAACTAATTTCAAAGCGGTACCGAAATTTACTGCAGCATTATTTGATAGAACCCCAGCTCCCAATTTGAGAATTGTTGAAGAATAGCTTTCTTGACAGACGGATAGCTATGTGTTCTGCTATGTTCTGGCCTGCACGATCGCCGGATCTGACTCCTTTGGATTTTTGTCTATGAGGGGTTCCTCAGGCAATATTATGCATCAATGTAATTCCCAAACGGAGACAAAACTACGTCAACTGGTTTTAGAAGCAGTCCAACTACCTTTTGTTAAATTCGTAAATACTACTATTAATAATATTAATTAGTTTGTAATTAAGAATTTTATCATGTTCCTTGAATTAGTTTCAACTATAAAATTTAAAACATGTTCATACCATTTTAGGTGATATATCACCTATTTGAGAGACGGAATTGGCATATTTAAAAAATCAAATAGTAGATCGTTTTAAAAAACAAGTAAATTATGTTTTTTTCGAAAACCGAAAATCTATAAATCTCATCTTATTCAGCTTAAAAAGTAACAAAGAGAAAGTGTTACTCATTTCTTTTTATATCTGTTAAAATAATGTCAGTAAGAACAGAAAATTGTTTATAGATGGTTTACTGTAGTAAACACTATATGTACGAGGTATTTAATTTGTACATTCTTATCTTGGACAAATTGTGCGCCTTTATTAATCACTATCATTTAGCATGTAATCGAATGAGTCAGGGTGATAATGAAATAAAAATCTTATCAGATTAATATTTCCCAAAATGTGTGCCTTAAATTGCATAGCTGATGACCTGAAATGTTTGCAGTATGCATACATTAAAATAAGCCTGAGGTAATGAAAAAATACACATAGTGGCAAGGGTGGCTATAAAATAAGGAATGTGGTTGTTATATGTTAAACTTGTTATTTTGATTTTATACATATTTAATTATTATCCCTTCATTTGAATGAATGAATGAATGAATGTTTATTTGCGGACCAGCTATTTACAATAAATTTAAAATTTAGAAATACAAATTTACAATAACATAAAAAACAATAAATATAACAAAACGTATGCAAAGTAATTACAAATATAGGTATTAAAATTAAGGAAATCTCGCGTTTTTTTATTTTTGAGTTAAACATATTCAATGAGTCATTAAAAAAGTCAATATTGGTTTTCCTTGTCAGTTTATTCGCAGTCGGCGAAAAACATGTTTAAAACAATACACCATAATTTGTTCTATGGAAAGGGACATGAAATAGATTGTGGTCTCTCATGGTTCTCTGTGGGACATTCATATTTATTATAGACAACAGTTCAAGACAATCTATTCGGCCATTTACTGTTTTATAAACTTTTCTCATATCAATATAACACCTTCTAGTCTGTAGAGATGACAAATTAATTGACTTCCGAGTCTCATCATATACAATGTCGTCTTTTGGAATTTTCATCTTGAAACCCAAACTTAATATACTTTCTCTGTACCCTTTCAATCTGATCTATATAATGGACATAAAGCGGAGACTATATCTGACACGCTTCGTAACCGACTTCCAAAAAGGAGGAGGGTATCAATTCGTCTACAACTTTTTTTATGTATGACGAGCGATTATTCAAAAACAGCTTGAGCAATATTCATGATTTAAACTGCATTATATTAAGGAACACTGCAGAATGGTCACATATAATTGTTAATAATGAGATTTACGGTTTTCCAGAAAATTAGAAAAAAAAAAGTAAATAAGGGACTAGATTTCACTGTATTTCAATGAATCTTCAGTGTTTTCTCTAAAACCACTCAAGTAATTTGAATATAATAAATTGTATTCTACAAAGATATGTTCCAGCTTGATTCCGTATATTTATCTATAACGTGAAACTTACCATTTTTCTAAAAATCGGAAGAATATATGCAAAAAAACTGTAAACATCATGAAACATGTCAAATTTTCATCATAAGTATCTATATATAAATAGGCTAAGACAAAACAATTAGGTACCGTTTTCTCCTCTGTCTCTCAACCGATTTTCTTCATTTGTTTTGTTTAGTAGCTACTGACGACCTTCAGTGCAGAATGCTAATATTAATTTATAATAATGGTTCATTCATTAAATAAAATATAATAAAAATTCATTATTTACGTCATAATGTCAACGCCAAACAACTGAATGTGCCACGTGCCGCCACCGCCGACTCAAAACAGGGACTCTGTTTAAAACATTGAGTGGCATGCAAAGTTGTTATTGTTTAGTGGTAAATATCGTTGAGGGATATGTTCAAAATATTTTTTTCGTGGGTGGCACATAAGCAGTTGCATATATAGGGTGTTTAAAATACAGAGTAGAGTGCAATTATAACTATTAAAATAATTATATAGGGAAGCCCATTAGCGGTTGAATTTACAGGGTTCTTGGAATAGAAGGTGCAGTAGAATTACGGTTATACAGGGTGGTGCAAAGAATATTATACAGAGATGCATATACAGGGTGGAGGAAATGGAAATGCAACATTTCGTAATCCATAAGCAGTTGTATATATAGGGAAGATGAAATATAGGGTGAGAGGAATTATAGATATACAGGATGATGATAAAAAATGTTAGAAACGGAAATGATTTATAGAGTAGCCCACGAAGAGTTCCATATATATGATTATTGAAATAGAGGTCAGAGTAGAATTATAGTTAAAGAAGATAGTTAAAAATTTCATAAACAAAAAGGGTAAATACCGTGGCTCATAGGCAGTGGCATATACAGAATGGTTTACCGCGTGGTTCAAAAATGTTAAAAAATATTATGCGTGGTCCATGAGCAGTTGCATATACAGGGTGGTGGAAATATATAATGAGATGGAATTATTATAATGAGGATTTTAATAAATGTTTGAGAATTGAGTGCAATTATAGCTATACAGACAGGTTAGAAAAAATAAATATGAATGATAGCCAATTAGCGGTTGCTTTATTGTCGTATTAAATTAAGAATTACGAATTTGAACACAAATAAAGTCCTATGAATTATATCTGAAAAAAACTTGAATTTCTTTACTTATTTGTAGAAGCGAGATGTAAGACCGACATCTAGGATTTTCGAGGAAACTATCACACAAATTTTCATTTTGCAATTTAGATCAATAAATATAAAACCATTGACAACGAAGTCAGAATAGACTTTGAAACGTTTGGTATTCCTGCAATATACGTAGTTTTATTTCTATTGTGGTGTTATTCCCCAAAGAAACATAAAAATAATCACACAGAGGTTCCGAATCTGGATCCGTTCCGTGTAATTGCTGTTCTCCCTAAAGTCCTCGGATAGATGTCCCGTTACGATTTTCAGGTTACTTAACCTGCCAGAGATATTGAGACAATTGGTCGAATTTCGACCACTGGGCGACAGCTAGTCTAGTTTAAATGTCAAGATATGTCATGAAAGTATATCGTACAGGGTGTTTGTAATGGTTTTATTTTGATTCGTTTGAAGTTTCTTTTAAAGACTAAGTTAAATTAGGGGGCTTTTAGTCGCCTGAAATGGAAGAAACTATTCCGTTAGTTTATCGAAACGAAAATTTGTTACGTCGGTGAACTCTTCGATATTTGTATATGGTTGTAGGTGATGCATGTAATATTAGGTGTAGAAATAAGAGTGGAGCAAAACTATAGTTATACAGAGTGGATATTTGCGTTAGAAGATTTTAAAGGCTTTAAAAATTGTCAGAAGCAGTTGAATATACAGCGTGGTTGAAATATAAAGTGGAGTATAATTATTATAAAAGTCGTGATTGTTTTTTATATTTCTTCGACCTTCTCTTGGAATTTTTCAGAGAGTTGGACAAGAATTTCAGCGTAGCCATGCTGATAACTGGTTGGCCTTCATCTTTAAATTTTGATCATTTAAACGTTTAGAATTAAGTTACGCTCTTGCAGTACATGGAAACTACACTTTCTGGTAATTAAAACTGGAACATAAATTTTCGCAAAAATGATAGATAAGTTTATATTGGCTTAAGATGGATACTACCAAATATGTAGTTCTTAGAAAATTTGTAATTTAAATAATTTAGGGACAAATTTTGCAAAAAGCAAAACCAGGCTTTTTCAATCGAGATATAGTATATTTTGAAAGTTGATATAATGTTCTCCAAATTTATCTATAATTATCAACAATTGTTATATAGATTTACTTTGACCAATTATTAACCATACATATTGGTCTATTTTTCTGTAATAAATTAAATTACGCCAATGTCAAGACATCTGACGAAAAGTCGTTTAAGCCAATATTCACAGATTAAAAGTGACGTACTAAAAATTATAAATATATAATTGGTGTAGTTTTCTCTTTATGAACCTTTTTTAATTATCATAGTATAAACAGTTTTCGAACTGTGTTCGAAGATAAAATCCACATTTTGGAAATATTTATTTGTTTCTAACTTTTTCATATATTGGATAACCTGTATATAGAAATCTATTTATAATATTCCGTCCATTTATCTTATCTAGCCTGTAATAAATAAAATATTATACAACCGGGTTTACTAAACATACCACCAAGCAAATTTATTTCCTGGCTATAATCAGCATTTGTAACTTGAAACAATTTATTAGAGAATATAATTTGGTGGAACCACCAATTATAACCCAAAATTAAAAGTAATCTCTATAAAATACTCGTACTTCTAAATGAATTCTGGGTGGCTTACACCTTATGATTTATAAGTTTTAATTTTATTTATTTATTTTTTGTTTCAGCAGTGTTAAGATTTGGGGAACAAATGGAACAATACAACGGAAATTCACTATCCTTCAAACGGAAAGTCAGTGTTCTTTGAGTCTAGATACACAAAAAATTAAAATGGCATGATTTATAACTACAAATGAGTAGTAGACCCGGTTTTAAACACAGTTTTCGACGTCAGATTCAATCGCATTAGTTTAGCGAAGAAATCAAAGAGGATTTATCAAAAGCAAGTGGACAAATTGCTCAAATTTACAAACGGCACAACGTTTGACAATTATAGATGACACTAGATTTTGTGTTTTGATGATCTTATATTGCAAACATTCATTAACACATCATCACAGAAATTAAAATGCATATTATGAATAAATCAGAAAATAATTTATCCATTAAAATAAGTGATAATAAACAGGTTATCGATTGATTGATAATAAAATGCATAGAACACGTGTTCCGTTATACCATAAGTTGACTATAACTTTGCTATTTGAAATGGAATGCTATATGGGTGATTATTAGATAACTGTGATTTTTACAAATCTATTTTTTTTAATCAAAAATGCTGTAAAACTTGTGTCCTGGGTGCTATTGGTCTTTTATTATACTCAAAATTAAACCTACAACTTCAATAGAAAACTAGAACAAAAATTAGAAATTTCATGGCCATTTAGGATAACTCGATCCTATTTCATGAAATTGTAGAAAGTATATTTATATAAGAAACAGAGTTGTGGAAAAATCGGAGAAGTAGATGTAATGACCTAAATTATTCACTTATAGTGAAAAATTTATTGAATTAAAAAGAAAATAAAAATGTAATCAAATATCGGTATTCGAAATATTTTTGACAAATGAATGACCCCACAATTTTTAGGCTGGAAGAGCTCCTGGCAAAATATTCCATATAATAATTGGAAGATTGTTCTTTGCAACCTAAAAGTTTTCGTCATTTGCGGTTTCAATCAAGTTCAGGAATATTAAAGAAAAGAGAGGACAACCAACCCTAGGAGAACTTAACTATTTAATACATTTTCTATTGTCCGCTGTCTGACAATTTTTTACACAAAAGATTGTGATAATAATACATTAATCAAATAATTAAATTCACATTAAAAAGAAAATATTTAATATGAAAATTACTACATAGCGTCCGAAAAATCAATACTGATCTACTACATTGACTATTTTACCACTAAACAATAACAACGCTTGCATGTCACTTCCAGAAGTACATGCTCTAAGAATATAACAACATCTAACGATCCCTCCATATATAATTACTCAATGTTTTGAGTTATGACCGTCTGGCCGTCTGGCAGCGGCGAAACTGTCAAGTTGTTTGGCGTTGACAGTATGGACCTAAATACGGAATTTTTATTATATTTTATTTAATGAATGAACCAATATTATAAATTAATATTAGCATTCTGCACTGACGGTCGTCAGTAGCTACTAAACAAAACAAAAATGAAGAAAATCGGTTAAGAGACAGAGGAGAAAATGGTACCGAATCGTTTGGTCTTTGCCTATTTATATATAATTTCTTTCTTGATTTTAACAATCTTTTAAATTTATTAACAGTAGAATTTCAAATAACAATTTTTATAATAGTCTTAGAATAAAACAAAGTTTAACATTAGTTAAATCTATTATTCCATTCTAACTATCAATATTGGGTTATAATTGCAGCACAATTTGATGAATTAGCTATTACCTATTACCTACAATAGATTTTAGTTATAAAAGCTAAACTTTAGATTATAAGACGACTCTTAGAAATTTTTACATTTAGTTTGAAAAACGAAAATCAGACATGCCACGTTACTGACATTTTGGGTATATCTCTGTCAGTTATTCACGATCCATTAATACTAATGCTATAAATATCGGCGGTAAAATACTATCAAATTTATCATATTTATAATTTTTTGATAAAAAAAATCATGTTGAGTAATAAATAAAGTACTAGACATAAAAAATCAGAGTTATCTAAGAATCATCCATATATTTTTTGGTTGAATACGTTTTAAACTTAAATATACTGAGTAACAAAGAAATCGCAACACCCAGAAGGAGATTTAATATTATTTTGGTAAAACATAGATGCTATAGTAAGGAGTAAATGATTAAAATTTGGTGAATGTTTTCCTTGTATACTTTTTTTATCCCTTAATATTGTAGTCGTTTTTGCATTAGTTTTTATTTGCCAAAAAACAAACTGTTTGATGGGGGATCCAAAATTGACGTTTAGTATGTCAAAATGCCTAGAGTACGTGTACGCCGAATATTTCGCCTGCTAAGTGAACTTGAAAGAGGTCGGATTATTGGTTTACGGGAGCCGGTTTTTCATTTCCAGAAATCGCTTACCGCACGCCTGAAATCCAACTACTGTTATGACATGTCAAGCGTGGTTTGATAATACCCAAAATTGGAGAAGAGTTGGCACCGGACGTCGAAGGAGCAGAAATGAAGACTTTAGAGCAGTGATGTGTAACACTGTGCCGTGCTACAATTTTCTATCAACACCTTCACGTGGGTCAATCGTGCTGACATGATCCCAACAACACATTGCACTTTATGACACACTTTGTATCGAGCCTCAGATCGACCTTTAAATTAACGACATATAAAAACTACACCGGCTGGTACTTGCTCGACACCGTTTAAATTAGTAATATTTATATGTATTAAATAGTGCATACATAAATATAATAATTTATGCGTTTAAAAAATCATTTATTTCTTGCTTATGTATACTGTCCCACATCGATCCGTGCGTCTGTTGTATCAAGTGTGCTGCAACTCTATAAATAGTACTGTTCTGTTTGTTAGCCGATAGGAAGAGTCAAGATCAAGTGAGAGACACAATTGCGCCACAACACTGTGTTGACACACACTTGAGGTATCAGCACTCCAAAATCTGAAGTGTTACCCAACACTACTTTAGACACCGATTTTCCACAGTTTGGAATTTGGCTGATGAGTGGTTAGAAGAACACGGCCATCTTGTAAGTGTCTGAACGGTTTACCGCCGCATAAGGTCTTTTAGACTGCAGTATTATCGACCCTATCTTATGCTAGCTCTGACAGCTGAGCATCGACGGCAAAAACTACAGTGGTGCAGAGAACGACAACATTGGAATGAGGACTGGCATCAAGTCATCTTCTCTGATGAATGTCTCTGCTTGGGTAGACATGATGACCGAAGAAGGGTTAGACGACGTCGAGGAGAATGACGTCAACCTCAAATTGATGTTGAGCCACATGTACACTGACCATAACCACACCCCAGTGCTGTTGCACATGGAAGTAGGTCACCTTTGTTTTTGTTCGAGGCAACATGACAGCACAACTTTCTCTTCTCTTCTTCAGGAAGTAGTGGAGCCGTATGTACTTCCATATCTTAATCGGCTCATGAATCCCATATTTCAACAAGATAATGCTCGGCCTCATATTGCTCGAGTTAGTTTAAACTTTCGTGCAGAGAATTGCCATGGCCGCCTAGATCACCCGATCATTCGCCCATAGAACATGTTTAAGATATGATAAGTAGAAGGCTGGGAAATTTATCCCAACCCCCACGAACTTTGGAGGTTGTAAGACACAAAATGGAGCTTGGGATAGTATTCCTCAAGAAGAAATAGACCACCTTATTGAATCAATGTCAAGACGTGCTGGGGAGTGTATAGATATCCGTGGTAAACAAACACATTATTAACAAATTTAATTTTAAATTTTTTTAACTACTTGATGTTTTTTATTCAAATTTTAATCATTTACTCCTTACTGTAGCATCTGTGTTTTACAAAAATACAATATTAAATTTAAACATCTCTTCTGGGTGTTGCGATTTCTTTGTCAGTGAGTACATTTAAGGTATGTTAGTTTCATAACCTTTTTATATGTCTACGACGAAGAGTTTTAGAGGTGATTTAACGTAAAGGAAAACAAACTTTTCAATACATCCGAAAATTTAAAAAGTCATTACTTCCAACCCAAATTTAGAAATTTTTATCAGTTATAGTTGAGCTCATAATAGGGATGTGACATAGATGACGATGTTTTTAAAAAACAATAAAATTTTAATCAGTTTGATGTAAAATGTAATTCATATGTACAAGTTTCTGCTGTTGTAAAGTAACAGATCCCGGTGCCGTCTGCCATGCAATAGTCATTTTTAGTCATTCAAAGATCACATTTTTAATGTTTCGATAACATACATATACACAGTTTGACAATTCAGGTGTTACACAGATGTGAAGAATTTAGGTTATTTTCAGTTAAGGCGATACAAGAAATTGTCACGCAATCAGAAATTTTGAGGAAATAAATCACAACTAAATATGTCTTGATTGTTCCGTTTCATTATTTAATCGGTGTTATCACAAAATTGCGATAAAAAATGTACTAGTGTTGAATCACTCCAAACAAGTCACTCCTCAAGTTAGTAATTGTTAATAGTTGTGATAAGTTTTACAGAAATAATTGTTTTAGTGTTGATTGTGAATCGGGCGACGGAGAATTTGACACTTAATTTTATGAAAAAAATTAAAAAGTTGAATTAGAGATATTACATATAATCTGATCAGTTTGAGAAATAGTAATGATTTGTTCAGGCTAAGAATCATGACTAGAACTGTATTCCTCTTACTGAATATAAATACGGAAATATGGCAGTGTAAATTAAGTTGTTATCAAGCAGTATTATTAGTACTGAAATAACAGCTTGAGTAAATGATATAAATTCCATTACGAATAATTTGAAAAATGATTTTACACAATCTTCTTATCTGAATATGAATATTCATAAAAGACTGTTATTATTATATTTATAAAGATAAAAATTTTATAATGCAATTCGTTTCCCCCTACTTGACCATGCAATGTATGGCATGCACACTCCTTCTTTATAGTCCAAGATCAGATATAACTTGTTTTCACATAGATGAAACTTTATTGTCTCAGTGGAGTCTTATATGCTTAGAATACCTGCGTGCATATAGAGCTTGCCGCCTGACCTTTGGGCAGATATCAGGTGTGAAAGGTAACTAAAAACAATCGATATTTAACTTAAATTTGTATTGCAGATTTTTATATATTTTTTGTAGAATAGTATTGTAAAGTTGTATCATAAGCGTCAAGAACTTTTGTCAGACGCTTTAAAGCTCTATAGAAAATAAATGAACTTTACTTATTCTTACATATTTGATTTTTAAATATGTTGTTAAAACCAAAATACCCCCTAAACATAAAAATTAATGCAGCCGTAAGTATGAGTGCGTCAGCACTATGCGCATGGGTCTCAGAGTAATTAATTCACATCTATTAAGAATACTTACGGTACAGCTTTCGATTTAAGATTTTTGCATCTCCATTTCAATAAGATTAATGTCGATATGAAGGTAATTATTAGTAAAAATTAAAGTAAATTAATTCATTAAATATATTTGAGATAATTAATCTGTTTGGAGCTCTTTTTTATAAGAATTTTTACTTCATTGTAAAAAAGATACCAGTTGAAATAATTTTAAGACAATAAAATTTTTGTAAAAAAATATTTAACCATGATTAATTGAAACAAGCATTTTTTTAATCATCATAATCTTTGCCGCAATCATTCGAATTTTCATCATTCAGCCAATCATAATACTGTCCGCTCAAGTCATCATCTTCATCGTCATCAGTTATGTTGTTGCTGACAGCTTCTTCTGCAAAAATTTTGGGTATTTGGTCACTAAAATTTGTCTGATTGATTAATTATAACCTAGTAATAATTGTCTTAACAACATATTTAAAAATCAGACATGCAAAAATAAGTAAAGTTCATTTATTTTTTATAGAGCTTTGAAGCGTCTGACAAAAGTTCTTGTCTATGAAAAGTGTCTGACGCTTATGATACAATTTTACAATATTATTCTACAATATATATATATATATATATATATATATATATATAAATCAGCTATACAAATTTAAATTAAATAACCATTACTTTTAGTAACCTTGCACACCTGATACCTGCCCAGGCGTCATGCGACAAGTTCTATATGCACGCAGGTATTCTAAGCACATAAGACTCTACTGAGAACATTAGGTTTCATCTATGTGAAAATAAGTTATGTCTGATCGCTCTGGGATCTTACTCTATTAGGGGAAAATTCACTAAACCCCAGATATCCTAGGTATTAAAAGGGTTTAGCTCTGTGGGAGCCCTTGCCAGGTTATCAGACTCGTGGTTGAAGTAGTGGCAGTTTCCCATGAATTTTCTGACCGTCTGGGCTGTTTCTAACAGAACGGCTTTTTGAATTACTTGATAAAGATGTTCGTCCAGACCGAAGTATTTTAAATTATTTAGTAGAAGTTTTGGGACTAATCCTGTTGTTGACATAACAATTGATACAGTTCGCGTGTTATTTATGTCCCACTGTCTCGTTATTTGAAATTCGAAATCCCTGTATTTGGCTATTTTTTCAGGTTGCTTAATATTTATATTATTGTTATTAGGGATTGCTAGGCCAATTAAGGTTGTTTTTCTAGAAACTTTATCTACTAAAATTATATATCTGGCCTATTGTGAGCAACACTCCGAACAGTTAATATCGTGCGATCCCAGTACAGCTTGTAGTTGTTATTTTCTAAAACAGATTGTGATTTGTATATACAGTGATGGGCAAATGTGTGGAATCAAGCAAATATCTCTGGAATTATTAGAGATACCAAAATGAAATTTGGAAGGTGGATACTGCAGTAGTTTGCCTATTGGTTTCCAAATTTTTTTACAATTTTGAACTTCCTGTTTTACCGGAAGTAATATCGATTTTAAAATTTGCAATGAAACACCCTGTATAGTATTTTAGTTTCTGATGAAACATTTTATTGCGAATACAAAAATATCGGGTTTAATATTGTTTACTTCAATACCTACCGAGATATTAACTGAAAAGTAATTAAGGAAATGAAAAATCTAATATCCATTAAAGAAATACATAATCATAATTATTAACTAAATCTAAGTGATTTTCAAAACATTGAAACTTAACTAACCTTAACGTATTAGATTTCAAACTGAGTACCATTTCCTTCTTGACAATAAGCAAGTCGGTTTTTAAATTCTTTAGTAACATTAGCTATTACTTCTGATGTAAATCTCTGGATGTCTTTAGTTATTCTTGCAGTTAATTCTTGCAAATTATTTGGTCTATCAACATAAACCTTAGACTTTAAGCAACCCCACAGAAAATAGTTTAGTGGATTAAGGTCGGGACTTCGTGTCGGCTATTCATAAGTACCCCTTCTTCCAATCCATCTGTGATGAAATGTCCTATCTAAATGATCTCGAACAATGCGAGCGTAATGGGGTGGTGCTCCATCCTGCTGAAACCAGATATTATTTGGTAATTGTCCATTTACCTCCAATGCCGGAATAACTTGTGTCTCAAAGAGCTGTAAATACCTATCTCCGTTTAAAGTTTCTTGTAGGAAGAAGGGTCCCACGATTCTGTTGTTATAAAGGCCGACCCAAACGTTCAATTTTTGGGGATGTTGTGTATGAGCCTCTTGTACCCAATAAGGATTACTGTGCGATCAGTAGCGGCAGTTATGTCGATTAACCGTACCATTTAAACAAAATGTAGCCTCGTCTGAAAACACCACATTTCTTAAAAAAATATTATCATGGTTACAAATATCCATCATCGTTTCACAAAATTGCAAACGTCTGTCGAAATCGTCTTCGGAGAGTTCTTGAACGAGTCGAATTTTGTATGGATGATATTTTTCTCGCCTTAATATCCTTCCTACTGAACGACAGCTAATTCCATGCATATTGGCGAGGTCGGTAGTGGATAAGTGAGGATTTTCTTCCAAAGATATAGCAACATTTTGAGCTACACCTTCATTACTTGGACTTTTTAACCGTCCACTTTTTGGTAAATTGCTAACTGTTCCACTTGTGTCGTACCTTCGCAAAGTTTTCGTCATTACTGAACGGGATATTTGTGTATTCGGATGAACAATGTTAAAAAGATCACAAACTTCTTGATGCGTCCTTTTCCTCTCCCCATACCCAATCATCATTAATATTTCTATTCTTTCTCTTTCACATAATTCGGCCATTTTGCAATCAAATTAAAACAGTACAATCTTTTTACGTTCAAATAAAAAAACTAATTAACCTATTTTGACTACTGTCACTTCTGCAATGAATTTCATGGACTACTAAACTTGATTCAGATTTAATTTGCCCTTGATTTAAACAAACGTATTCGACTATGGAACAAGCAGTGCTGTTGGCTGTGACGGTATAATGCCACCGATTGGCCAATAGAAATACAAATCCTTACCGAGCGATTTGTTTATATCGGGCGTAAATGAAATCTGAACCGAGTTTAGCTACCATGGAATTTTTCCTTTCCTTAGTTACTTTTCTGCTAATATCTCGGTAGGTATTGAAGTAAACAATATCAAACCCGATATTTTTGTATTCGCAATAAAATGTTTCATCAGAAACTAAATTTCATTGCAAATTTTAAAATCGACATTACTTGCGGTAAAAAAGGAAGTTCAAATATGTAAAAAAATTTGGAAACAAATAGGCAATCTACTGCAGTATCCATCTTCCAAATTTCATTTTGATATCTCTAATAATTCCAGAGATATTTACTTGGTTCCACACATTTGCCCATCACTGTATAGTATGGTATTTTTGCCTACTGTGATAGTTCAAGTTTCAGTGCTAGTTCCTGGTGCAATATTTTTGCCACAGCATCGTGTCCTTTTTTGTATTCGGTTGCAGCAAATGTTTGACAACCTCCTGTGACATGCTGGATAGATTCAGTTATTTGACAACCATATCTGCATCTGTCGTTGTTGATAGAAGGGTCTTTAACGATCTATTTTAGATAGTTCTTATTATTATTATTTACATTTATTTATTGTTTGGAATAAGGATTTTATTATTTTAAATAGACAAAATAATTTTGTAAATTTGTGTTAAACTACCAATGAAAAATAATCTGTTGGTTATAAATTCACAAGAAATTACAGATAGAAAACGATTTTACTGACATCTCATAATATTTCTAAAAGAATTAATTTTTTGGGACTGGCAACTGGCAGGCAATTATAGCAATGTTATGTTAAAAATGGTCCAGAAATTAAAAGTTGTTTATGGGATTTTCATAGTTAAATCAAAAAAAAAACTTTAAAACAGTGCACACATATTTAAAAAAATCGTTTATTCCAGATTATGCAGTTGCTGCAATTTTTCGATTTTCTTAAAACAAACAACTAATTACTACGCTGGCAGATCATTGGTACAGACCCATTCCAGGGAGGATTAACTACATTTTTTTTTTTCAGAATTAGGAAACAATTATATTTTTTGTACCAAATTTTAATTTAAAAAAAATCACATTTTTTCGAAAAAATCCCAAGTTTAGAGAAAATGCGTTAATTTTCAAAAATCTAATGGAATCAAGTTTGTAGAAAATTTTATTCTAACCGATTTTTGATCAGATTTTTTTTCAGCAGCCGATAGCAAGGAGGTTATAGAAGAAAAGCTGAAAATGTCGATTTTTAAACCTCTAATTGTTTATAAATAATTACCCACAACTTTTTGGCATAGTGCATATTGATAAAGTTATTATAGAAATTGCTTTGAACCCAGTCCTACATTTGATCTAATCCGTTCGGAGTATATAACCCGTCTAAATTAACTAGCACACATGATTACTCAAAGTGTAAATTCAGCTTATGAATAAATGAGAACATAATTTATCAGTCAAAATAAGTGATAAAAAACAGGTTATTGATTGGCTGATAGCAAAATGCATAAGAAAAGGTGTCCAAGTCGACGAACTAGATAAATTATATATAAATTCCGAACTTATAAATGCCTTATACTGCTAATGATGATGGCCTTAAAGAGGTCAGGAGGGCACTTGAGACAGGAAATCGTCGAAAAATTATGTTATCATACAATAGATCGTCAACTTCAATACATTTATGGAGTGCCATTTGGGTGTTTTATTATATAGTCACGTAATGTTTTGTGCAAAACAATAAAAGTATTTTCTACCTGACAAACAATTACTATTAGAAAATTAACGAAACTTCAATGGGCAAGTCATTAATGGTTTCCAAAATAGAGAACCAACAACCAACAATTCCTTAAGCCTTAAATGTTGTAGTCGCCGACAGTCATTTGTAAATCGTACCCTCAACAGGTAAGATGGATAAGATCTACACTTAAATAGTCTAGTCCCTACCTTAAAGAAAAAATGTTATAAACGGGGTATTTAAAGGATGATATTTATGGGTTAAAAATCGATATATTTACGACACCCAACAATTAATTACAAAAGTAACAAAACCTAAGCCTTGGAGAACAATAAAAAGTCAGTAAAAAAATCTTTAATGAGTCTATTTATTAAATTCATTAATAAAATCATAAGGACTATGGATATATTAATTAAAAATTTAAGAATAAAACAGAACAAACAAAGGTTTTTTATGTATTATTTCGCTTATAATGTACTACAAATATATTTTGACTTTATTGGTTCAATCAATTATTGTGTTGAATAAACTATTAACTACAAAAAAATACGATTATTTTTTAAATTGTGTAAAAATTAATGACTATTCATTTCTATTATAAATAATACAACTTTATGTAAATGTAAATAAATCTCGAAAAAAATACCCTTAATATAATAGAATAAAAATAAGTGTTAAATAAAAAACCGAATTTAGAAATTGAAATATGTTTACTTTTTACTTGTTTAATATAACAAAAAATAGCAACACAATTCAGCTTTTTCAGATAATGATTTTGAAAATGGATTCCTAAAACTAATACAATAAATTAAACAATACAAAATTCGTTGTTGTTAAGTAATAAATTAAAAATTAAGGTAATTTTGATTTGAATATCCCAAGAAAATAATTATATAAATAGTTTGATTAGAATTGAAAGGTGAATCCAATTATGCATGAAAAATCTGGTTTTGGACCCTACCATATCCTTATTAATTTTAGCTTTCTGCTAAATTTTGAACCTGTAGTAAGATGTTCTTGGTGTTCTACCATATCAATCTGGTCAAGATCGGCGATAAAGATATTAACACCGCAGAAATAGGTCGGTAATACAAATTTCAATGAAGATCTATTGAATTTTTGAAAAATATAAAGCATACCTTTAGGTAGCGGTAGCTGAAATAACTTCTAAGCAACACAGCGACGTTACAAAAACAAACTATTTAAGTAAAGCATTTATTAGATTAATGTAAAGAATGCCGTAATTAGATTTATTATTGTACTTGAACATAAAAGTCATGTTTACGCCAAATTGCGTAGTGCGAGGATTTAGTCAGAACCCAACACTTTGACTTAATATATTTCATGGACAGGCCAATTCAGAATTTGGTTACCCTGCGAACTTTTGTACTAAACACCAAAATCATCTACTATCAGTTCGGCAAATTTGACCGAAAGCCAGGAAAAAACCCAAGGATTTAAATCGGGCGATCCGGCGGTGTATACTAAAATTTAGAAAAAGATCAAAACTGCATCGGCGAATTAGAAATATTACCACATTGTCATCTCGAATGTTTAAAAAGCACATTTAAGTTTAGACTAAATACCCTATTTTTAAAATCCTTAATGTCTTAGAGCATACTTCTGGAGGTAGGGAGCAATGCACATTAATTACTGACCTTAGAGCATATACGTCATATATGACTTTAAGGGTATAAATAAAAAAATATCGTTTTGTGGTATTAGTTATGAAATCCTCTTTGAGGACCTTGTGAATTTACACACTTATTTCTATAATTATAAAAATCTTTCATAGGAATTAAATTATTTTCTGTTAGGTAACTGAGTGGGGTACTAATTTTACGAGATTTTCCTGGATGTCGGAATTCATTTCGCGATAAAACTGAGAGGGGGTTTTAAACAGTGATCATCCCAGGTACTTTTCATCATTCAAGTTTTTTTAAAAACAGATACTTGTCTTAATATCTATTAGATTAAACTAAATTACAGCAGCCATTTTGAAGAATAGTATGCAAAAGCTTCGATATTTGAAAAATATCTACTTTAATAATGTTCCGATAATTTAATCAGTTATAATTAAAGTGGTCTCGTTATATATTGCCAGAATATTAAATAGGTGAGTAAAGTAGGACGGAATTATTATAATTCAACAAATTTTATATTTTAATTAAAAATTAACTTACAAGTAATGTGTTCCTTTGCAGTTATATTTAAATACAGAAATTTTAGAGTAGGACTAATACTTGAATGGTAACAAAATCGTAACAACTATTTTAATGATCCTGGCATTTATGTCCATTACTAAGAATGACACAAAGAACGAGAAACAGAGGCCGGGAGATAATATGAGACGAGAATCATCATAAGTTGGATCATACCTCATTTTTGTTAACTTAACTGCTCCTTGGTTTCTATTTCTATCTCGTATATAATTTGAATTTTTAATAAATGATTTATCGATCCTATTAGATGAAGTCCTATTGGAAAACAGACCAAAAATAATTAAAAAATATGGCTATAGGCGAACTGTCAGAGAGCTCCTGGACAATTCATTCCGACGTGTGGATTAAGAGAACTGGCCTCCAAGATCGCCAGACCTGACTAACTTTGATTTTTGTGTATGGGGACGGACCAAGCAACTCGTTTATGGGAGAGAAATAAAAACCAAGGAGCAAGAATAAATGTTGCTTTTGAAATAATATGGGATGAGATGCAACTAGAGACTACTACTGAAGGAGTCAGAAAAATGCAATTGCATCCATAGCGGTAGAAGCCGGTTTGAACAAAGTTTATAACAAATTATTGCAATTTGGTGTGTTTTATTTTTTGTAGTTCTAACTTTATAAGTTACAATCTCAAATTTTATTATGATACTGATTACTTTCTAATAGGTGTGATATATCGCTGGAAAGGGGTTGAAGTAGAGAAAGTGTTTGTAAGCATTCGAAGTTCTGGATCTGCTTCTTATTTTTTTTTTTTTTTTGTAATGTGATAATCACTTTTTATGAAACCTCGCCACTTGTGCACTCATATCTTTTTTTCAACTAATTATTCGTGTCAAATATCGAATGCAGAAGAGCAAACAAATATCATAGACTCGATTTAAATTTATTCGGTGAAGATACTGTGAAAAATAAATTAAATTAAAAAAAAACCGTAAATTATCTAGTTAGTAGTTATATGGGCTATATAATATAGCACATGAGCCCTCCTATCGGCCTTCCATGTTTGGCGAACCTTCTACAAAACACCCTGTATATATAGTGCACTTAAGTTAGAATAGTATCGAAAATTTTCTTATTAATAATAATTAGAAAATAATGAGTTAGTTTCCATAAAAAATTGCATAGTCTTCGAAACCTAAAACGAAATCATCACATGTTACTTTTATCAATAACTATACGATCACTTTGAAACGTTTGGTTTCCTGTTACTTTTATCATTGTGGTGTTATTGCCCAAAAAAACTGTATACGAGGTTTGTCAAATGATGCCTATTCCTTAATAGTGAAGGATCTACCATTTTTTTTTGGCAATATCGAAACTGGTTATGAATTAACGTTAATTAACGTTTTCAAAGAAAAAAAGTTGCCGATTTTAAGATGGGTAAAAGCTCACGAGTCAAATGTTAATTTGAGGCACACATGAAGGTTATACAAGTTTATCGTTATCCATTAAAGAAGATGGTTAAAAAATGTTATTTGTAGCCAATAAGTATGTTTATATGATTATATAAATTCGTTGAAATAGGGCGTTTTAGAATTATAATTATATGGGATGGTTAAAATACGTTAGAAACTAAACGTTTTGTTGGGAGGCATGTAAGTAGTTGCATATACAGAGGAGTTAGAATATAGAGTGGAGTGGAGAGAAATTGTAGTTTTATTTAAAACGAAAGATATTGTATGTTGTGTATGTATGTATGTTATGTTTGAAGCCTGAAAAATATGTGTGTAACATGACGTATAAATAGCTTTATAAATTAATAAGTTTAATTTATAATGCTGTTTATATTCCTATGTAAAATATATGCATTTCTTAGCCTTGGCACCAACCCCAAACGCAGTCTTACAGAACATATAGTATCTTTCGTTTTAAATATCCAACTGAATTATTTTTTACTTTTTACTCTCATTATTGTTACTACGCATTGAAGTTGGTAATTTTTTTTAAAAGCTATTTATTATGCAAGTATTTATTAATAGATCTCAGAATAAAACAATAACCATGGATTAATATTCAGAAAGTGTCGACAGGGATGACGATACAACTATATTATGGCGAATTATACAAAAATAACTATTCAAAACAATACTAAACAATTCTTCCCCGCTTCACAAGGCTAACATTATTTCAAGCCTCACCAGCTAGATATTATTGTACAGACTGCAACACTAATTAAAATTTCATTGACACTAATAAATAAGTGGCGTTGTTATTGCCACTACTACTGCTGGATATATGATGAAAGCAATGTGTAGTATTTTTATAATGACGCCCGTTATTTTGTAATTGCTCATTTAAATTGTTCAAAATTGTCCTCGGCATATGTAACGTTATGTATAATCTGATATATGACGGTGTCTAAACTGTCTATTCATTTTCGACGTTCTGTTGTTTCAATTACAGTATGCTTGACTTGCACCACCAGACAATGGGAATTTCACACTCGAGGTTCAAGGCTAAGTTGCATATTTTTATTCAAATGAAAGGGGATATCGTGAGATAGCAGCTGAAGTTGAAGTACGATATAAATTCTAATGAAATGCTTATTACTCCAGTCGGCTCGGCAATATTTAGATATTTTTGGATGAACGCTTCTTTTTTAACCGACTTCAAAAAAGAAGGAAGTTGGCAATTCGTCTTTGTACATATGTTCTTTTATATATTTTCAGTTAGTTTGGTCTGTTTCAACAGTATTCTATTAGGGAGCATCTCGAAGGGGTCTCGAATTTTTTCCAAACAGTTTCTGATCTTATGATAAATTTTGGGGAAGGAGAAGGTTAATTGAAAGTAATTATCGTTACTCAAATTCTAACATGAAAATAATTGAAAATGGGAAGAAATTAAATCAAAATAAATGTTAATTCCAATTTCAATTCATCTTTATACATAGTGTGTTCATTTAAATTGGAATCATATGGAAAACTTATTCATTATTAATATTCAGTAAAGTTATTTTTCAAAAAGTTACTACCGTTTTTTAAGTCGGACTTTTTAAAATTAATTAATGGCAATAATCCATTGTAATATGTAATTTTTCGCTTCACAATATACAGATGAAAATGTTTTACCAATAACACCAATGATAAATAATTTATATTTAAAAAATAAGCAAATTCAACTAACTCAAAATGACAATTTAAAAACCGTTTGCAATCAATGATTATTTTCTGACAAAGATATTAATGGGAGATTTACTTTGACATTCACGGACCTTTACCTTTAATTGTAGGGAATACGCTCTGAATCCACCTTAATAAATTACAATTTATATTTATCATTTATTTTTAAAAAATTGTGGGATATAGAGGACCTTGTCAGAAACGAACTTCTTAAATTTTCTCTAATTTGTAGTCTTTTCCAAATTTTTCCACATATTTTTTAACTTCATTTTTTTATTATTTGCGCCACTCTGTATAAGAATAATTCTAATTCACTCGATATTGCAACCACCTGTATATGCTTGGTCACCCAATATAACTTAATTGTGTATCATTTTCTGAACCAGGCTGTAAAACTACAATTCAACTTCACACTATATTGCAAGCGCCCTGATATTTTTTAAACCACACTGTATGAGTATAAATTCTCTCCATCCTAATGACTAATATTGTTTGTATCACCCTGTATACCTATAATTTTACTTCGTTTCATATTTCAAGTATTCCATATGTGCAACTTGTCATGCTCTATCTTGTATAACAAAATTTTTCAATTTTTTGAACCACCTTGTATAACTATAATGTTATTCTACCTTTATTTCAACCACCCTATATATGCAACTGCTTCTAACATTTTTTGAGCTCATCTCTATAACAATAATTATACTCCACCCTATAATGGAAATATACTAACTGCTTATGCTAATATAACAAATTGGATCCACCCTGTATAACTATAATTCTACTACACTTTAGATTTTAACCATTCTATACATTCATAAACAACTACTCCTAACGTTTTTGAACGCTTCTGTTTAACTATAACTATATTCCGCACTATAATTTAAACATCCTAATTGCTTATGCTTATTAAACAATTTTTTTAGCATTTTCTTATCTACTCTGTATAACTGTAATTCTACACGACCGTTATTACAACCACCTTGTATACTCAACTACTTACATGCCACCCAGTACAACATTTCTTGAACCACTTGTGTAACTATAACTCTATTCAACCTTATATTTTAACTATCCTATATAAACGGTTTGTTTTACGTTATAGAAAATTATACGGAATCAAGCTAACAAATTTTTGTAGAATATAATTTAAAATATTCAAATTGAGAGAAAACAGTGAACACTTATTGAAGTGTAGTCTCTTAGTTACTGTTATTTCCGATTTTCTGGAAAACCGTAAATCTCACTTAATAGAAAATTATATGGTACCTTCCGGTAATATTCCTTAATTCAATACAGTTTAAATTATCAAAATTGCTCAAGTCGTTTTTGAATAATCACTGAGTATACATAATAAAAATTGACAACCTTCTCATTTTTTGAACTCGGATAAAAATGCAGCAAAAGTGAAAATAACAATGAACCCACGAAACGGAAAGATACAATGTTTGCAGTTCAAAATATAATATTGCTAAAACATATGGTTTATAATATTTCATTTTTCATTTCTATCTGTAAATGTGCTAAAACATTGTTTAAGATTATTTATAATTATGGCGAATAATTTATTAACAAGTCAAAACAAAAAGTTCCGCAATTCATGCATTGTGTAATTAATGAGTGCTATTAAAAATGCAAGACTTAGTAAAATTTATTTATTTGTATACAAATAATAACTTTAATTATAAAATCTTGCGTCAAGAATACCTTTAATAAGTAAGATGTTTATTCTTTTGTTGCAACAGACATTCTCACGTCCTTACCGCGTCGTTACTATATACTTCTTAATATAATTCGATCATAAACACTGCCTAAATTGTCATTGCCAGGTTAGTACTGAGGTTGTCAAAAGTGTCTGTCAAACTATTATGGCTTAGGTTGGATTTGGTCTGATGAAATCCATAATTCACAGATCAACCTTCCATCCTCTAGAAGTGTTTGCTGTGGTTTGGAAGTAATTGGTCCTTATTTGTATGTAGATTATAGTTCGACGAGTAATATGGGAACGTGCGTTGTCTTGCTGAAAAACAAGTGAGGATGGCCATGTAGATATCCGCAGGAGATGTAAATACCACTCATCTGTGATACTGTCATCAAAAAAGTAAGGTCCTATCAATCTATTGTTCACCATGCCTGCCCAAACATGTTTTTTTTGTGTGTAGGGCTTGAACCCAGCCAGGATCTTACGACAATTGTGAAACGATGTAGGATAACCAGCAAGTGTTAAAACTCAAAACTACTAATTATCTTGTATGTCGTTATTAAGCAACAAGTAAATTACTTTCTGTTAGTGCAAGAAAATGATGAATAAAAACATCACTTACTTGCTAAAAACAAATTACTGAAATAAGTAATTAATTTACAAGGTGTGTACGAAAAAGACTTTAAATTTATTTCTTTCAAAAATTATTATCTATTCAAATACGTTGTCATTTGCAGAAAAATGACCTCTATCTAGTGGTGAAAAGTGAGTTATTTATAGCTTACCATTTGACGTCATCACTTTGACAAGTTTTTTGGATAAGCTTTTTAAATTTTTCGGTTGACCCAGGGGCGGATCTAGGATTTTCTTTTGGGGGCAGGGCTTGACGTCACTGAAGGTTGATTTTAGCACAATAAACACTAAAAGGCATACCACTAAGATGATTTTGGGGGGCTTCATCCCCTTAGCCCCCCCTAGATGCGCTATTGGCTTGCCCTGTTTGGGCGTTTTTCGAATAAGTAAAATTCTACGGTTTAAGAATTGTTTGAAGATCTTTTAGTCCACACTAGACGTGGTAAAATCGTATCGTTACCGAGATTGGAACATTACTATCTGGATGAGTATCCTGATATAGATCTGCGATATGTTTCATTTGGAACATTTGGAACATCGTCTCAAATCGGGTCAAGAACAACTGATTACAAATCTCAGGATCAGTTTTCCTGAGTGGTCTCGAAGATTCAAATGAGTTTTCAACGCGACACAGCTTGACTGGATATAACCATTTGAATATTAAAAATGTATTATTTACTTAAATTTTTCTAATTAATATCATTTTTTCTATTGACAGCCACTTTAAAATGTGTAGTTCACAAAATATTATTAAACAAACATAAAATATATTTTAGGTAGCATAATTTTCGAAGATAAAATATATTCAAACAGTGAACAGTGAATCTTAAATCTTATCACTAAAGATATAGACACCACTAGTCCACAATATTCTCCGAAACTACTCAACCGATTTTAATAAAATTTTATGAACGTGTATGGTCGGTTCCAGGCTAAAAGACAGTATAGGTTTTCACCTGATAAGTTTGAAACCCAACTGAAAGTATATATTTTCTGATGCCTCCACTGAAAATAGTCAAAAAGAATTAAATACTATAATTGTAAAGATTAAAAAACGATGCAGTTACTGGGAACCGCCCGTTCGAAGCCGGAAGGAGCTCCGCTTATACATAAAATTCAGCTTCAATGTTTGTATCCAAAAAGGTCGAAGAGTTGAAGATGGAGCGACTTGAAGTTTATTTACAACTTTGCATTTTGATGTAAGTGTGTTTTTATATACTTATCATCCAGAATTCATGTTAGAATAGAACTGCTAAGGATTCTTAATATCAATATGTTAATGAATGGTAACCGATCCTTAGTGGTAATAGAACCATTGAAAAGTAACCTTTATGGTTATAGGATGCAAAACATCCTAAAATATATGGTAACCGATCGTTTGTTCGGTCATCATTTATTTATGTATTCGTTACCACTAAGGATCGGTTACCATTCATCGAAATATTGATATTATGGATCCATGACCATTTTTGTGAATTTTCAATTTCTTGATCAGGGTTTCTATCCCTGAGCTAAGAGACGAACTTAAGTCAAAACAAACCAAATCGGAAAACACAGTTAACTGTTTTTAGGGTTCCGTATATACAATATACGGATATACGGATACCCTTATAATATCACTCCGGATTTCTGCCTCTGTCACATCACACCAATTTTCTCCTAAAGTACTGGACGGAAGAGGTTGAAATTTCGTATCAATGTATAGCCTGGTGACCTGATCCAATATATTTTTTTCATATTAAAAAAAATAATTAAAAAGATATTAACGAAAATTTAACCAATCCCCCCTCCCTTGTCTCCAAAACTATAAAACGTAAAGTTTTGAAAAAAAATTACAGGTATAGGGTCTGACCTTACTGGAAAAATAAGGAGAAACCTCTACTTTTAATTTTGGGGGGCAAATTACAGAACTAAATGGAAAATATAAATTAAAATTGTTTCTAACCCATCATGTTATATATCAAATGAAAGGGCTCATTATGACGAAAACAAATATATGTTTTCCATATTTTTAAAATAAATTAATTAAAAGATATTAATAAAAATATTAAAAAAAATTAGCCATCCCCCCCTTATCACCGAAACCATAAGCTGTAAAATTAGAAAAAATACAGGTATAGCCCCTCACCTGAACTTTACTGGAAAAATAATATAATTATAGAATTAAATGGAAAATAAAAAATTATAATTGTTTCTAACGGATCAAGTAATATATCAAATCAAAGGGCTAATTATGAAGAATACTAATATATTTTTTAATTTTTTTTTTTTAATAAATATTTTAAACTATATTAAAAAAATATTTAAAAAATTACCCATTCCCCCCAAGACCTAAATTTTTTTGTTTACAGGAAAAATACGAAGAAATCCCTAATATTAATATTGGGTGTCAAATTATAGAATTAAAAAATATTTTTTAAGGCATCATGCAATACATCAAATGAAAGGGTTTATTATGAGGAATACAAATACAGATTTTTCATATTTTTAAAATTAATTGTTCACAAGATATTAACATAAAGATATAAAAAATTCTCATTTCTCACTTTATTTCCGAAACTATACTACCTAAAATTTTGAAAATAATTAGGGGTACTGGTGCACATTTAAAATTTATAAGAAAAATTATTAGAAAACCCCCATAGTAATTATAGGGACAAATTATACAATTAAGTGGAAAATAAAAATTCAATTTTCAAAAGGCTCATTATGTGAATTACAAATATATTATATTTTTAAATCATTTGTTTAAAAGATATTAACAAAAATATTAAACATCGACTTAATTCCCACTTTAGAAACTACACTATTTAAATTTTGAAATATATATTTTATTTGTATTTTTAAATAATTTGAATAATATATTTAATAATTTATAATTTAAAACTTGCCCTATATCTTCCAATCTACAGAGCCTCAAAATTGAGACAGTAGATTATAAAAGGCTTCCCTGAAAGTTTGTCAGTAAAATAAAACTCTAATGTTAATTTTTGGGGGTCAAATTAGAAAATTAAATACATATGTATTCTTATAAAAATCAAGCGAATCGTGAAGCAGATAAAATAAAAAGTCTATATGTGGAAAATGAAACTCTATATTTTTTATAAATTTAAAACGCTTCCTTTAAAAGATATAAAAGATATTAGGGTAAATATAAGAAAATGCACTGATTCCCTGCTTCTCTGAGACTGGAATGTTAGAATTTTGAAGGTGGTACGGAACCCTTAGTATGCGAGTCCAACTCGCACTTGACCAAATTATTTTACGTATGAACAGTTATCCTCTTTGGTTTGATCTTTTGTCTTCTGCTTACACTTTTTGGTTTTTATCTTGGGATTTTAGAAATTGGGTGCACGAAAGAAGGTTTTACCATATTGTTATGCATTGTTTTCCATAGAATTACGGCAGCTTTCGAACTTTCCTAGCTTCACCAGTTTGACGAAGTACCCAAAGAGCTAGAAATTTAATTTTATTATACTATTTATTATGTTAGGAAACTTTTATTTATTTGTATTGAAGATCTATACATTTGAAGATCTATACACCTTCGTATATGAAGATCTATACACTTTTGCATGCGTTTGAACCAATTGTCGAAGCACTTTTTCCACTCTGATTGAAGTATCTCCAAAACATGCATTCTGAACGCAGCAACCGCTTCTTCAGGTGTCGAAAAACGTTGACCTCTCAGTTTGTTTTTTGCGTACGGGAATAAAAAGAAGTCATTTGGTGACAAGTCAGGACTATACGGCGGATGAGTCATCAAATCGATGTTTTGAGTGGTCCAAAATGCAGTTGTTTGAGCCGATGTGTGAGAGCTCGCATTGTCGTGGTGAAGAGTGATCCGTCTTCGGCAGTTGGTTTTCCTCATTTCTTGGAAGACAACTGGCAAACAAATGGTTGTGTACCACTCAGAATTGACTGTTCTGCGTTGTTCTAGTGGTACGGTTGCGACATGTCCAGTTTTTCCGAAAAAACAGGCGACCATTTGCTTGGAAGTGCTTCGTGCGCGAACAACTTTTGTTGGATTCGGCTCATCTTGAAACACCCGTACAGTCGACTGCTGTTTACTTTCGGGTTCATACGCGGAAATCCACGATTCATCACCTGTCACTATGTCATAAACGTGTTT
Source organism: Octodonta nipae (assembly GCA_034190945.1). NCBI lineage: Eukaryota > Metazoa > Arthropoda > Insecta > Coleoptera > Chrysomelidae > Octodonta > Octodonta nipae. The sequence continues at coordinate 21,411,998 of CM067217.1, forward strand.
TGAAGCACCGCGATCGTATTTTTTGAGCTTTTCTTTCGACCAATTGACACGAGCCTTTTTTGAACGATTGACAAATTGTGTGGGATCCAACGCGAACAAATTTTTTTTGACATTCAAATGTTTATGCAATATTGAATGTATGCTGGTCCCACTAATGTGTAAGGTTGACTCAATCTCACGATAGGTCACATGACGATCTTGCAATATCAGTTCGCGCACAGCATCAATGGTTTCAGGAACAACAACTGTTTTTGGACGACCTTGAATTCACCATGTCATCGATAAACAGTGGTCCTTGATGGAGTTTCATCCCCAAAAATTAAATTAAGTTCATCCATGTCGAAAGTTGTAAAAAATAATCGCACGAAAATGTTCACGATTTAATTCCATTTTTTGGCTGAGATGAATCCTTTAAGTTACTGTAAACAACACATAGCGCTCGTATGTCAAAACGTTAAAACGTTCTGAGTACGTATAACCTCAAAAATGTCAAACTTTACGATAGAGCTGTCAGTTGTCAGATTGCACCACTAAGGTTGTCCAATCCCGAAATATAAAAGGCAGCCCTCGTACAACAGCTGATTCGAATATCACAATAATAACGCAACATAAGCTCTTCGTCTCACACTAACTCCTGCGATGATGGGGCAATCCTTTTAAAATCAGCATCGAATCTTCTCGTAGAATCCAGTATCAATTTTACAGTTGTCGAGTTATTTCTAAAAAAGTTTTTCCCCTTCTAGCTCTTATTTTTTTTCTATCCCAGCGATTGATGTCTCACGGAATGAAACCAGGGACAGACTGGATAGATTTTTATAACAGTATAATAATTAATATTAGACAGTCACCAATATTATTTTCAAAATATGTCACTTCTTGCTCTTCAAAACTTCTTCTTCTTATTCCGAACTCTTATGCGATAACCCCGATGTACATACCAAGAGATCTAATAATGGCAATGAGCTACGTCTCAATCTGCATTTCAAAACTCGAAACATTCCTTTAAAAATCATCCCATCTATTTTAATTCAAACTAGCGATCCATTTTGAATTCACGATCGTAATAAAACTCCCAAAACTAATATAGGCCAAACCGGATCGCAAACGTCTTCTCTGTCTCGCTCAGTTTCGGTATCTCTATAAAATTTACGGCCCACTTTAACTATCGTAAAATCCTTGTTAATCGCCGCAGCCCACTACTACTTTAACCTTTCTCTTCTGTTCTGTTCTGTTGTTTTGGTTTTATTTCAACGTTCAGCTACCGTAAATTCACCTCGAACGGAATGGCTAGTCGCGGCAGGCGAACTCTTGCAACCTTTGCCGTCAGCGAAACTGAAGTATCTTTCTGGGATGTAACGTACGACTGGTTTTTATTGAGATATTCAATCGACGAAGTACTTGACGTAATTAGATGAGAGATAAGAGGAAAAGAGCATATTACCTTTTGAGGAGACACTATAATGTCATCCTCAGGGAAAGTTCACATCAACATCAGAAATTCTCTTGGGGATTCCAATATTGTGGAAGTAAATAACATCTATTTAATTTTTATGAGTTCGGAAAACTGTGACAATATATGAGTAAGTGAATCTTCGCTGAGATGGTGGCATGATTGACGATAGAAATAGATGAATTTATATAGTGATAGAGCGTAATATCACTGTGAGCCAAATTAGTATTAAAATGTTTTTTATTACCACTACAATCATATCGTAGATGAGATTACAAAATCGCGTAAAAGCGTATTCACAAAAATGGCAAAACTTAAGTCTTGCACTGGCTTTTGAGCGTTTATTAGCTGCTAATCAGTTCTCGACCAATATTAGGTTGCAAGCCGAGTTTTACGGGAACGGAGAAATCTTGATACAACTGGTACCTGCTCCTGTAAATAGGCGTCAAATGAAGAATGGAGAGTATATGACATTTAAAAATGAAGGTTCCAAATATATTTAAAAACAAATAAAACTAGCAACGCATCTGAAATAAGATAAGAAACACAAGCAAACTAAAAGGAAAAAAGAAAAGGTTAAGAAGTAAGAAGTACTTAACTGCACTGCAGTTGCAGAGAATCTCCTTTAAAGGTGTTTTTAGTCAACATCTCAATTGTACCGACTTTGTACAGATTATTCACAACCAAGAAATAAGAAATATAATATCCAGCATATTATGTTGCATATTACATCAGTCAATAGAAATGTTATTGTTATTACTGACAAAATTTAACAGCCATTCGGTTACGCCATCATGTAAATAATAGTTTATACGCCATAACCAATAACTGACATAATTGTATCAGTTCATATTGAAAAAAGTGAAGAGGCAGTCTTAATTCCGTCAATAGAAAAGTTGTAGAGCATCAGAAAATCTTCAAAATGAATGTTCACAAAAACGTTATTTCACCAAGACAATGCACCAATTGACAAGTCGATGAAGATGATGGCAACATTCAACAATTTACGATTCCTATTCGAACTACTATTACGATTTTCTAGAAAATCAGAAAAAAATCAGTAATTAAGGGACTACATTTCAGTGAATTTTAATTAATCTACACTGTTTTCTCTAAAACGGCTCAACCAATTTGAATATTTTAAATTGTATTCATCAAAGAGATGTTCCAGCTTGATTTCGTATAATTTTCTAAAACGTAAAATAGACCGTTTTTCTGAAATTGGGAAAAATATGTCCAAAAATCTGTACAAATCAATGAAAATGTCAATATTGGGTGGTAAGTAAGCAGTTGCATATATAGGATGGTGGCAACATCAGGTGGAACAGAATTAAAGTTATACAAGGTAGTTCAAAAAATGTTGTATTGGGTGGCACAGAAGTAGTTGCATATAGTAGGTGGTTGAAAATCAGAGTGAAGTAAAGCTATAGTAGTAAGGATATTTGAGTTATAGGGCGGAGGGTACAAAAAATGATAGAAGCAATTGCATATACAGGATGATTGAAATAGAAAGTTGAGTGGAATTATAGTTATACAGGGTGGTTAAATATATTTTTTTATATAGTATGGAACATAATTAGTTGTTTATACTTGACATAAGGGGCGAAGTAAAATTATAGGTATACAGAGTGATTTAAACAATAGAAAAATGTAAACAGTCAATAGGGTGGAGGATTAATATTTATACAAGGTGGTTGCAACATCGTGTGGAGTTGAATTATAGTTGTACAGTGTGGTTCAGAAACTAATAGACAAATAATATATATTGAGTGACCAATATACAGGATGGTTGCAATATAGGGTGAATTAGAGCTACACTTATAGAAATTGGTCCAAATAATAAAAATAATAAAAAAATCAAAAACTATGTGGAAAATATGAAAAAAATGCAAATTAGAGAGAGAAGGAGAAAGAGAGAGATAAGAATATGCTAACATAATCAATAGAATTGTACTTTAAATCAGAAAAAAGAATATATATCAGAAAATAGTAAATGATTGCACATGGTTTCTAAATGTTTTTTTGTTTTAAACTACTTGAAGTCGGTTCTTTTTTAAATATAAATTATTGATAACACTCATCGGTCACTCATCTTCTCCAGCTGCTTTTTAACTGAGCAGGATTTTTCGATCTGATATCTCGTACTTTCAACAAAACACTATTATAAATTATTTTTCCATCTTTTGAGGGTAACAAAACTGACACAGTGTCTCATCTAGATAAGATATATCGTCTCGAGTTAAAGAATTCATTTAGTTAAGTTTCCAATATAAAAATGTATGCCGTGAATTTATCTATTTAAACGAATACTGAAGTGAAATTGGGAATACTAAAAAAAATACTTTACAAACATTGTTAAATGTAAAAGTGGCAGCTTAACACGATTTCCCAGAATAATTTCTCCACTATGTTGTGTCTGGCCGTTTAAACACTTCCAATTACTGATTGTTAATATTTATGCAAACGTAGTCATACTTATATTATTTATAGTTTCTCGTTATAACGAAGTAATTTACCAAGAACTAGAATGTGATGTATGTGATGACATATTTGACAGCATTGTGCTACTCTTAAACGTAATTAAAAAATAGTTTCTGTGAACTTGTAAGTCATCGAAGAAAATAGCTGTAATGTATACCAGATATAAAATATATTAATAAAATGCATTTATCAAATCTGTTACTGAATTGACATAAAAAAGAAAAAGAAAATGAGTATACATTTAACACTCGTAATAGTCCAATTATAAATAGGATTGCTAATAATAAGCAAACCCACAATAAGAATTTTGAACGGACTTCCAAACAAGTAGGACATTATCAATTCGTCGGAATCATTTTTAATTGTCTTATGTATCTATGTTCATCGATTGCTCCAAAACGCTTTCTCCAATTTCGATCATTTAAAAGTGTTAAGGAATATCACAGTTTGGTACCATGTAATTTTATGTAAGATGAGATTTATAGTTTTGCAGATAATCCCAAAAACATGTTATTAAGAGACTACCATGCAATGAATTTCCATTGATTTCTATAAAACCATTTATTTAATAGTTTATCTATTTTAAATTGTAATATATTACGGAGAAATGATTCCATAAACTATCCTGTATCGTAAAACACCTTTTTTGGAAACTCGGAAACATAAAGGCAAAAATCCGTAAAAGTCAATGAAAATGTTAAGTAAATTTGAGCACAAATTGTAAGTTTTCATTTTGATTCACTTGAAGTCGGCTCTGTTTGTAAAAACTAATTATATAATAACATATTTTATACTTTTTAGGAAATATAGTTTTTTATAAAAATAGAGTTATTCTGTGATGCGCAATACAAAACATTGTTATTGGTAATTTTCGAGTTATCATACCTAAGGTAAAACAGAACGTAGACCACACAATCAATAATGATTATTTAGACCAGAGCATAGCAGAGCATTCGTTTGCAAAATTGTTTTAATTCTTTTTTTTAATGTTCTGGAGGTCTTCTTGATTATAAAAGTGTTAGATGACAGTTAATATCTTTTGGCGGTATTGTTTAAACAACGAAAAACTATATAGCCTAGAAAAAAATGCATTTTTTGCAATTTTGCATGTCATAGAACTGCCTTTATTAGAATTTGACAACAATATGAGATCAAAATTGTTGTTTTTCCCCTAGTAGGGGAATTAGTGTAATTAAGATTGTTTGATTTAAATAAACAAAAAAACACAAATTTTGCATGATTTATTGCAATATATTTTCTATTTGATGATTTTTGTTAGGAACACTCAATTTGTGGCCAATTTTTCACCCTGATTGTTTAAATAAAGCAACGAAGGAGAATTTTTGTAAATCAGAAATAAGGGAACTTCTATCAACGCCACAAACACTTTTACACAAAAAAGTCAATTATATTCATTCATTTTTCGAAATATTCTTTAGTCTACCCCGTATTCGATATTTTTAAACACTTAGAAAAACTTATGTTGGAAACCATAAATAAACATTCAGACTATGACGAAGTACTTTAATAAATACGACCACAGAAGCTTCGTGTCATTCATTATATCTATCGTCACTGCCATCAAGCAAATTAATTAAATAAACAACCCTAGCAGTCTAGAAAAGATTAGTGCAGACTGGGAAGTTACTAATGAATGGACATTAATAAGATCGTTGAGCAAACCAAATACATTGACATCATACGCAAGTGCTAATGAACTGGGAAAAAAACGATGTCGTTTGCTCCGTTCGGGGATTAGATTAATTCTTATCAATTGATAGTGACATCACTCGTCGCTTTGTATGGGCGAGAATGCAGCAGATGTGGTTTTCTGAAGATATTGTATTCACTGTAACTTACGCCAAGCTCTTAATGGCTGAAAGGAAATGGTCATTCTTGGAATTAATGATATCGTTGACATTATTTCCGTGAAACTATTTAAACTTTTAACTTTGTAAAGCCAAGAATATTAGCTTTTCCTTTATTTAATATTCATTATATTGGACAGGAAGTTAGAACATTGGACATTTCTACACCGGAAGTGCAACAAGATAGTTCCTCTTGACCATTGCCTGAATTTCCTGAAAAAAAAATTTACCTTCACCAAAAAAAAAACAAATTCCAAGAAACATCGGGCCTACAGATTAATAGCATTGAAATGTTCATTAATGTCCCAAGAAGAATTCATATCATGCTAGATTCCAACCTCACTTTGGCAGCATACGCACATACCTAATTGATAAAAAACTAAAAATTATATTTCGCTAAAGGTATTAAATTCGGATTCAAATAGAAACACAAGAAGTTTCGTTTAAATGCTCTCTTATGGCCCTAGAAGCTCTATCGTGATGGAGAATCCATTCTACGATTTTTTTACACGTTTTCTGGCAACTCCTCTCTCAAAAAATGAAGCTAGGGTACTCCCAACATTCTCTGGAAACCCAAAAGAGGACCTACGATTCCAAGTTATGCTCTGACTCTGAAACCTCTCTAGGAAAGTTGTTAGTGCAAGAGATTACATTAAAAACACCTTGTTGGAATAACGTTTAATTTTCATTTCACAATATTGGGCAAAAAAAAATAATTTACCAAAAAAATATTCTACCAAAATGAGCACCCGATTTTCTTAAAGACCAGCAACTACCCTAAGGCCGTGACTGATGATGAACAGAAGCAAACACCGGATAACTGTGAACGCTTTCGGGCTCATCGCGTTCCGAAACCACATATAGATTTTGAATATAAAGATATGATCACAGTGATATTGACTCTATGAATTGCACATTTCAATCAGAGTCCGAGGAACTGAAAAAAAAAGAAACGTCTCGACCCTTTCTAACATGGTTCTAAGAAAATATGAAGAAAAAAAAACGATACGAGAATTTCCCAGAAACTATAGTGGGTTACTGTATTGTCTAACAAACCTTGGAAAAACCCAGCTACACAGAAAACAAACAGTATCTTGAATAAATGTCTCCGAATTGTCACTTAGAAACTGTAACAGATAATCACTACTGCCCTTTCCTTCTTTTCCTTTGCACATGCGTTTTTGAATGTTTCATCCATTTTGTTTGCGAAACTTGAACTCTTCTATGTCAACAAACAATTTAGCGAAGTAAAAGTTGAATATGTTTAATTTTAAGAATCTTTAAAAGTTTTAACAATTATGTTTATGTTTATACTTGTAAAACTGAGAATCTTGGTATGAATTCATTAATAAGCTCTTCCGTTTTATTCCAATTTGCTGTAGTGCCATTACTTTTGATCTTTTCGATGTATGAACCTCGTATTTTTCGATGAAATTTTGATTGCTTTTCAGATATAAAAACAGACTCCAAGTTTTTAACTGCTTGACCCAACACCCCATATAACCCTTACAACTTTATACAAGTTTTCTGAATAAAGAGAGTTTCTTGATGAAGACTTGTAAAAGGAAACATGCAATAAATGCAGTGCCAACCTCTGTGATGAAAATTCTGTTCGGGAATAATCGTACATTAAATAAAACTTTTTTCAGTTACTCAATATGATGAACTAAATTTTATTAGAGCTAGACGTGAAAATGACGAAAACAAAATGATCTTACACTGATCAAGCAAAAAACTAGTTATTGTTTTCTATTACTGAGTTGAATGGATGTGCAAAATATGTATGAATGAATGACGGACGGATACAAATGTTTAGAAATCTATTTGTACAAATTTAAAATGTATTAGATTTTTAGCGTTCATTCGTAAATAATTTAAGTAAATACTTGGATAGTCAATACAATTAGCTTTAATATTTTGTTTGCATTCATTTATTTTCTATACGACATTTGACCCTATTTAGAATTTTGCATGGTACAACTTTACACTTCAATTTGAATTGACCCTATTTAGAATTCTGTTAGGTAGACTTTTCCACTCAATTTGAATTTTTTTCTTTATGATTCTAAAACTAAAAAACCAAAAGAAACAAATAATTTCTGGTTTGTGGAAGAAGAGTAACCCTAAAATAAAACTTAACAGTCAGCTGTTTTTCTTTCGTTTTCCATTTACTGTCGGTTCTTACTAAGCTCAGCTTTTATTCAAAAACTATTGAAAGAACTTTTGTGTTTGTCTTCTCCTGACAAAATTTCTAAAGTGTGACGCAATCGGGTCTGCACAAACTATTCTAATTTAACATTTCACGATCAGTCATTTCAGAAGGACCAAAGTCAGAAAAAATTAAATGATATGTATGACTTATTTATTTCAATTATTTATTCGATAATGTACCTTACTCCCTACTCGCTTCTATATCCTAACCATCGTCCAAAGAGGAAGAATTGGCCATATTCCAAAGCAGAAGTATACCGAGGTGGAAATATTTAAAACCATACCCGATTGCCTACAAACTTGCCTATGACCAGATATTTCTTTTACTTAATATGCTGTTACCCTATTAACTGGTTATTCAGGTAACTAGCCGAAGAAGCACTTATGCACTCATTTCGAGTTTTGAAAGGATTTACTTAAATCGTCATCCTAAAACTATCTAGTATGTACCATAAGCCAGTACTTTATTTCGTAGATTCACTTTTAGAATATTTTATCCATGTGTTAAATTATTTTGCATTAGGAATGTACGGTATTTAAACCGTTGAAAGTTGGCAATAACACAGTTTTTACCGCTTCAGAAATTGAACTAAGTTAAAAGTTAATCAAAAAACTCACCAATAGTACTGGTTGCCCCAACTGTTTGACAGTGAAAACTGAAAAAGAAATAATATATTATAGTAAACACAACTCTAAAAGATGTTACAATAAACCTGGAAATAATTACTTCCTACATATGTATAAACATAAAGTGTTGTACCCTAAAATCAAACTTTTATTTTTTTACACTCATCTCTGTTATTCGAGAAATAGAGCAGCCAATGTGCGACAGATTGCATCCATACAATTAAAATAAAACTTTCAATGTAAAACCCGTCAAATAGATGGACCTAACCCGTGCATCAGCCAGCATGCAGTATTATAATAAAATTCTGCACAAAATTCATAAATCGGGCAAATTTCATTTTTTCGAAAACCGCCGCGATTTTTATACGCTTTTGATGATGTCAAAAAAATGTATGTGTTAGTAATGATGTCATCGAATATCTTTACCAATAGTAAGCTATAATTTCCTTTGCACCCTTAGATAGTGGACATTTTTCTGCAAATGAAAACATACTTGAATCAAGTGGTTACATAATTTTCGTTAGAAAACCTGCAAATTTTCTTGGCTCTCGACATAAACTCGGTTCTTTAAATGGCCTCACAACAAGAACTCCATAAGGGTCAAATCTGGTGACTTTCTTGGCCACTCTATTACCCCACATCTATATTTTCCACTAAAGGTGGTGCCCAGAAACTTTCTTACCTGTACACCATAATGCCGGGGTGTCACATATTGGAAAAATATCGAGGAGTTAAAAGTTGCGTATTGTTGGGTTCTGGGAACGCTTTAATTAACTCAGGGAAAATTGATACCTGTAAAAAATAACGTCCTATTAATCTGGTTGTTTATTATGCCAACCCAAACAGTGATTTTTGTGTATTCAGAGTGAGTACCATTTGCACCCAATATCGACAATTGTTTGGGTTACTGTACCATTTAATCAACCAAGGATATGTAAAAAATTCATACATTTTTCCTAGATATCTATGAGATAGTCTCAAAACTTTTGGCGTGCTGTTTAAAATCCACCCCTTACTACATTAGCACGAGACTAATTTAATGCATTTTGACGGATACTTTTTTAATGTGCATTAGATTAAACTATATTAACAGTTACTTTAAAGTCTGGAGATGATTTAATATTTAAAAAATATCTACTGAAATAATGATCCCATAATTCAATAGTTAAGTTTGAATTATTATAATTCAAAAAATTTTGTTTTTTAATTAAAAATTAAGTTACAGGTCATTCCTTTGAAGGTACATTTAATTTAAGACCTAGATTAGACATAAGCATCAATACCTGATTCTTAATAAAATAGTGACAAATATTTTTATTCTTCTGAAATGTAGATTCATTACTAAAAATGACACTAAAGGCGCCTACAGACACACAAACATTCCTCCAGAATTGTACACGCGTACAAGTACGCCCGTACATAAGCGTTTGTTCGAATTGCCTACACACGGAAGACAATTTTTATATTCAGTTTGTTAAATCAACATGGGGACAGTGAGTAACAGTGGTTTAAATTTATTAGCAGTGGCGTATGCATGCATAATAAAGAAGAAACAAAACCGATTATTAATTAAACGAAAGCCAGTAAGTAAATAGGCGTGATCGATTTTCACATGTAAATCTGCTGGAAGAACTCCGAGTAGAACCGGAAAATTTTCGAAAAAATCTCCGTTTGGATGAAGATTGCTATCTATTTCTTTAAAATTCAGTAATCCCACTAATCCACAGACAAGACACTTGCATGAGGTTTGCCATATCACAACGTGAAATATTATCAATCACCCTTCGATACCTTGCCACTGGCAGGAATTATGAAGATTTGTAATTTTTTAGTATCATTTTATCCCAGTCGCTACGGAAAATAATTCCGGAGACCTGCAATGCTGTTTAGCAAGTCTTAAAGGATGATGGTATTACTAAGGAAAGTAATATATATATGTATATATATATATTAGGAGTCTTTCCACTTTTCCACCAATATTTTATATGCATCGTTTTTTTATTCCTATTCATGTAGTCTTTGGATTTAGTTTTCCATAAACAGGGGTGACATTTATAAAGCTCAATATTAGTTTAAACCGTAATGATCCACAGTTAACACCTTATGATTAATACGAACCGCACTGATATTATCCCCGATATGTAAATGCGTGCTACCTACACACGGAAAGATGTGTACGTGCAACTTGTACGGGCGTATAAAAATTCAAGCACAACCTGAAGATATCCTCGACAGATATTTTAGGCCGATATTGTCTACACACTGACGAATAACGCGCGTACTTGTACGCGCGTACTTGTACGCGCTTACATATCTCAAGGAATGTTTGTGTGTCTGTAGGCGCCTTAAGAAAGAGAAACAGAGAGATAAAGAGAAAAAGAGATAGGGAGATAAAGAGAGACAGGAAGTATGTTTCTTAAGAAGCTTTAGCTTTCATCGTTCAGTCTCAAAAAACAAATTATTTGGTCACATATGTTTGATCTGACTTTTGTATTTTTTATTTGTAGGAGTTTGTAAATACATTTTGGGGAGTCATGAACCCACAAACTTCCTCCGACCGCTACTGATTCCATCTGGGACCACTAGGTATAAGGAAAACATTTCAGATATAATAAAATCACAAAATATGAAGGCATTAACTTTTGGATATTTGAGTTATACGATGGGGTATATACAGTGAATACAGAAAGCTTCAAAAAAATGTTAGAAGCAGTGGAATATACAGGATGGTTGAAATATAAGGTGGAGTAGAATTACAGTTATACAGAGCGGTTAAAAACAGTTATATAATGTGGAACATACGTAGTTGCTTATACACGGTGTTTGAAGTAAGAGTGGAGTAAAATTATTGTTCATGGTGTATCAAAAATTTGTTATATAAGCATAAGTAGTTAGGATATTTGAATTGTAGGAGTGTGTATAATATAATTATAGACATGGGTTCAAAAAATTTTAGAAGCAGTTGCATATACTGGGTGATTAAAATAAATGGTAGAGTACAATTATAGTCATTAAATATGGTTCAAAAATGTGAATTTTGTTATATAGGGTAGACCATGAGCAGTTGCAAAAATTGAATACTAGACATATGGGGCGAAGTAATATCATAGGCATACAGGAATAATATAAATGATAGAAAAATAAAAACAGTCAATAGTGTGGAGAGGATTTATACTTATACAGGATGGTTTTAAAGATATCAGGAGCGTTGCAATATTGTGTGGAGGTGAATTATAGGTGTACAGCGTGGTTCAGAAAATGACAGAGAAACAAGTTATATAGGGGTGAGCAATACACAGAAACATATACAGTGTGTATAGATATATATAGAGTGAATAAGAGTTACATTTATAGAAAGTAATAAAACAAATAAGAAAACTTAAAAAAATATTTGGAAAAAATAAAAAAAGGATACAAATAAATATTCAATAGAATTGAACCTTAAATCAGATAAAAAAGAAAATTTGTCAAAAAATAGTTATTGATTGCACACGGTTTTTATTTTAAGTCAGTTGAAGTCGGTTCTTTTTAGGGTTTCTGACTCTGCCACATCACAGCAATTTTCTCCTAAACTACTGGACGGAAGAGGTTGAAATTTGGTATCAATGTATAGTTTGGTGACCCGATCAGGAGTACATATCGTAAAAGAAGAAATTGTGATTTTAGGGGTACTTCTGGGGGAAAAATTTAAAAAATCGACCGTTCTCCCCCTGATCTCCGAAACTACTAAGCCTAAAATTTGGAAAAAAAAAGAGGAAATATAGAACGTTGCCCGAACTTTACAGGAAAAATAAGGAGAAACCATTAATATTGTTGTATAGTCCGTGGGTTCAATTTAAAATTATAAAACTAATATTCACTTTCACTTTTCTATAAACTTTTATTTACATTGAATGTACAACAGCTGATTCAAATATCACAATAACAATGTTACATATAAGCTCTTCGCTCCATCAACTGATTCGGGATCGTGGCCTCCTTCCTTTATAAAACCAGCATAGAAAATTCTCGTAAAAATCATCATCACTCCGACAGGTGCCGAGTCTTTTCGAGAACCATTTTTTATCTCAAAGCGTTTGTTGTCGTACTGAAAATGAAACAGGGTCGGCTTTGGGTAAATTTCGTAACAATATTAATTTTGGGGGCAAATTATAGAATTAAATGAAAATTTAAAAATAAAAAAAATTCAAACGCATCATGTAATACATCAAATGAAAGGTCCCTTTCTGAGGAACACAAATATATTTTTTCATATTTAAAAAAATAGTTAAAAAGATATTAACGAAAATATACCAAAATTTACCCATTCCCCCCCCCCCTATCTCTGAAACTATAAAACGTAAAGTATTGAAAAAAATTAGAGGTATAAGGTCTGACCTGAAGTTTGCTGGAAAAACGAGGAGAAACCTCTACTTTTAATTTTGGGGGGCAAATTACAGAATTAAATGGAAAATATAAAATTAAAATTATTTCTAACCCATCATGTCATATAAAATGAAAGGGCTCATTATGACGAATATAAATATATTTTTTTAATTTTTTTAAATTGAATATATTAAAATATATTAAAAAATAGTTTTTTTAAATTACCCATTCCCCCCGTTATTCCCCAAACTATAAGACCTAAAATGTTTTGTTTACAGGAAAAATATGAAGATATCCCTAATATTAATATTGGGGGCCAAATTATAGAATTAAAATTTTGAAAATAATTAGGGGTTCTGGGACTCACTTGAAATTTATAAGAAAAACTATTAGAAAACCACCATAGTCATTTTAGGGAGAAATTATACAATTAAATGGAAAATAAAAATTCAATTTTTAAAAGCATCCTGGAATATATCAGAAAAAAGGCTCATTATGTGAATTATAAATATATCATATTTTTAAATCATTTGTTTAAAAGATATTAACAAAAATATTAAACATCGACTTAATTCCCACTCTAGAAACTACACTATTTAAATTTTAAAAAATATATTTTATTTGTAGTTTTAAATAATTTGAATAACATATTTAATAATTTATAATTTAAAACTTGACCTATTTTGCCCTTTATCTTCCAATCTACAGAGCCGCAAAACTCAGAAAGTAGATTATAAAAGGCTTCTCTAAAAGTTTATTAGTAAAATAAAACTCTAATGTTAATATTTTTGGAGGCCAAATTAGAAAATTAAATATATATGTATTCTGATAAAAATCAAGCGAATCCTGAAGCAGATAAAATAAAAAGTCTAAGTGTGGAAAATGAAAGTGTATATTATAAATTTAAAACGCTTCCTTTATAAGATATTAGGGTAAATATAAGAAAATGCACTCTGGAATATTAGAATCTTGAAGGTGGTACGGAACCCATACTACTTGACCAAATTATTTATTAAATATACATTATTGAGTCTCAAATATCAAATGAGTGCATTTGACATATCACCAGAAGTGTAAAAATTACCTATAGACGCAAAACCATATCTAAATTCCCGACAGGCGCAACTTAAATCACATGGACCGAACTTTGAAATTTACAAATAAATATTTAGTTAAGGTTTTTTTGATGACTTATTGTTATTTACATATAGTAACCAAAGGAAATTCCCAATGATCACAAATTTACAGCTCATCGTTATACTTTAGACATAAATTATCATTTTTCCTCATAACCACATTCAAATCTAAACGAGGCCACTCTTATATCTATACCTCTCGTAAATTCCAAGCTGATCAACCGTATCAAATCGTTCCGAGTATAAAACGACCAAGGCAAATATGAAATTGTAACTTGCGACATCACGAACTTTTTGCCGTTGAAACAAAAAGCGACCACAGCGATACCTTGATGTAGACCAACATTAATATTTTCTTTCTCAATTATTTATTTCACGCTACATTATCTTCGTTATCGACGTTGAGTTGCACTTGTTTGTGGGGTACAATGGGCGCGCGTACGTTCTCATTTTCGTATGCAGAATGTCGAACGAAGAACGGCACTTCGACTTGATAATTTATAGTAATTACCATGGCAAAGTGTGAGTCAGCTTTCGAGTCCCATATTCATCATCGTCATCGAACGTTGGAAACGCAACCTGCTCGGGGCGATGGAACAATGAAATGCAAAACGCACATGCCGAGTCCCTTGTTGTGGCTGCGGGCCACTTCCGGTTTACATATCGCGCATTATAGGAGTCGACTTTTTTACAGAACGAATTGTGACAAGAAATGGGATACTGCCATTTGGCTAAGTGTTTATCAAAAGGCAGAATGACGAATCGGAAATTGCTTATTGGAATTGAAACGTGACCTACACCTGTTACACTTATAATGCTGTTGATATTGTTGATTGTTTTATTATGTACATATGGTTTTATGATGGATACCTAACTTTCTGTTCCTACAAGTATAAATGTGGCATCTACGAACGTTGTATTTTAATTATTTACTAAAACATTTTAATACTTTTCAAAATATTTGCCTTTAATTTATGTACAATAAGGTCTAAGATAAGAATAGGACATCAATTCGCTTATACCATCACGTCAGTAACTGTTTATAGAGAATAATTAATAATATCTTAACAACTATTTAACCAATAAAAACCCACAAAAATACGAAATTCATTTGTTTTTTTTTTGCTTGTCATGATGAAGGATTCGTAATGCCACCAATGCAAGAGTTGTAGAGAATGAGAAATCATTTTTAATGAGGGTTTATTATACGTCCTGATTGGATCATTTTTCACTGTGAGAAGTCAGAAAAACTGGTAAAAATTGGATTTGTTTAAAAAAT
Source organism: Octodonta nipae (assembly GCA_034190945.1). Taxonomy (NCBI): domain Eukaryota; kingdom Metazoa; phylum Arthropoda; class Insecta; order Coleoptera; family Chrysomelidae; genus Octodonta; species Octodonta nipae. The sequence goes on from CM067217.1 coordinate 21,427,415, forward strand.
TCATAATTTTCTGGTAACTAACACTGGAATATTAATCAGCGCCAAATGATAGCTTATAATGTTAAGTTTATATTGTAGACCAGGGCTGAAGCCTTTGAAAATGGCAAAAAGTGAAAAAACGATAATAGTCGGATCAAACCCATTGGAAAAGGAAGTGAATATAACAAAATTGAAAGGAAAAATAATTTACGGCCGATCTGTGGTCGTAAGGGGGAGGGCGTCCAATGGAAAAAAGTTAAATAGCAAACTTATAGCTAATAGAAAGATCTACAACTTTTGTATTTACACATAACTTCAAAACTTATGTGAAAAATTTAAAAACCCAAATTGTTGGTTTTTAATTTTTAATTTACAAAAAAAAGAATTTTGATGAAAACTTACGTTCCTATGTCCCAAACACACTGTAATTTTTTTCACCTTATTTTGAATATCGAAAAAGCACCCTAATTTTCATCCTAGACATTTTAACAAACAAAAAGCCCACCGACTTTTTTAAAGAACAATTTTCGATTTAAAATTAGGCTGCTTTTTCGATATTAAGTCAAAAAATAAATATTTTAAATAAAAAAAATTACACTATGTTTGAGACCCAAAAAGGTAAGTTTTCACCAAATTTCGTGAAAAAAACATTTTGTTGAAAACATAAAAATAAATAACCAAAGACCTGTTTTTTTGAATTTTTCATATAAATTTTGAGGTTATATGACTGTTGAGGATTCATTAACATTTATTAGTAGATTAGTATATTTAGTATGGAACACGAGTTTTGGATTAGCAGTGTAATTCAGAATCTTTTCTTTTGTATTTTTTTTTGTTTTTGTTGGTGATTTTTACGCGCACACTCATTGCCAGAGTCGCTTAATCCACCGTCTGGGACGGATATAGACATTCTCGCTCGTAAAAGAACTAATCTCTCTAGTTCTTCATTGCTGTAGTTTTAAGTGAAATCAGACCGGTCGTGAAATAGACACAGTAAAATTCACTAAAGGGCAGTGCGGGGTCAACTCCTCAAAATACAGTCCACTTCACCTACAAAGCGGTCAGCAGAGCAGCAAAGACACATGTAAGTACTCTGGCATGATCGTTCTTTAAATAGTTACCAACATATCATAGTTAAACCCCCATTCCATTTCAATGACAAAAATGTGAACACAAGTTGAAGATATTTTTTTTACCTACAACTTTGTCATTCAACTTTTTTCCATAGGACTTGTGGTTTTGCAGAAAATCGAGATAAACATTTATTTAACTCTACATCTTTTCCTTAATTATTAATTCCAGATTATTATCAATAATTTATATTTAAAACAGAACCGACTTCATCTGACATGAAATCAAAACCGTTTAGAAACCGTGTGCAATCAGTCACTATTTTCAGACATCCTTTTTTAACTATTGAATATTTTAGCGTATTCTTATTTCTCTCCCTCCCTTTCCTTCACCCTCTCTAATTAATATTATTTTTCTATATTTTCCAAATATTTTTTAAATTTTTCATTTGTTTTATTATTTGGACCACTTTCTATAAGTGTAACTCTAATTCACTGTATATTGCATCCACACTGTATATGCTTCTGTATATTGGTCACCCCATATATAACTTATTTGTCTATCATTTTCTGAACCACCATCTATAATTCAACTCCACAGAATACTGTAACGTTCCAGATATCTTTAAAACCACGCTGTATAGGTATAAATCCTCTCCACAATATTGACTGTTTCTATTTTTCTATTATTTAAATTATTCCTGTATACCTATGATTTTACTTCGCCCCATATGTCTACTATTCTATTTATGCAACTGTTCATGCCTTTTATAACAAAATTCACATTTTGAGCGACATTTTTTACTATAATTTTACTCTACCATTTATTTCAACCACTCGGTATATGCAACTGCTTCTAAAACTTTTTGAACCCATGTCCATAATTATATTATACCCCTCCTATAATTCAAATATCCTAACTGCTTATGCTTATGTAACAAATTGATACACCCTGAATAACAATAATTTTACTTTACGTAAGCAACTACTTACATTCCACACTATATAACTTTTTTAACCGCCCTGAATAACTGTAATTCTACTCCACCTTATATTTCAACTATCCTGTATATTCAACTGTTTCTAACATTTTTGAGACCTTCTGTCTAACTGTAATTACACTCCGTCCTATAACGCAAATATCCACTCTTTATAACTATAGATTTGCTCTACTCTTATTTCAATACATTTTTTGAACCCTTTTATAACTAATTCAATTCCACCTTATATTTCAACCATCCTAAGTATGCATGCACGCACACACACACACACACCTACAACTGTATACCATATAGAAGAGATCACCGGCATAACAAATTTTCGTTTCGATAAACTAATAGAATAGTTTCTGACAGTTCACGCGACTATAAGCCCCGTAACTTAACTTCGTCTCTAAAATAACCTGACTTCAAAAATGAAACAAAATGAAAACCTTTAAAAACACCCTTTACGACATACTTTCATGGCATAATTTGACATTTAAACTAGATATTTTTGATAAAAATTTGACATTTACAGTTTTTTTTACATATATTTTTCCGATTTTCTGAAAAATGGTATATTTTACGTTATAGAAAAATATACAGATCAAGCTGGAACATATCTTTGTAGAATACAGTTAATAATAGTCAAATTGCTTGAGCCGTTTTAGAGAAACCAGTGAAGATTCATTGAAATTCACCAAACTGTAATTACTGTTTTTTTTTCTGAATTTCTGGAAAACCGTAGTTCTCATGTTATAAACAATTACCTGTAATGTTCCTCAATATAATGCAGTTTAATTCATCAATTGCCCAAGCAGTTTTTGGATAATCGTTGGTCATACATAAGAAAGTTGCCGAAGAATTGATAACCTCCTGCTTTTTGGAAGTCGGTTAATAATATATACAGTTTTTTTTATTTGTTTCAAAATGAGTTTTTTTTAATTCCAAGGTCTAATTGCATCCAATCTATACAAAAAATCTATATATTTTAATGCATCACAATAAAAGCTAAAATTGAAAAGACAAAGTTTGTGCCTTAAGTCAGGTTATTCTTATTATTTATCAGAAAAATATAGTTTTGTGAAGCTTGTAATAAACAGTTCTGTACTTTTTATTAATGAAATCGGAACACCTTTATCAATTTATTATTTGATTTTTGTTTTTTCTTCCTTGTAATATAGCTTAGTTTTACGAAATTAGTTTGATCATTTCCAATGTTGAGCATCTTTAAAGGTTTTTTGGAATAAATTTCTTATCATTTTGATTTTCGGGTTCTACAATGTTTAGAGTTAGAAAAACTCCTGAAATTACCCGGTAGATTGACATGGTCTTTTTTGAAATTGACCGTTATTTTTATTTGTAATTTAAATTATCATGAAAATTTCCATTATAATTTGAAATATTCTTAAAATGAAAATTTGTATTCAAGTTTTGTGAACTTTTAAAGTAATAAGTAAACACATGACCAAGTAAACTAATTTCGAAAAGATTGTTGAGGAGGTCTTGAATTATTTTGTCTGTTCATTGGGTTTTCAAGTAAACTGCTGTCAGTGAGAAGTAAGAAATGATTTTAATTTTGAAGTAAAGTGTAAGTGCACCTATAAACTATAATATACAAGGTTTATAGTAAACAAAGAGTAAGTATACAGGAGGTATGTATTCAAGGTGAAAAATATGCAGTAATATCCATTTTGAAAATGTATGTGATGAAAGTACACAGAATGATTGTATATAGGATGTATAAATAGATTGTAACGAGGATGAAGCTTTTCTAGCAGTATACAAGGTGCAAGTGTACAGGAAATTAATACAAAGGGTATACGTATACAAAAAGAGTGCTTGTAGTAGTATATATGTATAGAAAGAATACATATTATTATTAACCAAGTGCCACCAATACGAGGGCTGCCTTTTATATTTCGGGATTGGACAACCCTAGTGATGCAATCTGACAACTGACAGCTCTATCGTAAAGTTTGACATTTTTGAGGTTATACGTACTCAGAACGTTTTGACATACGAGCGCTATGTGTTGTTTACAGTAACTTAAAGGATTCATCTCGGCCAAAAAATGGAATTAAATCGTGAACATTTTCGTGCGATTATTTTTTACAACTTTCGACGTGGATTAAGTCAGCAAGAGTGCATGGATGAACTTAATTTACTTTTTGGCGATGAAACTCCATCAAGGACCACTGTTTATCGATGGTATGGTGAATTCAATCGAGGTCGTAGTTCACTCCAAGACGAATTTCGTGAAGGTCGTCCAAAAGCAGTTGTTCCGGAAACCATTGATGCTGTGCGCGAACTGATGTTGCAAGATCGTCATGTGACCTATCGTGAGATTGAGTCAACCTTACACATTAGTGGGACCAGCATACATTCAATATTGCATAAACATTTGAATGTAAAAAAAATTTGTTCGCGTTGGATCCCACATAATTTGTCAATCGTTCAAAAAAAGGCTCGTGTCAATTGGTCGAAAGAAAAGCTCAAAAAATACGATCGCGGTGCTTCAAAACACGTTTATGACATAGTGACAGGTGATGAATCGTGGATTTACGCGTATGAGCCCGAAAGTAAACAGCAGTCGACTGTATGGGTGTTTCAAGATGAGCCGAATCCAACAAAAGTTGTTCGCGCACGAAGCACTTCCAAGCAAATGATCTCCTGTTTTTTCGGAAAAACTGGACATGTCGCAACCGTACCACTAGAACAACGCAGAACTGTCAATTCTGAGTGGTACACAACCATTTGTTTGCCAGTTGTCTTCCAAGAAATGAGGAAAACCAACCGCCGAAGATGGATCACTCTTCACCATGACAATGCGAGCTCTCACATATCGGCTCAAACAACTGCATTTTTGACCACTCAAAACATCGATTTGATGAGTCATCCGCCGTATAGTCCTGACTTGTCACCAAATGACTTCTTTTTATTCCCGTACGTAAAAAACAAACTGAGAGGTCAACATTTTTCGACACCTGAAGAAGCGGTTGCTGCGTTTAGAATGCATGTTTTGGAAATACCTCAATCAGAGTGGAAAAAGTGCTTCGACAATTGGTTCGAACGCATGCAAAAGTGTATAGATCTTCATGGGGAATATTTCGAAAAACAATAAAGCGATTTTCGATGATTAATATTTGTTTTTGTTCTCTAATCCCGAAATATAAAAGGCAGCCCTCGTATAAGGCAATTGAAGTATATCAATATATTTTTACATACCATAAACGGGTGAAGCAGCGGGTAACAGCTAATTCTATATATTCATATCACGTTTTTAAATTATTTTATTATAGAAACTAGAAGACAATATGCCGCTAAAAGCGCTCTTATTAGATGCAAGGTGCACCAACTCTATAAATCTACTATAAATGTAAAAAATCTGAATCCTAAATTCTATCCCATTAAACAACTTATTGTTGAGAATCCATAGTTTCGGACAATACAGTTACTATATGAATAAGTTTCCAACAAACTAAATTCCACTCAATTTCAATGATTTTATAAATATTTACGAATAAAAAAACTTCGATTTCACATTGTCTACGTTCATAACTGTTATTTCAAGCCAATTTCATTGAATCCTCCATGAATTTCCTAGTGTGTTTACTCAACAAATTCAATTTAATTTGATTTCACCCATCAATCGAAGTGAGAGATCTCAAACAAACCGTATCCTTAATGATATTACAAAACGAATCGGATTAATTTCATTTCATTTGTTTTCCATAAACTGAAACCATGAATTTCTGTGTAAACTTTTTCGCCGGGCAGAAAATAGACAGGATATAAAGTGGACTGTAAAATCGTATAATAAATATCAGTCAGCAGTATTTGTTTATATAATAATAAACGATTTGAAACAACTGGCATCAATAAAACAATTTCCATACCACGTGCATTGTTTATATGAAATGTAGTTGAAAATTCTGTAACTTAATTGGCAGAATACAACCAATATGAACTGTTTTACAAATCCAAATCATAATCATAGACAAAAAGCAATTGCTGAAATATTGGCAAACACAACATACGGTTTTTTGCATTTTTCAATTGAATGTAATATATAATGTTTTCCATAACATGTTTTAAAAGTACAGTACACTTAAAAAATATCGTATTTGCTGAAAATAGTAAAACAACAAAGGAAAGTTTGTTATTTATTTATTTAAAACCCATTTTTTGCACTTACATCTTTTAACAATTTTTTTCTATAGTATCATATACCGTATATACTGTATAATGATCAGTATGTAATATTTGAAACAAGATTATATTCAAATATTTGTGAAAAAAAAGGTATTTATTTCAATTTGAGAACTTCTAGCATACTGATTTATGGTCTTATATTAGTTTTATAAATCAATCAATGGGGTTGCCGGTTATTAAAAAAATAGACTTTATTTGTACTTTGTACAAAACACGTTAAAAAAATGTTTTTTTTTATGTGAATCCAACACTACGGCAATGTACAGAAATAGTTTATTTGAAGAATTACAATCCATCTCACAAGTTTTATACATCGCCTGGCACTTAACGGACTCCGTCAAATGCGCCATCTTTAATTATATATTTGATATTTACAGTTTAAAAAACCGTTTCGTCTTTTGCATCAACTCACACATCCTTTATTGTATATATCAACAAAACGGTCGTTTATACAGCCGACTAACAAAACTAATAAGACAAACTGTTAGAAAAAAAAGTTTATATTCTGTTATATTTGTGTATAATTTTTTCGGGCACATTTACCAAGGACTGTAATATTGTTCAACGGTAAGTGGTAGATATAATATTTTTATTAGCCTTATTTTTACACGGTCCCTGCCTACCGTTCCGAACGCTTAGTTATAAAGCTCGCGCGGTAGTCATTGTCGGGGTTCTTTAACAAAGCGTGAAGTGTAAAGGTCATGTGAAAATGTAAAAAAAGCATCCAACAACTTACATCCAGGATACGTGTGTAATCTGAAAAAAGTGACCTAGAAGAGGTCGTCAGCTTATGCAATCGACTGTTTTTAAATAGTAGACGAGAGAATTCTTTACGAATATGATTGGTATTTCTGTAAGAAGGATGTTTATAATTAGTGGTAAGTGTCGGTTAAAAATGGATGTCAGAGATGATTATTCTCAAGTTTTGGTCGTCTACTCCATGAAGATGACAGTTGGCAGTTCAAACTGTGTTGATTGTAATAAATAAAGTTTTAGTGTTAGGGTATAAAACTGAAATGTTTATACATCTATGTCACACAGCTTTTCCAGCCCAGATACATTTTAAAACTATAAAGAATAAGAATAGTCTTTGGCAAACACTCCAAACTTAAGTTGGAACATCTTCACAATAGATAAGTGCACAAAACAATCTACACTTTTTTGTACATAGAAAGAAAGGTCAATCATATTATAGAGATTTCATTCTCCAAAAAGATCTGTGAGGAATATAAGGATAACCAGTAAATTCGACCAATCTTTCGAAATTGCCCTACCCTCGAAATTAATTAATGACATAGTAAAATTGAATACGAGTTGAATAGATACATATGGTATGATGCAAAGATAGAGAACAATGACGTAAATGAACACAGACTATTAAAAAAACTAAAATTGTCAATATTGATATGCATAAGGATACGAGAACAATGCCAAGACATTTGTTAGCAATTAGGGGTCTGTCGAAGCGTCGTCTTTTTATCAACAATTTCAGGGACACCATACGATATACTTAGTATGCGCGAATTCTAGCACTAATCTGGCCCTTGTAGACCAAGGTCGATCATTTTTGAAACCAAAAAAATAATAGTAGGATGAAATCCATTTAAAAAGGAAGAGAATACAACAACAATAAAAGGGAAAATAATTTACGGGCGATCTGAGGTCGGGAAGTGAAGAAGGGGGTGAGTTTTTAAGCGTAAAATTAGGGTGATTTTTCAAAATTAAGTCAAAATAAGGTGAAAAATTAAGTAATAGTTTAAATTAAAAAACTTTATAGCGTATTTGGGACATAAAAAGGTAAGTTTTCACCAAAATTCGCTTTTTTTTCTTGTAAAAGATAAAAATAAAAAACCAAAAATTTGTTTTTTTTGAATATTTCACATAAATTTTGAAGTTATGTGTAAATACAAAAATTGTAGATCTCTTTATTACCTACAACTTTGCCATTTAACTTTCTTCCATTTGACTTGAGGTTTTGCTGGAAATCGAGAAAACCGTTTTTTACCCTTAATACTCATCCCCTTCCTCTTCCCGACCTCATATCGCCCGGAAACAGTTTAGCTCATGTCATTTACGGAGAAGAAGACCTTTTGGTGACAAAATTAATAGTAGAACAAAAACAACATCAATGTGTTCAAATGATAAAACATGACTAATTGACATAAAATTCAACATTTTTTATCGATGCCTTTTTGTTTTTTACCAAAAAAAAAAACGCGAACAATCGGTAATTATTTAGTTTTTTACCTTTTACACAAAATCTACCTATGAAACCATGTATGCTATTATGGGCAATGTTGAAAAGAAATGAAAAACCTACAACATGAGCTAGTATACACTTAATTTCGTTAATTGGTTTCTTAGATAATGGAATCTTTACCCGAAATTCCAAAAAAATAAATAATCGCTTACATATTTTTTTATTTTATGGCTACAGCATTCTTATTATCTGAAAGGATAGATCTTCTCATACCCAATTTATGTTATAATAATAATAAAATAAATACTGTAGCCCCTGTAGTTTTTGCTAAATTTCAGTCAATCCTATGGAAGACATATTTTTTTGAAAGACCATATTACCTCACCGGATGAACCTATCATTATGAAAAAACCACCGATGGAAAGTAGAAGAATTGATCTCAAGACCACTCATCTCACTTTTTTAAAATTTAAAGTATAAATACATATAAGTACTGAAAATATTTAGCCATTCCCTATAATTTTTCTGGACGATTCCATTCGAAAATTCGCTAAGGGCTGGTACCTGTGTAACTAGGTATAACCTTATAATAAATAATCTTAATGCAAGTTTTAATTTTAAGCAGACACATTTAAAGGAACCTACTATTCTTTTGTTTACACTTTCAGTATATTTTATATTTTATTATTATATATAAAAATGAAACGCTAATACAAATTGACAATAGTTAATAATAGGAAAAAAATGGTATACTTCAATTAGTTAACAATGCAATTTTTATGTTGCACAATTCAGATTCCTGTTAAAAAAAATTTATAAATAAATACTAATTAATGCCAAGCCAAATTTCTTTACTAATGGAAAAATCGCTTGCAACAGCCTTCGCATTTTGCATATTATGATTGCTCCGTCATTATCATTTGTGACTAAATGGAGTTTAGGTATACTATTATATTATAGTTATTACATAAATCCATATTATCTAAGAAATATAAATATTTGTCTGCTTAAAATTAAAAGTTGCACCAAGAATATTTATTATTAGGATATAGTTACATAGGTACCACCCCTTAGCATTTTTTTGAATGGACTCGTCAGAAAAATTAATACGGAATGGCCAGGTGTTTTTAATACTTATATATATTTATACTTAAAATTTTGAAAAAGTGAGATGAGGGGTCTCGAGATCAACTCTTCTACTTTCCAACGGTGGTTTATTCCTAATGATAAGGTCATCCGGTGAGGTAATATGACCTTTCAAAAAGATATGTTTTCCATAGGATTGACTGAAATTTTGCAAAAACTACCTGGGCTACAGTATTTATTTTTAGAACATGAAGTGGGTATGAGAAAATCTATTGCTTCAGTTAATAAGAATGTTTTGGATCTAAAATAAAAAAATATATAAGCTATTTTTTTTTAATTTTGGGTAAAGATTTCATTATTAAGAAACCAATTAACGAAGTTGAACTTATAATAGCTCATTTTGTAGGTTTTTTCATTTCTCGTTAACATTGGCCATAGGTGGATTTTGTGTAAAAGGTAAAAAACTAAGTTGTTACCGATTTTTCGCGGTTTATTTGTTATAAAACAAAAACGCGTCGATAAAAAATGTTTTATCATTAGAACAAGTTGATGTCGGTTTTTTTCTACTGCTAATTTTGTAAAGTATTTTAGTAAATGACCTGGGCTAGTTGAACAATAGAAGTTGAAGAAGATTGAAAATTTAAGTCCGGTATGGACATATGATGAAAAAAATAATTTAAATTGAAAATACAGTGACAAAAGAAAAACTTGAACAATTTATTTGATCAAGAAACTCAAAGTTTCACATTATTTTTAAAGTAAGAAAAATTTTGGACGAATAAAGAAACAATTTCGGATTATAAAACAAAAACTGAAGACAAAAAAACGGGACATGGTTAACAACTAAATCATGGAGAAAAACTGTTGATATTACAGATAGAAATAATTAAAATGTGTGTTTTAAATTAAATTAGTTATGATATAAATATCTCAAAGCTCGATCTATACAAAGCCATTATATAGCGTTCTTGTTGAAGTAAACTTTGGTTGAAATTCTGCAACTCCAGTAATTGCTGTATACAGAGCTCGACGAACTGACTGGTCTTTGAATTAATTATACATTGTTCTTAAAAGTTCGTATAATGATCAAGCCAGTTTGTCCAGTCTTCGCAGCGTCATGCACAGTATGTATGTAAACCACAAACTCCGATGTCTATTATTGGAGTTCAGTCTTTCAAGTTTTGAGCTAAAGCAAAGTTTTCATTTGAATCCGTCCATTTAAACTAGCTAAAGCGTGTTTTGGTCAAGACCTGGCAAACTCTCTAGAAATCTATATAATAGATTTTATTTTGGTGCTTAATTAAAAGTAATGATGTAAAATAGCCAATCACGTTATTTTTGCAAACATAATGTTAAATGGGGTGCTCAGCGGGTATTTATCAATATTTGATGCTTTTTAAACACATATTCTATCACTCGAATTTAGAGACATATAGAATATAATTTATATATGGATGAATGGGCATCATGGTTATTATGTAGAAATTGTTGTATATTTCGTTTTTTTTTGTGGATTCTCTCCACTTTTGGTAGTTTGAGTCACCACTTGAACACTGTTGTGAAAGTCGGCATTTCGACAGATTTGTAAACGTTTATGAAAGGAAATAAATGTCAGTTTATCCTTTTGTCAATGTTTTTAATATGTTTAGGTGTCTTGGCATGTCTGCCCATATTACTAAGTCTCAATGACTTGTACCATACAGTATTTTAATCTTTGACTAAAAAATTCAGAACTGAGTTTGGTATCCAGTCATGGTTTATTTAATTAACACTGTTTAGTACTCATTTTCGCATTGTTGTCTCTTCGCTAGATTATACTGAAAGAAAAAAAATTAACTTATTAAAAAAATGGTTATGATAAAAAAAAACAGTACACCCCAAACCTGGATTAAGGCTCAGACTAAAGCAAACACTGGAAAGTTTAGGGACGCAAACAATGTAAAATCTCAAATTTTTATTGACTTTCCAGATGGCTTCTGAATTTGGCTTATTTTATTGACCACCTTGAGCTTTCCCGACTTTTCCTTGACTCAATATAAAAACCCCGATAACAGGCTTAACCATTAATTCTACTTAAATTGCATTGTTACTTGTTTACTGGCATTGATTCCTTTGCATGTAAAAGGTCTCATGTGATTCCATCATGAAGGCGTAATGCGGGTTGTACATGACGTGGAGGTCCTGTTGGTTGGTCACCTCATTCACCTGATACTAACCAATTGAATTTTTATTTCTAAGGACATACAACGGAAAAACTAATGCAAAAAAAACACGTTTGTAACCTGGTACGAAAATTACTGGAATAAAGTTGATGTGGGTATATTTGGATATTTTTTTTAATTGTTAATTGTTTAGATTTAAAAATATAAATCTTCATGACAACACATTCTCTTCAAAATGCATTGATTTATTACAAGTATTTTCGCACCTACGAATATATGACCTTTTTATAGCATCACCCCGAAAAAATTGGATCAGTTGTTTACTTTGATGGCACAGTTGAAAATATTATACAGGGTAATCCAAAATTCCCAGTATGGCAAACTATCTTGAAAGTAATGTATTTGAGAAAAAAAAATTAGGATTTTTTCCGAGTCATCGGTTGGTAGCCTTGAACATGGTCAACACCAGTCCGGCGTTATTTTCTGTTCGTATCGAATCCGTTATTTCAAAAAATTAACTTGACCTTCAAATGGCCTGGAAAAAATCATAAAACTTTTCTATATAACTTTTTTTTCTAAAATGCATGTCTTTCGGAATATTTTGCCGTACTAGGACTTTTGGATCACCAGGCTCACCTTGTATAATAAAGTAATTCAAATAAGAAAATTCTGGTTTGTCAAATACAAAGTCATTCAAAGAACATGAACTCTAAAAACTGCTTAAGTCATTTCGTATTCGTACAAACTAGACTCCTGAGCAGTAGTATATTTATAATTCCATCCACACGCTTGCACAAAGTACCGTGTCGTCGATGCGACACACACACAAAGAAGTGCACTCACAGGAAGAGGTGATTCATGGTCAAAGACACCATCAGCAACTCAACACCAACCATGTGGCATACACTAGCGGGTAAAACCGACTCGAGTATTAAGACAACAACAAAAAAAAACACACCGTTACAATTTATTGTGAAAAAGCGGAAGAGCGTGATTCTAAATGATATTATTACCTACCTGTCGAGAACCAGTCTAGTCTTCACTCTTAAAGTACAAAAATACTATCATCATCGTTAATAAATGGAATTGAGATAGCAACTTTGCGAATTAAGATGAGGCGATAAAACATTTCACGGTTTGCAAACAAATATTAATCAAACAAATGAATTAATTACAGGTTATCACATGAGTAATTAGTAACTAGCTGTAATAGTATTGAAATTCCTAATTGAATTATGTTTGGTCGGAACGGTTTAAACACTCAATACATACATGAAATCGGTCCTACAAATCACACACGAACCCACTACGTTTCATAACATCCTAACGCGGAGACCAAGTGTGAATTAAATCTTCCTGGGCTTGTTTGATACTCAACGTAAACAGTGACTGCCGATCGTCTGGTCTTTTTCGCATCCATAAATTACATTTTGACTTGTTAATGTGAAAATGTAAGTATTACGTAAGATCTTAAGTTTTCCAAAATTCTTCAGCTTCTTAATACCTGATTCTGCTTTTTCCGGATTTAGACCGCCTCATTTTTTCGAATTAATTTATTTATATACCTAAACCGGCATATAAACAAAGTTTGCCGACGTTTCGTCCACACTTTTAAAGGGCTTTTTCAAGGATGAGACAAAAACCCCAACAAATGTTACTTACCTTGCGGTGACTCCATTCATTTTATCTTTTTCTCACGACACACACTTCGAAACTTCACTTTTTATTCAACTTGTCACAATGACGTACAAAATCCAATAATTGGGTTCTCATTCTCGTCCACAATAAAACAAACGAGAGCAATTATCCCATGATCAAATACGCCAATCCAAATGGTTATTTATGTACTGGCTTCTCTTTAATTACATCAGTATAATCAAACTCAAAGAATCCCTAGCTGGTCCTATTTTGTGACATTAAGAAGCACAAATCCACAGTATATTTATTTTGCGCGTTTGTCGTCTTCGGTATTGATAACATGCTATAGATTTGAACATTCAACAAGTAGACAGATGAATTCAAACCTAATAGTATTGGAAGATAAAGACAGAAACCAATTAGACAAACGTTACATAATAACATTAGTGAAAAGGCTAAAGAAGTTATTTAGAAAAGAGAAACAAGAGAAGAACCACCGGAAATTAATACACAATAATGAGTGATTATTTTGTTCTTAATTTAAATATGATTGCATAAGAACATATGACGTTAAATTTGTGGAATTGTGATATTTCAAACATACTTCACATATTCAATATTCTGGCAATATACAGTGATGGGCAAATGTGTGGAACCAAGTAAATATCATTTTGTCTATTCATGGGTTTTCTATCCTCCAAATTTTTTCCTGTAACAGATAAGTATTTAAAAAATTGTATATGTAGAACAAAGTGTAGTAAGGCAATTTCGTAAAATTGCCCGGATTACTGGTTGTCTGTACAGAGATTCTTCCTCACAGTTTTTCTGAGAGAAAGAGATGTCTATAAAATGATCAACCAGTATTCCTGTATTAAGTAATATTGTATATTGTGTAATACTTATCTGTGTATGGAGACGTTTCAACTCCGAGTCTGGAGTCGTTGTCAATCGTTTATCGAGGCTTTTTTCTAAAAACTTTGATTTTGAATTTATTGTTTGTCAAACAATTTTTTAGAAAAAAGCCTCGAAAACAACACTAAACGATTGACAACGACTCCAGACTCGGAGTTGAAACGTCTCCATACACAGATAAGTATTACACAATATACAATACATTACTTATATACAGGAATACTGGTTGATCATTTTATAGACATCTCTTTCTCTCAGAAAAACTGTGAGGAAGAATCTCTGTACAGACAACCAGTAATGCAATTTTACGAAATTGGTTCTAATATACAATTTTTTAAATACTTATCTGTTACAGGAAAAAATTTGGAGGAGAGAAAACCCATGAATAGACAAAATAATTCAAGACCTCCTCAACAATCTTTTCGAAATTACTTACAAGTAAATATCTCTGGAATTATTAGAGATATCAAAATGAAATTTGGAAGGTGGATACTGCAGTAGATTGCCTATTTGTTTCCAAATTTTTTTACAATTTTGAAATTCCTGTTTTACCGGAAGTAATGTCGATTTTAAAATTCGCAATGAAACACCCTGTACAGTATTTTAGTTTCTCATGAAACATTTTATTGCGAATACAAAAATATCGGGTTTGATATTGTTTATTTCAATACCTACCGAGATATTAACAGAAAAGTGACTAAGGAAAGGAAAAATTCGATGGTTCAGATTTCATTTACGCCCGATATAAACAAACCGCTCGATAAGGATTTGTATTTCTATTGGCCAATCGGTGGCATTATACCGTCACAGCCAACAGCACTGCTTGTTCCATAGCCGAATACACGTGCGTTTGTTTAAATCAGGCGCAAATTAAATCTGAATCAAGTTTAGTAGTCCATGAAATTCATTGCAGAAGTGACAGTAGTTGTCAAAATAAGTTTTAGTTTTTTTATTTGAACGTAAAAAGATTGTATTGTTTTAATTTGATCGTAAAATGGCCGAATTAAGTGAAAGAGAAAGAATAGAAATATTAATGATGATTGGGTATGGGGAGAGAAAAAGGACGCATCAAGAAGTTTGTGACCTTTTTAACATTGTTCATCCGAATACACAAATATCCCGTTCAGTAGTGACGAAAGGTACGACACAAGTGGAACAGTTAGCAATTTACCAAAAAGTGGACGGTTAAAAAGTGCAAGTAATGAAGGTGTAGGTCAAAATGTTGCTATATCTTTGGAAGAAAATCCTCACTTATCCACTACTGACCTCGCCAATATGCATGGAATTAGCTGTCGTTAGGTAGGAAATTCGCCTCGTTCAAGAACTCTCCGAAGACGATTTCGACAGACGTTTCCAATTTTGTGAAACGATGATGGATATTTGTAACCGTGATAATAATTTTATAAGAAATGTGGTGTTTTCAGATGAGGCTACGTTTTGTTTAAAATGGTAGGGTTAATCGACATAAATGCCGCTACTGATCGCACAGTAATCCTAATTGGGTACAAGAGGCTCATACACAATATCCCCAAAAATTTAACGTTTGGGCCGGCATTTATAACAACAGAATCGTGGGACCCTTCTTCATACAAGAAACTGAAACGGAGATAGGTATATACAGCTCTTGGAGACACAAGTTATTCCGGCATTGGAGGTAAATGGACAATTACCAAATAATATCTGGTTTCAGCAGGATGGAGCACCACCCCATTACGCTCGCATTGTTCTAGATCATTTAGATAGGACATTTCATCACAGATGGATTGGAAGAAGGGGTACTTATGAATGGCCTGCACGAAGTCCCGACCTTAATCCACTAGACTATTTTCTGTGGGGTTACTTAAAGTCTAAGGTTTATGTCGATAGACCAAATAATTTGGAAGAATTAGCTGCAAGAATAACTCAAGACATCCAGAGAATTACACCAGAAGTAATAGCTAATGTTACTAGAGAATTTAAAAATCGACTTGCTTATTGTCAAGAAGTAAACGGTGCTCAGTTTGAACATCTAGTACATTAAGTTTAGTTAAGTTTCAATGTTTTGAAAATCACCTAGATTTAGTTAATAAATATGATTATGTATTTCTTTAATGGATATTAGATTTTCCTTTCCTTAATTACTTTTCTGTTAATATCTCGGTAGGTATTGAAGTAAACAATATCAAACCCGATGTTTTTGTATTCGCAATAAAATGTTTCATCAGAAACTAAAATACTATACAGGGTGTTTCATTGCAAATTTTAAAATCGACATTACTTCCGGTAAAACAGGAAGTTCAAAATTGTAAAAAAAATTGGATACAAATAGGCAATCTACTGCAGTATCCACCTTCCAAATTTCATTTTGATATCTCTAATAATTCCAGAGATATTTGCTTGGTTCCACACATTTGCCCATCACTGTATAACGAGGTCACTTTAATTATAACAGATAAAATTATGGGAATATTATTTAAGTTTTTTATTATCAAAGCATCTCCACACTATTCTTCAAAATAATACATATTTAAAAAAATCTCAGTCAAAACGCATTAAATTAGGGTGGCGCTTTTCTAGTCAGCGGGTGGATTTTAAACAGCATACCAAAAGTTTTTCGAATATCTCATAAATATTTAGAAAAAATATATTCATTTTACATATGATTGATTGAAAAAAATACAAAACCGATGGCTTAACAATAATGTTAATTTATATTTTGCAATGCACATCATACCCCTTTCTACATCAGCGCCAGTCTGGTCATTTCTTGAACTTGTTATGTAATGCTTCCGGCTGAACACATTCTCAGTCTAATCCCCATATAAGTTCGTCATCCTTGTCTCCACCATGCATAAACTTGGTAAGACTAACCTTTTTGTGTGGAGTTCTAGTTTGTCATGCTTGCCATCCGTCAACTGGTAACGTTGCCATTTTCTAGTGTTCTGACTTGTGATGTGCGTCAAGTCTATTTTAAAATATCGCAAACACAAATTGGAATGTGTATTAGAACGAAAACCAAATTTTGTTTTGGTATTGTACATTAATTGGATGTTATACTTGTATATGTTTGTTTACCATAATTTATCGATTTTCTGTAAACGAGACTCTCCAAGGTTAAAGAATTGTCGTGTCGGTCCCAACAAAGTTTAGAAACAATTGCAATATTTGCTTTTTAGTTCCATACTCATCTGTTTACGAATGTGTAAGATGTATAAGTGTGGCCCTTCGTTACGAAGCTCTCGCTTCAACAAATAATTTTATTTTCTGGAATAATCCATTCGAATAGCTGTGGAACAATTAGTGTCATTTTTGTGTGTGAGTGTGATTGTTTAAACGTAATGTATCCTAACAACAAACGCTTGTTTTACACTGAACATCGTTTCAACAGTCAGATATCATCTTCATGGAACAACCCAAAACTGTTCTAGTTTACTCAACAATAGATTTTTTCACCCTTTGTAATGCGCAGGCGCGTTTGGCATGGCAAAAAGGCGGGAATATGAAAGTTTCGTGCACTTTTCACAAATATGCATAGGGATCTAGTATTAATACCATTATTAAAATCAATGAAGTTAACTGAAATATTAATTAGTGGAGCTTTATTTGTACATCTTTCAATTAAAGCAAATAACTACATTAAATTATAATGGTGGTTAAAGTGAGATTTTCGTCCACAAGGTGAAAATAAGGCTGATGTATTTGACAGGTTAGGACAAAAATGATACTCATATTAGATTCAAAGTAATAAATATACTGATAATTAATAAAATAAACATTAGTAATACAAAATACAAATTTAATTAATTTATTATTACTATGTTTTATCAGTCATTTTTTTACTACAATTTGTGATTTAAATTATGTTGGCTATTCATCTTTCAACTGACTGATATATGAAAGTTAATTTATAAGATTTTCACGAAATCTGTTCAAAAATTGTATGTAATATTACTGAAGGCTCTACAGGTGGTACAAATAAAACATAAAATTCAGTATAAAAATATTTAATTAAACTCAATTTGCATCTATATGTCTGGTCAGGGTACATTATGTACAACTGAATATGAAAAAGTTTACACTCATTTTATTTAATGTTATATCTTTTAGCAAGTTATTGTCTTAAAAACAAGTACACATAAACACATATTTGTATCTTTATTTACATAATCAATTACTTGTAATCGATCATCATTTAGTTCACATCTCTACCTCATAAATCACATTTAGCACATTTTAGATAAACTTTGAACTGTTTATTCTTTTCGTGGATCTAATAAGCTTTCGACGAGATTGGATGCAAGGCTTTGGTAAAACTGATAAAGTTAAATAAATTCTCCAAAAATGATTTTTTACTGCACATATGGCTCCCACATATAATGCTTTTTGCTCCATTCTTTATTGATAAAATGTTGTACATGTTAATTAAAATCGTTTTACTGATAGTTCACTTTAAGTTTATAACTATTAAAACTTTACTACTAATAACAAATTAGTAAATTACATTGAAAATATTGTATTCACGTTATAGGTAAACAAACAAAGTGCACGAAAAAATTGACAGGCGTTGACGCATGTACATAATTTTTTTTTTCGAATATGAAAAGGCCTATTACGTAAGCATACAAACACTGATATACCCTGCTTCGGTATGAACGAAAATATTTTTCTAAAAATTCTGAGAGTGCCACCCACTAATGACAAATATGTCAAACATGTCATCTACATAGCGTATATAAACAAATCCACAGCATACTAGATTTCGGCAGTATTTATTTTGATTCAGTAATTCACTTACAGGAAAAGTAAAACAACCCATTTGGCACGTATTCACATTGAAGTTCAAGGCTCAAAAAAAATCTTAGGTTGAGCCAAAATTAGAGTACATCAACTTCAAAGTTTAACAACGCTTCAAATCCAGAACAAAAAATGGATTAGATTATTTCTGTCTACACTTACAACACTTTTTATATTTACTTTCATTGTTGGCGTAATGAAACTGAACATAAACAATTTCACAAGTGTTATATAACGATTTAAACAACAACTGTGAATTACAAGCGAGCAGAAAAAGCTTTTATAAATTTACAATTCAAACAAGAAGTTCACCCGATTTGAAAAAAAAAGAAGGAAAAAACCTCGCTCTTGACTAACTCCATCATAGAATTTCAATGATGCGTTTCCTGGCATGTTTTTCGACGTCCGATGCAATAATCCAATATCTCGACAAGAAAATGGGGTCAACGACTGATCTCTCGAATGAAACAAATCACAAATATTTATCTAAAATTAAATGTGGTTTTCGGTTGAACAGACTCGTTCGACCGATTTATATGAACAAATTTGTATTTTAATATTTATCTAACCGAACAGATTGAAATTAATTGTGCATTATAGATTTGTCGTCTGTTAGTTTTGTAAGAAGCAAATCATTTGAAAAGTTTTTATCTGTTCCCAAATTCATTTCGTCATGTTTAACCAAACTATATATAGTGACGAACCAATTCATTTTCTACGTAATTATGAAAGAAAATTTAAAAAACCCACGGTTATTTTTATATACAGTGATGGACAAATGTCTCTGGAATTATTTGAGATATCTAAATGAAATTTGGAAGGTGGATACTGCAGTAGATTGCCTATTTGTTTCCAAATTTTTTTACAATTTTGAACGTCCTGTTTTACCGGAAGTAATGTCGATTTTAAAATTTGCAATGAAACACCCTGTATAGTATTTTAGTTTCTGATGAAACATATTATTGCGAATACAAAAATATCGGGTTTGATATTGTTTACCTCAATACGTACCGAGATATTAACAGAAAAGTAATTAAGGAAAGGAAAAATCTAATATCCATTAAAGAAATACATAATCATAATTATTAACTAAATCAAAGTGATTTTCAAAACAGTGAAACTTAACTTAACTAAACTTAATGTATTAGATGTTCAAACTGAGCCTCTTCTGAAAACACCACATTTCTTATAAAATTATTATCATGGTTACAAATATCCATCATCGTTTCACAAAATTTCAAACGTCTGTCGAAATCGTCTTCGGAGAGTTCTTGGACGCGGCGAATTTTGTATGGATGATATTTTTCTCGCCTTAATATCCTTCCTACTGAACGACGGCTAATTCCATGCACATTGGCGAGGTCGGTAGTGGATAAGTGAGGATTTTCTTCCAAAGATATAGCAACATTTTGAGCTACACCTTCATTATTTGCACTTTTTAACCGTCCACTTTTTGGTAAATTGCTAACTGTTCCACTTGTGTCGTACTTTCGCAAAGTTTTCGTCACTACTGAACGGGATATTTGTATATTCGGATGAACAATATTAAAAAGGTCACAAACTTCTTGACGCGCCCTTTTCCTCTCCCCATACCCCATCATCATTAATATTTCTATTCTTTCTCTTTCACTTAATTCGGCCATTTTACGATCAAATTAAAACAATACAATCTTTTTACGTTCAAATAAAAAAAAATAATAAGTTTTGGGTTGCGTTATTTTGTTTAGTTTTTGATAAAATTAATTTCAGTGTATTTCTTGTTTTGAGTGTTTTCCAGTCTTTTTAGTCTTTCCATAAGACCCTGTTATATGGTTAAGTGGTTGTAGTAATGTGATTATCATAGGTATTAGTATTGTTTGGAGCAACTTGGTGTTGATTGATATTATAACAGTTGGTTTTTGCTCTATCATATAAGATTTATTTAATGATGGCCTTTTTATGGTATTTGGATGATTAGAGTTTAATATACCTGTTAGTGTGAGCCGGCTTTCTGTGGACTTCTGTGTCAAATAAAGATTGTGTTTTTGTTATCAAAATATATAAAGAAAGGTAGTGTGATTTCTGCTCAATTTCTAATATGATTTGTATAGTTTGTCTTTGTTGTTGAAGTTGTTTAATAATTCATGTGTCTTCAAAGAGAGTGTAGTAAATATATCGTGGACATATTGCCAACAAACAAAAGGTTTAACCTCTTTTGTAAAAATTATTTGTTCTTCAAATTTTCCCATGAAAATGTTGCATAAGGTAGGGGACACACAAGAACTCAGGACCATGCCAAGATCTTGTTACTAGAAATCATCTCTTAGTTGAAAATATGTTGTTTTCGTACAAAATGTTAGGAAATTCATTATTTTGTCAATGGATAATTGTGTACGTTGATTTAGTAACCAATCATGTTTTAAACGTTCTTTAACTATAGGATGTGTTTAATTTAACTAAGAAGTCCACTGTTTTTAAGATTAGAATTGGAGTTACCTGTAAGTAGAGAAATAATCTTTAGAAGAAGTTTTGATGGTTCCCTGCAAAGAGAATTTATAGAACTGAAAATTGGTCTTCAAGGGATGTTGATGTAATTTGATGGTTTAAAAGAGTGTGTGTAAAAGTTCTGCGTTCTTGCTCAGTAAATTCATGTCTGTCAGTTTATAGAAATCGGTGTATTTAGGTTTAAATAGAACTTGGATCTTTGTTTAATTTAGTGTATTGTTCTTGAGTGATTAGGTTCGGAATATTGACATCATTTTCATTTTAATTTAAAATTACTGTTGCATTGCCTTTATCTGCAGGTAAATCTTTTGTAGTACTTTCATTTAAGGCTTTATTTGCAAATACTTTATTTTTAGAAATTCTAAACTCGAAAAACTGGTGTTATAAAATTCCTTGCGAATGTAATAAATTTTATATTGGAGAAACCTCTAGACCTATAAATGTTCGAACCAATAAACACAAAATTATATAAAGGAAATTCGAAAAGTCAAAAATTTGTAAACAGGCCTGGAACCTTAGTCATAACATACAATATCAGGATTCAACCATTTTACACAAAGAACATTATACAAAACGAAAGCTGAAACAGTCCGCTTTAATTTTATTAAATGTGACCGATTGTATCGCTAATATATCTATAGAATTCAGCCGTTCCAGGTTACCAATAATCAAGGCAGAAATTATTTAATGGTAATATTCTTTTGAACAACCCTATATAGGGATAGTTCATGAGGATTATCCTAGGTTTTACCTTTTGACTTTAATGGAATCTCTGGAACATTTGAATTCTTTTATCTCATTGGGGAATGACATTAATTATCTAGTTTCAACTAGGGTGTCGCATGAACTATTGAAATTCTGAGCAGGAAGATTGGTTTATCATACTGTAGATGTTTCTATCAATCAGAATATTCGTAAGGAAGACATCTTGCATAGAACAATAAGTAATCAGGTCAAAATTGCCCAGATATTGTCTGAGTTATGAATTCCAAATCTATTATAGAAAGAAGAAGAAAAGAAAATGTCAAAAGACAAAGAGAATACAGACAGTCTTATAGGTGCAAGCAGCCATAACTAGGGACACGAAAAAAGTATCGATACTTTCTGGTATTGAGTACTTTCTTTTTCGATATCGATACTTTTGCACTTGATACGTTGTCTTCGATATTTTTACTCATTGAGTACATTTAGGTAGGTATCGGATCGAATATTTTAAAAACTTGGCTTTATGGCTAATGTTTACGGCTTAGGAGATCTACTTCCAGAGAGAGCTTGCAATGGAAAGAGAGGGCAATAGAGAGGGCAAGAGGCTATTCCACTTGCCAGACTCTCTATCCAGATCTGCAATCCATCGAAATCGAAAATTTGTTAATATTACGTTGATATTTGACAATAAAATAAATCCATATGTGGTACTCTATAGATGTATTCTTAATTATTTTATTCCTGTAATTTCAATTGAGGAAGAGACACAACATCACTGGTAAGTATAGATAACGCGCGCACATTTAAATACAAAGGCTTTGCAATGAAATAATCCCAAAAACTCTGGGAATGTTGTAAAGGAATGTTAAAACTGTCATTTGGCTTTTTGGGCGTTCAAAAATGATAATGTTTATCCGAGTTATAGAGCTTTGAAATGTTCATTTCCTGGGTTTTTTAACTAATTAAATCGCGATCAACTTTGGGGAAACATCATAAGAGACCCTTGTTGTTGAGAATGATCCAAAAAACCTAAAAAACGGTTTTTCACGCGAAAAAATTGATTTTTTTATGTGTCAGAAAGTTGTTTAAACACCTTCGTATTTGTTTTTAGGAGACCATTTTGCATCAGACTAAAAACAACTCGTAATAATTTTGCTATCGGAAGCGAAGCTCCTGCCTAGATAGACTACTAACTTAGAGCTTGTACCTTCAACCTGCAATGCACAAATTCGTATTTGCTATCACTTTAGGCTACCAAGTCTTAGCATTTTGCATCAAGTAAAAATCATTGCCCTCTGTTTCTAGCCTAGCCACGATTTTGAGCATGAAGGAATTTTCCGATACAAGGTCTAAATTTTGAACTACGTTACGGAAACGTCATGATGCTAGTTGTGTGAGAATTAGACTCTAACATAAATACATTTTTAAAAAAACAAAAACCCTCAAAAGAAAATTAACTAAAAAGCATGAAATAATATTTTGCTACAATTAAATATTTTTTATGAAGTCGGTGCCAAGCGAAAGTGAAAATATTTTGTGAGGTACTTAAGACTTCGCAACTTCGCTGTTCAAATTGGCACCGACCATAAAAAGTATTTAATTGTAGCAAAATATTATTTCATCTTTTTAGTTAATTTTCTTTTGAATCGGTTTTTGTGTTTTTAAAAATGTATTTATTTTACAATTTTCAGTGATGCAATGTCTGTAATTGTTAATGATTTATCCTACAGCTGTAACATTCTATTAACATTTTTTTAACCATCCTTCATAACAATATTTGTACTCCGCCCTGTATGCAGTGCACAAATCTCGATATAATTACATTGGACGTTATATTTTAACCATCTTGCATAGAAAATCTTATGGACCAAAGAGAGAGATAGGGTAATAGTGAGGACAGGGGCTATTTCACTCGGTTGGGAGCTGCTTCCAATGAAATGCGCTTAGCATGTTGTTCATTGGCTGCATCCAACTACCAAGTAAAATAGCCTGTTCCTGTCTCTATTGCCCTCTATTTCTAGCCTAGCCACGATTTTGAGCATTGCAGGCTATTTCCCGAAGGTACATGCTCTAAGCTTATTAAAACTGAACTGACGTTACTGAAACTGAGTCATGATGTCTAATTGTGTGAGCATTAGGCTCTAACAAAAGTACTCGATACTTTGAAGTATCGCTACTTTTGTTTCGATACATTTACGAGTGCTATAATTTTTTTTCGATACTACTCATGACTACAGTAGCGATATTTTCTATTAGATACCGTGTCTCTACTCATAACCCAGGTTATTTCAATCTTGAAGTCAATACAACATAATTGTTATTGTTTGTTGTATAAAATAATTGAACATGCAAGCTTTCCAAGCTTAGAATTACGTTTTTTAGTCACCGTTAATGCTTATTTATATAACAGTCACGTGCAACTGCAAACAAGTTCCCATTCAACAATGTAAGCAACAGTTCGTTAAAAATTGCTAGAAAACTCACAGGAAGCTCTTAATGTTTCCTGATAAATTTCATGAACAAAATCAATAAAAAAATGTTATAAGCTAATCTAGCGTATGTATAACAATTGCAATAATCTAACAGTAACAATTTAAAATAAGTGGTAAACTCGTCGGTTTACTTCCATGCTGTTCTTGACGAACAGCAATCGTTCTTTCCAATCGATGCGTTATCAAGGTTAATGACGCATCCAAGAAAACGATAGTAATTGTATACCGTTCTAACTATATTTATTGTAAAACCTTGTTCAGTGTTAACAACCGCTTATTTAACTCAGGATGTGACAAACAAAAGAATGCAAGTGTAAATGAATATTCCTGTGGAGGTGCTTTTGTATAATAATTTAGAAGTTCTTTGGCGAAAGCTACAGAGAAAATGGTTTTGAGTACAACATAAAAAAAATTGAAATAATTTAAAAATGGGTTTTTGATCAATCTGATCAATGCATATTTCAAGAAGATCCAAAATAGCATGTCTTATTTTAACATTTTGTAATCTCCACAACTTTGAAGCTATAACATCAGAAAACTATTGTAGATATCGAAAATCAAAAAAACTGTCCGACTAACACCAATATTTTAAATTAGAAATGAAAATTGGGCCAAAAACTTGTTAAGGATATTTTAGGGTAATTGTTAACAGAAATCATATTTTTTGTAAATGATAAATTTAAAAAAAAATGTTAAATAGCAAAGTTGTAGGTAATAAAAATGTCTACAACTTTTGTATTTACATTTTTTTCACATAACGTCAAAAAGTATGTGAAAAATTAAAAAAAAAACAAGTTTTGGTTTTTTTATTTCTTTTACAAAATATTTTTTTTTCGCGAAATTTGGGGAAAACCTACGTTTTTATGTCCCAAACACACTGTAATTTTTTTTATTTAAAATATTTATTTTTTCACTTTATTTTGACTTGATATCGAAAAGTAACCCTAATTTTGAATCGAAAATTCTCAGGTCAAAATATTTGACAATGTAAAAAAATATATACATAACTATGGTAAACGTTCTCAGAAAATTAAGTTAAAAAAGTTAATATTTAGTAAGACAATGTTTTGAGAAAGTTTAGAATTTCCTTTAAATTATATACATAGATTCCTATTTACTGCTATTTTAAGATTATACTTACATACCTGACTAACCTACGGAAAATTTTAGCACATTAAAAGGTATTTCATAGAGAACTGTGGAAGGCTTGAAGGGCTGGGCTTTACTAGTTAATTTTAGGATGCGAGATTCTTTCGTTTTTTTTTTGCATTTTCTGAGAATATTTACCAAAGTAATGTATATCCTTTTTACACCATCAGAAGCAAGAGATTTCAAAGAACAAAAAAGCAGATATTTCGATATAAGAATTTTCGATTGAAAATTAGGGTGCTTTTTCGATATTAAGTCAAAATAAGGTGAAAAAATAAACATTTTAAATCAAAAACATTACAGTGTGTTTGGGACATAAAAAGGTAAGTTTTCACCGAATTTCGTGAAAAAAACATGTTTTTGGAAAAGATAAAAATAAAAAACCAAAAACTTCTTTTTTTAATTTTTCACATACATTTTGAGGTTATGTGAAAAAAATGTAAACACAAAAGCTGTAGATATTTTTTCTACCTACAACTTTGCCATTTAACTTTTTTCCATAGGACTTGTACTTTTGCCGGAAATCGAGATGAACCGTTTTTTACTATTTAGTTTTTTAGTTGTTGTATTCCCTTCCTTTTCCAATAGGTTTCAGCATACTATATTTTTTTGGTTTCAAAAATTATCGACCCTTGTATATTACAAGTGAATCCCAAAAAGATGAATATATATGCATAGGAAGGGAAAACCCACTTGAGGACTTAGATCTAGACCGGGACAACATTAGAAGCTGTAAGGAGTGCCTTCTAAAAGAAAAAAGGTAATAGGACTACTGAACTGCTATGGCAAAAGAAGTTCATAGTAGTAGTGATAGGTATAATCGAATGATATTAAAAATTGATTATTACAACTCGAATGATTTTAATAATCGAATGATCACTCGAATTACCCATCACGTGTACGTTTATGATTCTAACGATTCTTCCTTGTTTTACTCTCAAATCCTTAACCTTTGCAACGTGTTAGCGGTTGCCCTATGTGTGTGTGAACATTTAAATTTACATATAACTTGCTATTCAATTTCTCCTAAATATTAATTTCACCAACATACTACACAAATTAATTTGTAAAGGAATTGTTACTAATAATTTCAAAGAACAATATAATGTTACAATTCTACATTAACAGCCAGTTCCTTCAATTACTTCGCACTGTAATAATCCGTACCCTGAAAATACAGTATATACATATTTCTTATGCCGAATGTAAGACGTAAACAAGCCACTGCATAAAAGCGTGAATAAACGAAAGTGCCTTGATATATGAATGCCGATTGGCAGAAAAGCACATCTCGATTCGCAAAGAAATCATTTGAATTATATATAGTATCGAGTATCGTTTGTATCTCGTCCTCGGCGCTCATTGTGGTCGCTCGTTACTTGGTCAATGTTTCGAATTAAATAATCCATTATTTTTCACTCGAATACTTTGATTCGATAACCGGAATTCTCGAGTGATCTCCATAATCGAATAATAGATTATATTTCATTCGAATGATCTCATAACTAGTTCATAGTAGAAACCAAACGAGAGATTATTGTACACTATGTTAAGGTGTAATAATTGTAAGGTCAAAACCATAGAAACAATAAAAAACATTACGATACTAACTTTTCGAGATTTTTCAATCCATTTTTAGTGTGATTTCTATCCTAGGAATCACTGGGAAACGGCGTTACACACAGTACGACTCCCGATTTGGAGTCTCTGTGAGCTAAATTTTCCTGAAACCCCTAGAAACACATTTCGCGATAAAATAATAAAAAAACATGTAATGTATTTGTCGACGCGAGATGTAAAGATCGATATCTAGGATTTTCGAGTAAACTAGCACAGAGAGATTTCGAATCTGGAGCCGTTCAGTGTAATTGCTCTACGTGCTAGTTTCTCCGAAAATCCTAGATGTCGGTCTTTACATCTCTCGTCTAAAATTTACCGTTATGTATCAAATATACAAATAAGTGTTCGAGAGGACATTCTATTGCGGGAAACGCAACTGATGAATGTTCCTGACCAGAAACAATATATCTTATATATTGTCGAAGAGAGTATTCAATATCTAAAGTATTATTGAAATGAATATTTGAAGATCGGAATAAGAAGACACTCCCAAAATCTTAGAATGGATATATACAAAAAATAATTTGGTCAAGTGCGAGTTGGACTCACATACTACTTCAAGATTCGCTTGATTTTTATAAGAATACATTTGTATTTAGTTTTCTAATTTGGCCCCCAAAATGTAACATTAGAGTTTTATTTTGCTAATAAACTTTCAGGGAAGCCTTTTATAATCTCCTGTCTGAATTTTGAGGCTCTATAAATTGGAATATAAAGGGCAAAATTTAAATAGTGTAGTTTCAAAAATGGGAATTAAGTCGATGTTTAATATTTTTGCTAATATCTTTTAAACAAATGATTCAAAAATATGATATATTTGTAATTCACATAATGAGCCTTTTATTTGATATATTACATGATACGTTCGAAAATTGAATTTTTATTTTCCACTTAATTGTATAATTTGTCCCTAAAATTACTATGGAGGTTTTCTAATATTTTTTCTTATAAATTTTAAGTAAGCCCCAGTACCCCTAATTATTTTCAAAATTTTAGGTAGTATGGTTTCGGAAATAAAGCGAGAAATGAGAATTTTTTATATCTTTATGTTAATATCTTGTAAACAATTAATTTTAAATAATTTAATTATTATTATTTCTTCATATTTTTGCTGTAAATAAAAAAATTTAGGTCTTATAGTTTGGGGAATAAAGGGGGGAATGGGTAATTTTTTAATATTTTTTTAATATATTTTAAAATATTTATTTAAAAAATATATATTTGTATTAGTTATAATGAGCCCTGTGATTGGATATATTATATGATCCGTTACAAACAAGTTTAATTTTTTATTTTCCATTTAATTCTATAATTTGCCCCCCCCCAAATGAATATTAGGGGTTTCTCCTTATTTTTCCAGTAAAGTTCAGGTGAAATTTTACAGCTTATGGTTTCGGAGATAAGGGGGGGAATGAGTAATTTTTTTTATATTTTTGTTAATATCTTTTAATTTATTTATTTTAAAAATATGAAAAAAATATATTTGTGTTCGTCATAATGAGCCCTTTTATCTGATATATAACATGATGCGTTGGAAACAATTTTAATTTTATATTTTCCATTTAATTCTGTAATTTGCCCTCCAAAATTAAAAGTAGAGGTTTCCCCTTATTTTTCCAGTAAACTTCAGATCAGACTCTAGACCTCTATTTTTTTTTTCAAAACTTTAAGTTTTATAGTTTCAGAGAGTTTCAGATCCTGTAAAGTTCGGGCAACGTTCTATATTTCCTATTTTTTCAAAATTTTAGCTTAGTAGTTTCGGAGATCAGGGGGGGAACCGTCGATTTTTTTAGTTTTTCCCCCCAGAAGTACCCCTAAAATCAAAATTTCTTCTTTTGCGTATGTACGGGTCACCAAACTACACATTCCTTCCAGTAGTTTAGGAGAAAATGGCTGTGATGTGACAGAGGCAGAAATCCGGAGTGATATTATAAGGCTATACTGTATATACGAAACCCTAAAAACAAAAAAGGACGGCGCAATATGGATACAAGAGGATTACCAAAGCAAGTCAGAGCATAATAGACATTGACTGCGTCTGTGGCCTTAGATAAAAAACTGACCGTATAACTCCCAACCCTCACAGATATTACCAAACCTCCTAGCTCTTTATACATAAAATCAAGCCAACTGTAAATAGTGTAAATGAATTACACAATCTTTAAAATGAGCATCAAAATGCAATTTCCGTAATACAAATTCTGTAATGTTACGACTATTCAATTCCAAGTGAATGCTTGTCTAACAAATACCGTTTCAAAGACAGTAAACTCATTTGATTTAAAGGCGACTTCCTAACCCAAATTCAGTAGGAGAAGAACGTTTTATCACCCACATTGGCTATAAACCTCCTCAATGTACACACCTTCGCGAACATTTATTCTCCAGGCCGACGTTAAAACTTGCAACGTAACAAAGTAAACACTAACATATCAAAGTGATGTAACAGAAATGTTTGCTTCCGATAAAAAAATAAACAATGTGCTACTTCGGCAAAATTTATTTTTATAGGCCAAGAGAAATATCGTAAAATACTTTACTTTGATTACTCAGAAATTTTATGTGTATTATTAATCGAAAAAATTGTTGAGTAATTAATGGTCAAGGTTAGTTTCATTGTTTTGACGATTGCTGTCTTATATTTGAACAATTTTTGAAGTGCGACATTTTTAATATCGAAATCGATTGAAAATTATTTCAGACACTTCGTTGCGTGATAAGTGATAGCTTATTTAGATATCTTCATGTAATTTGTTTATTATAGATATAAATTGCTTTTTGTAAATTAGTCAACTCAATCAAAGGCCCATTCAAAAAGTTCATTCACCAATAAATACTTTTTAAACATACCATTACCAAACTGTTGTTGATCTGAAGTGATTAATATCATTAATACGAGGGTGAATCAAATATGAACCGGACTTTTCTGTTTCTCGCCCTGTAGGTAATTCGAGTGGTGTGACGTCTCGATATATGTTAGGTAGGGATGTTAAGAAGAGGGGAGTTCGTCGGTTTGGCGAGGCGTAGACGATGCGCTGTTAGTAGCATCATGTCAGAGCAAGAGGTGCATACGTCTGTTGCGCAACGTGTTGTTATCAAATTTTTGGCGCGGGAGGGCGTTAGACCGTCTGAAATTTGCGTCGACTATCTGCACAGTTCGGCAATGAAACACTTTCAAGGACCCAAGTGTACGACTGGCACAAAAAGTTTTCAGATGGCCGAGAGACAGTGGAAAATGAGCCTCATGCACGCCGTCCCACGACAAGCATCCATGAGGCGAATATCTACGCAATTCGTGAGCTGATTGAAGGTGACCGCCATCTTACAGTATTGGCAATTGCTGAACACGTTGGAATATCATACGGGAGTGCTCAATCAACCATTTCAGATGAGTTGGGTTACCGAAAAGTGTGTGCAAGATGAGTTCCTCGCCTTCTAAGGGAAGATCAGAAAGAAAACCGTCTTGCCGTATGTGAAAGGCTATTAGCAAGATATCGAGCAGAGGGGGATGAGTTTTTGAGACATATTGTCACCTGTGATGAGACATGGGTGCATCATTATACCCCGAAGTCCAAACGTGCAAGCATGGAGTGGCGAAAACCTGGAGAGGCAGCACCGCGGAAAGCCAAGACCCGTCTTTCTGCAGGGAAAATTCTTGCAACAGTTTTTTGGGATTCGAAAGGCGTACTGCTGATCGATTTTCTGCACGAACGCCGTACAATTCATGCTGAGTATTACTGCGAACTACTCCAACAAGTGAAACTTGCCTATCGGCAAAAGAGGCGGGATATGTCTATCCGAAGTGTGATTCTGTTGCATGACAACGCTCGGCCACATACAGCTGCACTGACTCAAGGAAAATTGAACAAAATGCATTGGGAAACCCTTGAACACCCGCTTTACAGTCCTGATTTGTCGCCATGTGACTACCACATGTTGGGGCCACTTAAAGAAGAACTGGGAGGCCACCACTTTGAGGACAACGAAGGTGTAGAAACGTTTGTGCGCAATTGGTTATCGACAAGACCAGTTTCATTCTTTGAGAAAGGTATTAAAAAACTTCCGATTCGGTGGGGAAAATGTATACATAAGAGAGGAGACTATGTAGAAAAATAATATGTATTAAAATTTGTATTGATCATACCAATAAAATTTTTAAAACAAAAGTCCGGTTCATATTTGATTCACCCTCGTAATATCTCGACCGTCATATTTCCCAGTCTAAGGTGAGTAGATTCGGAGAAAAATTACGTCAATTTGGAATACTCAAAGATCTTCTCAAACTTGGGAGACCAAATTGAATTACTACAAGAAATTGGGTAAATTCTTAAATGTTGAGGCAAGCTGGTGATAATGATGTAAGTAAAACGTATGTATTGGTAATTTTCAGAAAAGAGAAATGCCATCATATAAAATTAAACTGATCCAGGAACTAAATGACGATGATCTGATCGTAGATCGGAATTTTGTGAAATGGTAACGAATAGATGCCAAAGGAATCTGATGTTTCTCGAAAATATCCTTTTCTCGATGAAAAAATATTTACCCTACATGGCATGGCTAGTCGGTATTGGAGTATGTGGAATCCTCACTGGATGAGGGAAGGTCACACTTAGTATCCTATTTAAGTGAACCATAATAAATAATTGATGGATCAGTAGACGTGGAGAATGGCCACCTCGTTCTCGCGATCTGA
The DNA here is from genome assembly GCA_034190945.1 of Octodonta nipae. NCBI lineage: Eukaryota > Metazoa > Arthropoda > Insecta > Coleoptera > Chrysomelidae > Octodonta > Octodonta nipae. Next base: position 21,459,576 of record CM067217.1, read on the forward strand.
CTACACTAGATTGTATTTTGTGATACTATTTAAAATCAGATTCCTACAAGAGTAAACCAACTAATATTGATGATTTAAAACAATTAATAAAACAGAAATTAAAAACTATCCAAACGTTTTCGAAGAATTTCAACATCGTCTATTTTTTTTTCTCAAGAAATAAACGGTGCCCAGTTGTGCATATGACTTAAGACTGTAATTATTGTACATATTGTTAATTACTTCAACCTTTATTTCTTTCTATGGCATCATTATTTTACAAATTACATAACTGAAAATTGATTTTTCTTATCACAAACGTAAAAAAATCAAGAAGTCTTACATTGCTGAATACAGATTGCGAAACCCTTTTAAACTCGACATCACAAGCTACCCCTTTTCATGTCAATGTTTTATAGGGGTAGTTATTACCCGTGGGGGTTAAAGCCAGGTATTACTCTGATTACTCAGAAATTTTATGTGTTTGATTAATCGAAAAAAATGTTGAGTAATTAATGGTCAAGGTTAGCTTCATTGTTTTGACGATTGCTGTTATTATATTTAAACAATTTTTGAAGTACAACATTTTTAATATCGAAATCGATTGAAAATTATTTCAGTCACTTCGTTGCGTGATACAGTGATAGCGTTTTTAGATGTATTCATGTAATTTGTTTATTATAGTTATAAATTGCTTTTTGTAAATTAGTCAACTCAAGTAAAAGTTCATTTACCAATAAAAACTTCAACAAAAATCAGATTTTAGTGAAATCCGATATTTTTAAATATACCATTGCCATACTGTTGTTGTTCTGAAGTGATTATCATTAATAATATCTTGACCGTTATATTTCCCAGTCTGTTTTGGTTTACTCCATTATAATGACAGCTTCGCTGTTGAAACGTGCGTCGAGTGCAAAAATAAAAGTTTGGTGTTAGGATACAAAACTTGTGTTTATACATCTGTGATACACCAAAAGTTCCACAATTTTTCCAGGCCTTTCATTAGCTTATGTTTTTTCGTTTGAAAATGATACGAACATAGTCATCTGTTATACGTATCTATTCAAGTGAGTGACAGAAAATACAGTAAATAGTTTGTGTTTGATCATCATGAAAATAGAAAATTCAGTGGACTTAAACATTTGAGAATACAGAATATACAAATTGGAAGTTTTCTTAAATAACCAATTAATTCTTGATCATAATGAATTGACTCGGCCGATACTTGGTGGAAATTCATCTATATATAAATAAGCAAAAACAAAACGGTTCGGTACCATTTTCTCCTGTCTCTCAACCAATTGTCTTTATTTTTGTTTTGTTTAGTAGCTACTGACGAGATTCAGTGCAGAATGCTGAAATTTAGTTATAATATTTGTTCATTCATTAAATAAAATATAATAAAAAACATTATTTATGTCCATACTGTCAATGCCAAACAGATAACAGTAACAGTGTCGCCAGATTGCTTGGAGAGAAAATCGTAAGATGGATTGACTCTAATGTGAAAGACGAATTAAATTAAACTAAAAAGTAACAAATTTTGACCCGTTCCTAAAGTTATTCTACATCGTCATGCTATTGAAATAGAACCCAGAAAAATGTATACTACATGATAATGCCCCATTCATTGGAACATCGCAAGTTTGCAACTTTCATTGCTTTGTAAATTATAGTTTGTAAACTAAAATAACAATTATACTGCAATTGATGAATTTATTTCTGATAATATTTTGTTAGTTTTAATGTTATACTTTCAATTTAAAGATTCATTTATTATTTACCGTATAAACTTTATATATTTTGAATAAGATTACAGAAAATGCGAATTAATGTACTGACTGTAATATTCAAGAGAAATCTGGCAGCCCTGAATTCATGACTTTCTTTGATATAGAGTCTTGATTTAAATTTTGACATTTCATAATATTATTTGGCGTAAGATTATTATAGCACTATGATAAAGGTAAATTGTTAATTCAATGTGTAAAGTTCAAGATTTCATTCACTGCGAAAAGTTTTAACAAATGTATTACTTATTTATCATTAATTAACAGCAGGTGCATTATATTTCTTTCTATACAAAACAAAAATAGTCATTACTTACTATGTGTTTCATTTAATTTAAGATTGTAGTTGAAGGTTTATTAATATGTACATATGTTTTGTAATTATTTGGAATGTAATAGTAGGAATAACACCTTTATACAAACTTTTGTGTTGGTTGCTTTCATTTTCTGCTTACGAGCTGAAATCTTTAACTGTAAAATGCCAGAATGAAGTTTCTATTTCCACAATTTTGGAAATTGCGATTGTAGTCTTATCAGTTAATTATTATACCTAGTGGTCGCCCAGTGGTCAAAATTCGGCCCTATTTCATCAAATTGTGAACATTGAGGTTCGTTTGTCAAAAGTACATGTCTATCAGTTAATTATTCATTCTTGATCACCATAGATTACCATTGAAACTAAATTGTGGAAAAATGCGTTAAAATTAAGAGTTAATTATTTCCATCAACTTCCCTTAAGTACTTGAAAACAGGGCCGTAGCCCAAAATAACATACTTTTTCAATTTCCGTAAACTATCTAACTCTCCCACGTATAAATTGACACAATTAAGGTTACAAATCCGAAATATCAACTATTGCCCCACATATGTAAAATAATATTTCCTGCATATTTTCTCCATGAATGGCCGCCGATGATGATTGCTCAAGAGAGACGGATCGGTGCCGCGCCGTTAGCCGGGTTTCTCGCCGCGTGTATTTTCACGAAACGTTTTCATAATAACGTTCTATAAAAATGGCAGTGAAAGCTTTTGCATTCTTTTTGTTGTTCTCTATCGTTGGCTCGATCGTCCTTGGATGTAACAGAAAATTATCAGTTAATATCTGTTACCAGATACGATTGAGGTGAAGCAACAATCGAACCGCGTAAACTACACCGAAAATAATGGTATAATGTATGGTTTGTCCTTTCAGATGAAAAAAAAATTAACAGGAAGTAATCAGCGAATCCATCAGCTTCGTGTTGTAATAATGCGATTTGTGTATTCGACAATGACAGATAGGTTTACGATGAATTGGTTTCATCCTTCATCTTGAGATTTAACAATAAAATTACATAAAATACATTTAAAAAGAAAACGTTATAAATCTTGTAATTCTAATAGCAGGCATTTATTAAATCTGTACGTACAACATTATCAAGTTTTCAAATAAGAAATTAAGAGAGAAACAAAAGACATCTGATCAGGTAACTAGAAAACGGAGAGACTGATGCATATTATGCCACATTGAACAATTCAATACTAATTGTCAATGTATTGCTCAAAAAAAATACTTCAACCCCTTCAGAGTATATCCGGTGAGGCCTAAGACATCGGTTTTAGATATATATCAGCAAATAAAAAAGAATCCAAGGTGTTTTTTGAGTTTTTTTGCTAATTAACAGCTTTATTCAATTTATTGCTAAAAAATTGCTCAAAACTCCTTCTAACGAACAGTGTCCGATGTAGCTAAAGAATTATTTAAGCTCATTTTTGCAAAAAATCTACAGGTGTTTTGACTGTTTTGTCTTGAAGAAGGTATATAGCATAACACCGAAAAAGTGTTGTTAACAAATTTTTATTCCTCAATTAGGTAAACATACGCAATTTTGACCGATTTTGTAACTTCTCAACAACTGAATTAAAAGTTTCAGTGTCAAGTGTGACTGAATTATTTGCAAAAATTACCTAAATAACTGATCAGAATCATAACTTCATGACTTTAAAGGTTTTCGAGCAGATTTTCTTTCGAAGGCGTATTATTTTACGTGGAATTAACAATGATCCAATTTTAAGACAAATTAATTTTACCACCATCTATAAGGAACATAGTAATTAACCGACTTCCAAAAAGGAGGAGGTTATCAATTCGTCGCGTATTTTTTCGCTTTTTTTTTGTATGTATGTTACCTGATTTCTTCTCCTGTGGTGCACCGTTTTGAACGAATATGGCTTCTACTTCTTGTTTAATAGCGTATATATCCGGATTGGTGAAACTTCAAATTTTGGAAAATAATTCTATTGGTAAAGTGATAAAATTTGTGAATGAACACATGCGTGCATGGAAATCGACCAATATCCCTAATATTTTAGTCGATTTTTCGATAACTCCTTATGGATGTGTATAGTTTTTTAACGTTTAATCTATTAAGGAAGATCCTTAGGTAATCTCATATACTTTTCTGCGACGTGCAACTTGCAGTTTTGCAGAAAATCGCCGAAAATTCCAAAATTCTTATCAAAAATTTCATCGAAATGACATAACGGACATTTCCTCATAAATATTTTAATTCCAACGTAATAGTGCGGTAATTTTAGGCACTGGAAGTTTTAATTGCGAATTTGAAAATTTTCTATGTACATTTCAAGCATTTAGGTAGTAAAGCATAGTATTTTCGACTCCTTAAATCAATGAGTACCAAGCTCGTTTTGTTTGTATACCAGGCAAATACCTATTTATATGCAAATTTTTCCATTATGCGAAGACGGTGCATTTGGTTGTCACATTCTCCCGGCCTAATAGAAAATTCAGTGACAACACATATCAAACTTTAAACTGGTGCTTGGTGGCTTATAGACAGGGTGTTTAGTTATAGCAAACAAAATCACAAAGTAAAGTGGTAGAAGGAGTTGCATTTATATGAAGATTGAAATATAGGACGGACTAGAATGATAGTGGTCCGTAGGCAGTCGTATATACAGGATGGTTGGAATATAGGGTGGACTGGACGTTTGGTGGTATAAAAATGTTGAAAAAAATGTGAAATTAAAATTATATAGGGTGATTAAAAAACTGTTATATGATGTGGACATAAGCAAATCATATACAGGATGGTTGAAATATATGCTGGGGTTGAATTATATTTATACAGTGTGATTAAAAAATTATTTATTTTATAGCCCATAAGAAGTTGCATAAAGTGTGGAGAGGAATTAATGTTACACAGGGCGATAACATAAAATGTTAAAAAGGAAATAATTTATGGGGTAGCCCACAAGGAGTTATATAATACTATGGTTGAAATATAGGATGAATTCTACTCCGTGCTATAGTTTACAGAAGGCAGCTAACAAATTTATGCTTGTCCGTGGGCAGTCGTTGGAGTGGAATTATCTAGTTATACAGGGTTGTCAAAAAAAGTTGAAAAAAGGTTACATGGCGTAGTCCATAAGGCATAAATATATTTTGGACTTATTAAGTCAACGTGTACTAGTACATTTTGTTCGTAAATATTTACCTGTCAATTTAAATGATAAAGGATCATTGTGTAATGTTGAGGCTTTCGATGTTACCTGGTTCTGTCTATTAAGGTTATACATACAAAATAAAAAATAAAGAATGAAAACTACCTGAGTTCAAAAAAAAACTAAAAAGTTGAAAATAAAACATTTTTAAAAAAATATATAACCGACTTCTACCTATAACTAAAAAGCTAAAAATAATTATAACAAAATACAACCATAGCAAATAAATAACACATTCAATGTTGTTAGGTACCTACCCAGGAAGTAAAAAATGTAAAGATTAAAAGGTGCTCATTCTGTACAAATTAATTACCTACCAATCGTTTATAGTATATTTTTGAAGTCGGGCCAAGCAACAATCAAGTTTGATGAATTAGTACATAACTAGGCAATGAAGGATTTTAGATTTGCTTGTCACCGACTTCAAAAATATACTAGATTGGTAGGTTTAATGTTTACATTTTTTACTTCCTGGGTAGGTACCTAACAACATTGAATGTGTTATTTATTTGCTATAGTTGTATTTTGTTATAATTATTTTTAGCTTTTTAGTTATAGGTAGAAGTCGGTTATATATTTTTTTAAAAATGTTTTATATCAAATATTTGAGTAGTTTCCTTAATCGATTAATTTTCTTTTGGTTTTGTTTTAATGTATATAAATTCAGTTTGAAATTCTGTATTTGAACATTTGTCATTTTTTTAAACGTTTTTCGAATAGAAACATAAATTAGTATTTTTGTAGATGTTTATGTACACATTATTATTAACTGTTTAGAATTTCATGTTATGAATTTATTGTTCTTTGATATAATATATGTAACTACACAAGCTAATATTTATCTTATGTTCTATAACAAACCTCCATGATTTTTATATTATAATGCTTCATTTTTGTACATTTTCTGTATTACATTTATATATGAATAATGAATGAGTGACTAGACCTGAAAATACTTTTATTTCATTCAATGAGAACAAAAATGTTACCTTTCCTGATTTACTCTAATCTATTTTCAAAATTTTCCTCTTTCTCTGCCTCAAAAATATTGTAAGTAGTAAAATTAAGGGAAGGAATTTCTCTCCACCAGTAAATTTACCTGATTCCGAAATATCAAAATTCAGGCTTCCAAACTGAATATACATCCAAAAAAATAAAACCAAAAAAAAATGTTCACAGGATTGTACTGAAATATTTGATAATTAATATGTTCCTTTCAGATGGTTGAAAAATTAAAATAGCGCAAAATGGGATCATTGTAAACTTAAAGTAAAATCAGAGGGCCTCGAAAAAATCACATTTGCGAGAAAAGCCGTGAAATTGAGATTCTTACCTCGTAAAAAGAATCACTATAAACGATTAAAAAAAGCGCATTTTTACAGTTTTATTCAAATTACTCAATAACTAATTATCCAATCGGCTAGATGAACCTATAATTTAGTAGCTATTGATAATATTAAATTAAATAAGCTTACCTTTAATACCAAAACACTTCATTCAGCTGCTAAAAAGGTACAAAAATTGCCAAAAGTGTGATTATTGCATCGTTTAACACCCCGTATAATTAATTAAGGAATAAAAATTTGTTAACAACAGTTTTTATTTGTTATGCTATATACATTCTTCTAGAAAAACCAATCAAACACTTGCGTGGAATTTTTTGCAAACGAAAATACCAACTTCCTTGGAGTTGCCACACTGGACAATTCATATCGCCAAATCAAAACTATTGGTAATTACTTTTATGTTTTTTTGTGGAATTACACCACAATAGAAATAAAACTACTTATATTGCAGGAATACCAAACGTTTCAAAGTCTATTCTGACTTCGTTGTCAATGGCTTTATATTTATTGATGTGATTGCAAAATGAAAATTTGATTTATGACATTTAAAATTGACATTAGAAAATTTGTTGTTTTTAGATATACAGGTAGCACAAAAAATTCTAAAGATCATGAATTATAGTTAACCAGCTTTCAAATTAGAAGAATTTGAAAGTGTTGTCTTTAGAATCTATAAGTGGCGTTCCTAGTACGACTTTGTTATAAGATAGCGCATTCGCCAAAAATGCGATCAAAGAATTATATTGTTTCAGTGATCGCATTAACGTCATAAGGGAAAACCTAGGAAAAACCTTATGAACTATCCCGATATTGGGTTGTTCAAAAGGAGGTTACCATTAATAATTTCTTCCTTAATTGTCGGTAACCAGATACGATTAAATTATACAGAAGTAGCAGCGATACAATCGTCTTCATTCAAAAGAATTAATTAAGGCAGATTCTTAAGGAAGAAATTATTAATGGTAACCTCTTTTGAACAACCCAATATCGGGATAGTTCATAAGGTTTTTCCTAGGTTTTCCCTTATGACGTTAATGGGATCACTGAAACAATAGAATTCTTTGATCGCATTTTTGGCGAATGCATTATAACAAAGTCGTACCTAGGAACGCCACTTATAAATTCTAAAGACAACTCTTTCAAATTCTTTTAATTTGAAAGCTGGTTAACTATAATTCATGATCTTTAGAGTTTTTTGTGCTACCTGTATTTCTAAAAACAACAAATTTTCTAATGTCAATTTTAAATGTCATAAATCAAATTTTCATTTTGCAATCACATCAATAAATATAAAGCCATTGACAACGATGTCAGAATAGACTTTGAACCGTTTGGTATTCCTGCAATATACGTAGTTTTATTTCTATTGTGGTGTAATTCCCCAAAAAAACATAAAAGTAATCAAGAATATGCCACAAACAACGTTTAGAAGACTATTGGTAATTAGTTGTATTGCACCAACAGTACACTATGTGGTTTAAAACTTAAACCACATCGCTTCTAGCTATCTCTCAAAACGCTGTTTTTCGCGACGTATTTTACTGCTAATTAATTCATAACTTATTCCTAAAAATGTCCCATCCGTTTGAGAAACAGATATAGCTTCAGACTTTTACCACATCGGAGTAGACTCATTTTTTATTGGTAAGAAAGAGCGAATTTATTGCTCATAAAGTACATTGCTCCAACTCATTTCTTAAATCTTACATAATCCGACACGGATAAAAATAAATTAAAGGAAGAATACGGGAATTTAGCGTAGTCCCTTATTAACTAACTAATAACTAAGCCTAAAATTTGGAAAAATGAAACATAGTCTCAACAAATGTTTACAGGAAAACCTACACGGTCCTAAGATTCATTTGGAGAGCCTGCTAATGATTAAAAATAGTGAAAACATCATCAATAATTCCCTTACTTTTTCCAAAATAATGCCGAAAATTACAAAACTAAATAGGGAACATAATGCCTCACTTATAATGTACATGAAAACCTAAACCAAAATCCAAGGTTAATTTTGCGGAGCAAATAAAAATTGAAAAATTAAATTTTATAATTTCATCAAAATTTTTTGATTTGACTTCTAGATAGGTGCTCTGATTATCTTTGTTGAAAATTTGATTGTATTGTAGTCTATTTTGTATCCTGTATAGAGATCATGTTGAAAAAGGACATAAGTATGTTTCGTTTATTCTTGATATTTACTTATGTTCTAATGCTCTTATCGAAATCCACCGGTTAGTACTTCTTACATATGATTTGTGTTAAGTTCCTCACGATATACTACCTAAATAATCCATTGAATATCGGTTTTACATTGTTTTCTTAATTGAGAACAACTTTTGCTACTACCAATGATGGACGGAATGAAAGCTGGAGAGACGTAACTAATGGACTAGGCTATAATCGCAGTAGCCGTCCAGCCTAGACTCATATCCGAGGACTAGTAGATGCAGCTACCAAACCCTCATCTGAACCAGATATATCCCTCGCAAGTAGTCTTGTACCAATTTTGTGTTGTCGCATCGTTCATTTGGTTTGTTTTAGCCTTTAATTGCAGTTTTTAATTGTCACATTGGCGTGTCGCACCGCCCGCATCGCGCAAATCGCGTTCACGTGGGTCACAGCCTAAGGCTACAATCGCTCGAATCAATTTTCCAGTAAGGACAAAATGTATTATTTTAAGTCTTTGATAGTTTGCAGCTGTCACTTTGACCTAACGCACCGCCCGCAACGCGCAAATCGCGTTTTCGTGGGACACGGCCTTAAGCTGGCGATTCGCTCCGCGACCGCGACTGGAGATCGAGACAGAGACAGTAGACCGCGATCGGTGCTTGTCATATAGTTCACGCAAGCGACAGAGACCAGAGACCGAGACGCGAGACCGGAGACAAAGAACGGTCGCTAGCACGGACAAGCGGTGTCTCGTGACACGCTCGAAATACTCGTGTGTTTATATAAAAATGACTGTTTTTTCTGAAGAAGATTGTGAATAGCTGATTGAAACGAACAGGCATCATTGTCCGCTATGCAGTGCACAACTAGACTCCTACAGAGACGAAAATTTAAGTGATAATATTTGTACAAATGAAATCAAATACAAATATAGGTAAAAGGAGAATTGTAGAACATAATACAAGGCTGCCGACACATTTTTTATTTAGATTTGTAATAATATAGAAACAAATCACAGTATTTAATGACACATTACAACACGACTAATTTCATCAAAAGACTACGATACTGAATGGATAATAATAAGCAATAGCTTTGGTTGCGGTCTCGGTCTCAACCCACAGTACATGCAGAAGAGACCGAGACATTTGTAGCCGTCTCCGTTCTCTGTCTCTGGTCTCGGTCTCCGGTCTCGCCAGCTTTACATTTCCCCGGCTAATATAACATTTAGGCTCTGTTGCTCTTAGGTGCCTCCAATAATTTTATACCAATATACTCAGCTGCGAACATGTTTCCAATCCTACTAATTATCGCATTCTACAAATTTCTCGACCTTTTAGTACACAATAGAACACACGATCTCATTGACAGAGTGAACCAAACAAGCCAAGCCGGATTTTGAAGTGGCAGAAAGGTTCTGGCTTTTACATCTTACATCGAAGAAGGGTTCCAAAAAGGAATGAAAACTTCAGTGACGGTAGCAGACCTATGCAGTCTATGACACCGTGTGGCTTGACGCCTTAATGTTCAAATTGAAAACAGTAATATCTTGTAGGTATAAAGATGACGAATCTGCTAGAGAATATTTAAAAAAGTAACAGTGGTGGAGCTGACTACTTCTAAAAATGGTTTACATCAAGGTTCAATTTTGGCCCCGGCCCTTTTTAACTAATATATAAGTGACATGTCTTGCACCTCTATCTACTGCTTTTAACCTAAACCTCAATCACTAGCTGTAATGCTGTCTCTGTGCTAAGTTGCTTTCTAAATCCTGATTGGTGTTCTGTTAACAGATTATATTTCCTCATATATGCCATAAAGATTCATATACTACCGTTTTCCGCAACATTTTCCATGACTGGAAGTGTATTGATGAAGTCACTACATTTTGTACTCTCCCTATATTTTAGTGATAAAATGATGTTTTTAAGTGTTTTTAGACTATTATTCGGTTTTCTGTTTTCCACTATGTAGTCATTTCTTATGGGTATTCTTTCAATTTGTTCTGCACTGTTCTAAATAATTATTACGACTATTTGCCACATCATCTGGAATAAAAACATCTTCATCGCCACATTGGAAGGATTCAATTTTTTTAGTGTTATATGTGAAAATTCTGAATTGTTTTCGGATACATATTAATTTTAATTTTCTAATAAATAGTACCCCTCCATTCTTATGGGAAAATTAGCGGAAAATCGAATGATTACAACACTGGCTCCTAGAGACTTCATTCTAAAAGCATAAATGTTTTCAGTTAACTGGTATGAATATAAACCAATTAACTAAGGACCTTGAAAAAAATTGAAAAACCAATATAAAGACAAGTATCAACCGGCTAGAAAACCGTGACTACTCCGAAGAACCAATATTATTATAATGACAATGAAGTAAGAAAAATTAAGATTCTGAAACAGATATTAACAAAACTAAAAATCCAACCATAATATTTCTAATTATAAATAAGTAATCAGTTTTTGATATTGCATATTTCTATTCTCCTAAAAATCAATAAAACCCTATTTTTAACCTAAAGTAACAGGTTTACTCATAACCAGCTCAATTAATTAACAAAATACTATTGAACCTTCAAAGGTAACTCTAATTAAATGAGTCTTTTATGGAACCCTTTTATTTTAGACCACAATAAACATAAATATCATGCTCCTTTGTTCTTAAATTCGCATTCCCATCCCCAGAGACATTCTAAAATTTAAAAAACGAAAACTTTCAAATCACCTTGAAACAAAATGACTAAGCGATTATCTCAAAAGAGGAAACTCTTACCTTTTTGTTCACCTTCTTGCACAGGTCGAGCTGCATCCAGGTTAATTTCGTGGGCGCTGCAGTTTTGAAATCAAAGAATCAAAATAGTCAACATCAACACAGCACCGTTCGTCACATAACACCCAAATGTCACAAATATGAATTAAACTGAGGGTAAAACGCGTTAATGATGCGATTTTCGCTTGAGTTTCAATTCAAAATTGAGTTTTTTGTGCGAGACTGACCGTTTTGTTTACTTTTGATTAGAATGAAACTATCACATTCACAACATTCATCACCTCGCAGCCTCGCACGAACTGAATCGTTGGGCCGACAAAGAACACGACGAGCCTGAATCGGTAAATACGGTTCGATGACGTAGTGACAGGAGACCCCCAGAATGCCAGGTTGTCGGATCGTTTGAAAAAAGGGTCTTTTGCAAAGAAATTGTCCAACAGAAAAAGAAAGAATTTCTCAAAATAACTGAAATGGTGAGAATTTACAGAGTGACGAAATAGCTATGAAACTCCATAAAAGAATATCTTACATGAAGTGTTCAAATAAAATAACAATTACCTTTTGAAAAAAGCATTAAATCTGCTTTCATTTCATTTTGTATTTAACAAGACATGGTGTTTAATCTTTAGATAATCTTAATTTACAATCACAGTTCAAAACCTCTTTTTACTATTTTATGACTAATTCACCAAAAATGTATATACAAAACTGCAATTAATCACAAGTCTATATAATAATGCTTTAATAGCTGTCTATAATATAAATTATTCCTAGCACCAAAAACGGGAACGCCTTATTAAAGAAGGTTTTTTTTGTCTCAAATGAAAATTTAGAAAATTCGACTGAACAGATTTTACACTTTTAGCCATGGATTTACAAAACTGTGGAAAGTACACATGGGCGTAGCTAGGAATTATTCCCAGTGAGACAGACCACAGCTCAACAACCACAACAAGCTACCGGTTGTTTAATCATATGACGTTCGCCAGATTTTTAGGAGGAGCCCCCCCCCCAGAAGCATGAAATTTTCCGCCCCCCGGAAGCACATGTCTGGATCCGCTCCTGACCTGACAAATAAAGTTTACAGCTGATATTACCATTTACTGCTGAGCATTTAGATTATTATATATTCAAATTTTATTTGAAAATAAGTTTTCTGATTACTTACGTTACATTTTGTTACTCAAAATAACTTAACAATTGTACTTATTCCATTAGTTTTCAAAATACATTAACGCATTGGATACAAAGAAATATTTTACAAAATTTAAAAATTAGGGTTTTTATTTTTAGGGTTCCATACATTCAATATAATCCTTATAAAATCACTCCTGATCTGTCCGTCTGTCACATCACAGCAATTTTGTCCTAAACTACTGGACGGAAAAGTTTGAAATTTGATACAAATGCAGAGTTTGGGGACCCGATTATTAGTAGAGACATGTCCTAAATGCAGAAATTCTTATTTTTCTGATAGGAAATTTTACAAATATCGACTATTCCCGCTCTATCCTCAAAACTATTGAGCCTAAATGTTGGAAAAATAGGGAGTATTGGACGTTGCCCAGAGTTTACAGCAAAAATAAGAAGAAACCCCTAACATTAATTTCGGGGGCAAATTATAGAATTGAATGAAAGAAATTTAATTTTTCAGTTAATCACGTAATGTATCAAATGAAAAGGTTCATTCTGAGAAACACAAATATTTTAAATATAATTAATTTAAAAGATATCAACAAAAATTTAACCCCCTCCCCCTTATTTCCGAAATTTTAAGACCTAAAATATTGTTAAACTTTATAGGAGAAATAGGAAGACACCTAATATTAATTTTGGGGGGCAAATTATGAAATGAAATGGAATATAAAAAACTTTTTTCAAACGGTTCATGTAATATTTCAAATAAAAGGGAATACATATCTATTTTTTCATTAAAAATAAATTGTTTTATAGATATTACCAGAAATATTTAAAAAATCACCATTTCCCCCCCCCTTTATTTCCGAAACTATAGAACCTAAAATTTTCACAACTTTAAAAAAATAAATATAGGGTTTTACTTGAACTTTACAGGTAAAATAAGAAGAAAGCTCTTATATTAGTTTTGGGAGCCAGATTACAGACTGAAATGAATTTTTTTTCAAATGCATGCATGTTTTACATCAATTTCACGAATACAACTATATTTTTTCAAATTTTTAAAATAATTTGTTAATACAAAAATACAAATTTCCACACATTCCCTCCTATCCTAACTACAGAGCCTAAACTAAAATTTACAATAAAATAAAACATAAATTCTAACATTAATTTATAAACTAAAATGGAAAATAAAACATTACTTCATTCATATTATGTATTAAATGGAAAGAGTCGTCATAAAAATACAAATATATTTTATTTGTATTTTTAAAATAAATTGTTAGATTTAATAATTTATTATTTACAACTCTATATCTCCCAAAATATTGAGCCTAAAATTCAGACAAAAATACTAGATGATTAGATAGTGCTTCACTGAAAGTTTATTGGTAAAATAAAGCGAAAATCCGAATCTTAATTTTGGGGGCCAACTTAGAAAATTAAAAGAATATGTTTATAAAAATCAAGCGCATCATATAGATCAAATAAAAAGTTTTTATTTTGTATAAATATAAAAAGTTTATGTTAAAAGATATTAAGGAAAACATAAAAAATCCACTTATTACCTACTTGTCTGATACTGGAAAATTAGAAAAAATATATATGATTTACCCACAGTATAGCAAGCCTCGAAGGTGGTACGGAACCCTTAATATGGAAGTTGAACCCGCATTTGAACAAGTTATTTGATTATCTTTTTTAATAAAACATTATTTAAACTGTACCTGTTGACAAAATGAGCTCTAGTAAGAAGACTATAGCTAAGGTTGGTCTGTAATGACAGTCCCAGTTCTACGACTTTTCTGAACAGGGAAGAAACTTGATGTGACGCCTTTCTTCTCCAATGGTTAAAATAAATTATATTATGACGTAAGTTGCGACATATCTCAAATACAATTGTCAAACAATTTAATTATAGATTTTAGAATTGTGCTTTTTTTCATAGTTTCTTTGCCATTGACAACGGGGTCCGAGCTAGAACCCAAAACGTTTGGAAATATACATTAATGTCGTGATTTGTTGTGTCATTTCCCAAAAAAATGCTTAAACATTGACAGTTTGATGTGTTTTAAAAATGTTTTATATCATAAAATGTCATTTTTTTACTATCTGAAGATAAACGTGTACGTGTACGTCGAATATATTGCCAGCTTAGTGAATTTGAAAGAGGTCGACTTATTAGTTTAGGGGAGGCGAGTTTTCATTCTGTGAAATCGCTAACTGCACGAACAGAAATCCAACTACTGTTATGATTTGATAATACCCAAAATTGGAGTAGGCACCGGACGTCGAACGGGCACCAATGAAGTTCATGATAGACGTCTAAGACTTATGGCCTTTAGAAACCTATTTTCGACAACTCAAAATTTGGCTGAGTGGTTAGGAAAATAAAGCCATCTTGTAAGTGCCCGAACGGTGTATCGCCGTATATGGTCTTTTGGACTGCAGCATTCTCGACCCCATCTTGCGCTACCTCCGACCGCTAAGCATCGGCGGCAACAACTACAGTGGTTTAGAGAATGACAATACTGGAATGTGGAATGGCATCAGGTCGTATGCTCTGTTGAATCTCGATTATGCTTGGGTGGACATGATGGCCGAAGAACGGTTAGACGACGTCGAGGAAAAAGACGGCAATCTCAATGTGATGTTGAACGACATCTACACCTACACCGAACAGTAGTATGGGGTGCTATTGCACAAGAAAGTCAGCTTTAGTCTTTGTTCGAGGTAACATGACAGGGCAACGCTATCTTCAGGAAGTAATGGAGCCGTATGTAGGTACTCCCTTACCTTACTCGGTTCATGGATCCCATATTTTAAAAAGATTATGTTCGGCCTCATGTTGCCCGAATTAGTTTAAACTTTTTTGACGAGACACATGTGAATCTGTTGCTGGGCCGCCGAAATCCTCGGATCTTTCGCCCATAGAACATTTTTGTGACATGATGGGTAGAAGAATCGGATATTTACCCCAACACCCACGGACTTTGGAGATTCTAAGACATGAAACACAGGTAGCTTGGAATAGTATTGCTTAAGAAGAAATAAACCACTTTATTGAATCAATGCCTAGACGTGTTAGGGCCTGTAGATAACCCCGATGGACAAACACATTATTAATAAACTCAATAATCAAAAAATTTAAACTCATTGGTACTTTTTGTTCAAATTTTAATAATTTTCTCTTTACTAATATCATCCATGTTTTAATAAAACAATATAAAATTAAAACTTCTCCTTCTGGGTGTTGCGATTTCTTTGTCAGTGAGTATATATATCTGCCGACTCTCAGTATGTTTATCCTGTGGACTAAAAACGACAAGAGCATTTATCTACATTCGTTCTGTTTCTGCAGCAGCAATTTTTATCATATGACAGGCTATATACTCATTGAGAAGTGGTCGCCAGATCGTGCGATGATCGGCAAACCGCGTATACAAATTAATTACCATCGCTCAAGCGTACCACCGTGATCGCTCAAAGCAATCGCGCTAGTAGTCCTGTAGTTGTTGTTTAGTCGAGGACTACTAGTTGTTGTTCAGTGACATAAAACAT
The DNA here is from genome assembly GCA_034190945.1 of Octodonta nipae. Classification (NCBI taxonomy): domain Eukaryota; kingdom Metazoa; phylum Arthropoda; class Insecta; order Coleoptera; family Chrysomelidae; genus Octodonta; species Octodonta nipae. Next base: position 21,475,858 of record CM067217.1, read on the forward strand.
TTTTAAAAATATATAACCGACTTCTACCTATAACTAAAGAGCTAAAAATAATTATAACAGAATACAACTCTAGCAAATAAATAACATATTCGATGTTGTTAGGTACCTACCCAGGAAGTAAAAAATGTAAACATTAAAAGGTGCTCATTCTGTACAAATTAATTACCTACCAATCTAGTATATTTTTGAAGCCGGTGCCAAGCAAATCTAAAATCCTTCATTGCGTACTTATTTATTAATTCATCAAACTTGATTGTTGCTTGGCACCGACTTCAAAAATATACTAGATTGGTAGGTAATTAATTTGTACAGAATGAGCACCTTTTAATGTTTACATTTTTTACTTCCTGTGTAGGTACCTAACAACATTGAATGTGTTATTTATTTGCTAGAGTTGTATTTTGTTATAATTATTTTTAGCTTTTTAGTTATAGCTAGAAGTCGGTTATATATTTTTAATGTTTTATTTTCAACTTTTTAGTTTTTTTTTAACTCAGGTAGTTTTCATTCTTTATTTTTTATTTTGTATGTATAACCTTAATAGACAGAACCAGGTAACATTGAAAGCCTCAACATTACACAATGATACTTTCTCATTTAAATTGACAGGTAAATCTTTACGAACAAAATGTACTAGTACGCGTTGACTGAATAAGCCCAAAATGTATTTATGCCTTATGGACTACGCCCTGTAACCTTTTTTCAAATTTTTTGACAACCCTGTATAACTATAGATAATTCCACTCCAACCTATGTACCAACCATCCTGTACATACGACTGCATAAATTTGTTAGCTGCCTTCTGTAAAGTATAGGACGGAGTAGAATCGATCCCATATTTACGGAGTCAAATCCGTCCTTTATTTCAACCATAGTATATAACTACTTGTGGGCTACCCCATAAATTATTTCATTTTTAACATTTTATATTATCGCCCTGTGTAACATTAATTTCTCTCCACACTTTATGCAACTTCTTATGGGCTATAAAAGAAATAATTTTTTAATCACACTGTATAAATATAATAAAATTTATAAATATAATTCCAGCATATATTTCAACCATCCTGTATATGATTTGCTTATGTCCACATCATATGACAGTTTTTTAATCACCCTGTATAATTTTAATTTCACATTTTTTTCCAACATTTTTATACCACCAAACGTCCAGTCCACCCTATATTCCAACCATCCTGTATATACGGCTGCCTACGGACCACTATCATTCTAGTCCGTCCTATATTTCAATCTTCATATAAATGCAACTCCTACCACTTTACTTTGTGATTTTGTTTGCTATAACTAAACACCCTGTCTATAAACCCACCAAATAGCAGTTTAAAGTTTGACATGTGTTGTCACTGAATTTTCTATTAGGCCGGGAGAATGTGACAACCAAATGCACCGTCTTCGCAAAATGGAAAAATTTGCATTTAAATAGGTATTTGCCTGGTATACAAACAAAACGAGCTTGGTACTCATTGATTTAAGGAGCCGAAAATACTATGCTTTACTACCTATATGCTTGAGATGTACATAGAAAATTTTCAAATTTGCAATTAAAGCTTCCAATGCCTAAAATTACCGCACTATTACGTCGGAATTAAAATATTTATGAGGAAATGTCCGTTATGTCATTTCGATGAAATTTTTGATAAGAATTTTGGAATTTTCGGCGATTTTTTGCAAAACTGCCAGTTGCACGTGGCAGAAAAGTATATGGGATCACCTAAGGATCTTCCTTAATAGATTAAACGTTAAAAACCTATACACATCCATAAGGAGTTATCGAAAAATCGACTAAAATATTAGGGATATTGGTCGATTTTCATGCACGCATGTGTTCATTCACAAATTTTATCACTTTATCAATAGAATTCTTTTCCATAATTTGAAGTTTCACCAATCCGGATATATACTAAACAAAACCATATTCATTGAAAACGGTGCACCACAGGAGAAGAAATCAGGTAACATACATACAAAAAAAAGCGAAAAAATACGCGACGAATTGATAACCTTCTCCTTTTTGGATGTCGGTTAAAAATGGCTTCATTTTCATTTTAAAATGGGCTTCTTTTGCTAGATGGGAACTTGTATGTTTCTATTTCCCAAATTCAACAAGCAAGTGTAAGGAAGAAAAAAACAATCAATTCAATTTAAGTCTTGTGGAAGAAACGTGGAGAATTCTCCTCTACGCCGAATTGCGAAGCCCAGAGAGTGTATTTTATCAATATCTAAGGATGTCAACTGCAACTTTTAATTATGTTAGCAAGGCTATTAGACCTGATTGCAGTCACACTAGGTTTTCCCACTTATTTTCTCCCGCACTCGTTCACCTGGAATCACTTTTTTCAACTAGCTGATTGTCCGACCAAATCAAACTTGTTTGAAGTTCAGAGACGCGACCGTCGTTCACACGAAACGCTACAAGTGAATTAGGATAACTCTAAACTAACACGACGAAAGCTATGCGGCAGTTACAAAACACAAGGGAAGTGCATACCGAAACTTGACTGGGGTTCCAGAGCCTACCCAACACATGAGTTTACATTAGAGCTTCCTACCTGACTCCGATGGCGATCCGTTTTGGTTGGATCGCGACCAGATTCAGGTTCTCTCTCTCTCTCTCTCTCCCTCGTTTGTGGCTTTCCGTTTCCATTTCAGATTTTTCATAGCAGTGGCAATTGTAAATACATTAAAATTAAAAATTGAATAAAAATGTTTAAGATGTTTTTAATAAAATAGGTTTCTTTCACCTGTCTCAAGCATAAGTTCAATATACCAATGGTCCTCCGGAAGTTGATGTCTCTATATTTCCACAAAATCATATCGTGTAAAAAAACTCTCATTATTTTAAAATAGTTCACAAATAGAAGTCATTACAACAACTTCTAAATAGATAAAGTAAGTGCAAAAATAAGCAATTTTGTTTGGAAATTGGCGGGTAGTATGGACCGGTCTTATGCCGGTGGCGCTACCACTCAAGTCCGGTCAAGTCCAGTAAAGTTTTGTGTGCGCATGTAGCCCAGATCATTTACGAAAATACGGGACCAAATTAATCACAAATAAACCGCGAAAAATCGGTAACAATTTAGTTTTGTACCTTTTACACAAAATTCACCTATGAAACCGTGTTTACTACTATGGTCAATGTTAAAGAGAAATGAAAAAACCTACAAAATGAGCTACTATAAGCTGTACTTCGTTAATTGGTTTCTGAGATAATGGAATCTTTACCCAAAATTCCAAAAACATAAATAATCGCTTATATATTTTTTTATTTTATAGCTAAAACATTCTTATTAACTAAAGAGATAAATCTTCTCTTATCTAAGTCATGTTGTAAAAATAAATACTGTAGCCCCGGATATTTTTTGCAAAATTTCAGTCAATTCTATGGAAGACATATCTTATTGAAAGGTCATATTACCTCACCGGATGACCCTATCATTATGAATAAACCACCGTTGGAAAGTAGAAGAGATGATCTTGAGACCCATCATCTCACTTTTTTAAAATTTAAAGCACAAATACATATAAGTATTGAAAACATTTGCCCATTCCGTATCAATTTTTCTGACGAGTATATTTGAAAAATTGCTAAGGGATGGTACCTGTGTAATTATATCCTTATAATAAATAATCTTTATATATTTTAATTTTAAGCAGACATATATTTGTATTTCTGGGATAACATGGATTTATGTAATAAATTTAGCAAAATAGAATACCTAAACTCCATTTAGCCACAAATGATAATGACGAAGCAATCATAATAAGAAAATGCGAAGGCTGTTGAAATCGATTTTTCCATTTCTAAATGTTTCAATGAAAGATCAAAACATATATATCTAAATAAATTTGGCTTCTCATTAATTAGTATTTATTAATAAAAAAATTCGTAACAGGAATCTGAATTGGACAACATAAAAATTGCGTTGTTAACTAATAGAATATTACCATTTTTTCCCTATTATTAACTAATATCAATTTGTATCAGCATTTCATTTTTATATAATAATAAAATATAAAATGTACTGAAACTGTAAACAAAGGAATAATAGGTTCCTTTAAATGTGTCTACTTAAAATTAAAATTTGCATTAAGATTATTTATTATAAGGATATAGTTACACAGGTACCAACTCTTAGCATTTTTTCGAATGGGAATGGCTAAATCTTTCAGTATTTAATATGTAATTATACTTTCCATTGGTGGTTTATTCATAATGATAAGGTCATCCGGTGAGGTTATATGGCCTTTCAAAAAATATGTCTTCCATAGGATTGACTGACATTTTGCAAAAACTACCGGGGCGACAGTATTTATTTTTAGAACATGAATTGGGTATGAGAAGATCTACCCTTTCAGTTAATAATTATGCTATAAAAAACATACAAGCGATTATTTATTTTTTGAAATTTCGGGTAAAGATTCCATTCTCTAAGAAACCAATTAATGAAATTGAGCGTATAGTAGCTCATTTTGTAGGTTTTTCATTTCTCTTCAACATTGTCCCTAGTAGCAAACACGGTTTCATAGGTGGATTTTGAGTAAAATTTAAAAAACTAAATTGTTACCGATTTTTCGCGTTTTTTTTTTTGTTACAAACAAAAACGCATCGGTAAAAAATGTTGAATTTTATGTCAGTTAGTCGTCATGTTTTATCATTAGAACATATTGATGTTGGTTTTGTTCTACTATTAATTTTGTCACCAAAAGGTCTTTTTCATCGTAAATTACCTGAGCTAATGGTACATCACACTATTACATCTTTTAACCAAATAGGATAGGTTAGTAGATGTTTAAACTTGACTCCGTCATCACTTGTTGACGCGACCTAAACCCCAGCATGGAGGACTACATAATTACACCTAGGGGTCATCGTTTCCTAGGATGTGACCTTTTTGAAAGACAAACGCTTCGGAGAGGGAATGAGAGCGCAGTAATTTTTCCCCGTACCTATGGTCTAGAAAAATCAACTGAGGATCTCGTCGACAGCAAATCTGAATTTGGAACCAATAAATTTAACAATAATTCTGATTAACAACCTAATGTATAATGTATTAAATCCTAATTAGTGTAATGCAGAATGTAAACACGTTGAAATTTGGCAACAATGAAAAATACCAACGGTAAACAAACTGAACTGGCGCCTTCACCATTATACAACATATGTAACATTTTCTATTAAAATATTCATGAATAATATTTGCGTATTAAAAGTGCATAGCTGTTTAGCCACTTCAATATGATGTCATCCCATACTGGAAAAAAATGAGAAAAATTAATTCCGATGGAATTGATAGAAATTGTATAACGAATAGGCGTATATTTACCATTTGCTCCTAAGCATTTTCTAAGTTATATTTCTTTAAAATCTACACTTTTTTATTTATTCATGCTCATGTTTTTATAACTCTATTTAATTTTGTTGTTTCATTTGGTTTTTGTGCTCTATTTTGCACATGTAGATACTACCACACTAACTTTTTTAGAGTTCCGTACATTCAATGAAAGGAAAAACCCGAAATTTATTATCACTAAACAGTTTTTATGACCTGTTTAGGGTTACATACCATAAATGAAGGAATTCTGATTTTGAAAAAGTACTTCTGGGGAGAAATATTGAGAATATAGGAGTCACCTTAACAGGAAAATAAAACAAAAATCCTAATAGTATTTTGAAGGGAGAGGCAAATTGTTAATTGAAATTTTTTTTTGAATATTTTTCATGCAATATATCAAATGAAATAGCTTGTTATGACATAATATAGTTTGAAGACGCGAGATGTAAGACCGACATCTAGGATTTTCAAGAGAATCAGTACACAGAGGTTCCGAATCTAGAGCCGTTCCGTGTAATTGCTGTTCTCCCTTAACTCCTAGGACAGAATGTCACGATAACATTTTCAGGTTACTTCACCTGTCAGAGATATTGAATACTCTCTTCGAGGTGTCATTCCTTTGTACGCAAGACAATATATATTACGTATAAATATAATATATATTGTTTCTGGTCGGGAACCTTCATCAGTTGCGCTTCCCACAATTGAATGTCCTCTCAAACACTTCTTTATGCATTTGATGCATTTCGTTAAATTTGAAGACGCGAGATGTAAGACCGACATCTAGGATTTTCAAGAGAATCAGTACACAGAGGTTCCGAATCTGGAGCCGTTCCGTGTAATTGCCGTTCTCCCTTAACTCCTAGGACAGAATGTCACGATAAATTTTTCAGGTTACTTCACCTGTCAGAGATATTGAATACTCTCTTCGAGGTGTCATTCCTTTGTACGCAAGACAATATTATATTATATATAAATATAATATATATTGTTTCTGGTCGGGAACCTTCTTCAGTTGCGCTTCCCACAATTGAATGTCCTCTCTCTCTCTCTCTTTGTATTGTTTATACGGGGCATATGGATAAGTTATCCTTTACCCTCTTATTGTGCATTTGTGTCTTGACTTTTGATACTTTTTTTAGGCAATTACTGCCGTGCCTTTGTTTAGCCCTCCGTGAGGGCTAATTTGGGTCTTTTTATTCCCCTGCCGTTGTCTGGGTTGTATTGTAAAACTGCTCTTAGTTCTTGGTTTGGATGTACGAGGTATTTGGTGATGAGCGCTTCATTTGGTTTTTTGATTGCTTTCAGAATGATATCTACTTTGAGTTCTTTCCTTATGTGTGTGTTTCGAATGTACCATGGTGATTTAGTGATTCTTCTAAGTATTTTGTTTTGTATTGTCTCCAATTTGTTGATGTGAATTGTTGCCGCTTGTCCCCATGCTGTTGACGAGTAAAGAATTATCGGAAGGATGCAGGTCTTATAGAGTGTTAGTTCTGGTCTTCTTTTATTATCCATTTAGTTGCGTGTTGTTGACTATTGTGCTAATAAATTGATTATAAGCTTTTTGGAGGTTGGCTATTGTGTTACTGTGACTGGTGTTGTTTGTCTTGGCTGTTTGTGCGTATGAGATTCCTGGCTGTACGCGTGCGTGACGTTGTATTAGTGTTGGTTGACTTGATGGTCTTTTCGGGTAAAGTTTGCATCCTCTGTAGTTTGCAGGGTGGGCCTCCTTACAGTTGGCACAAGTGGCATTAATGTTTCGGGGTTTTTCGCAGTTTTGGTAATAGTGTTCTTGTCCGCATTTGACACATTTAGGTTGGAGTTGACAACGAGATTGGTGGTGGCCGAAGCCCCGGCATCTGTGACACTGGCTCGCTTGGTTGCTGCTTTTCTGTGGTTCTACTTTGATTTTTATATATTGAAGATCTGTGATGTTATAAATATTTTTACTTTTTTCTGTCTTTGGTAGCTCTACAAGTATTAATGGCATATATATATTATCACCGGTGTCAGTCTTTCGGTATAATCTTGAGATATTTAAAAGTTCGAAGTTCATTGCTTTGAGTTCTTCTTTTACTAGATCGCAATCCACTTCTACTGGAACTCCGCGGATTACCACTCTCAGTGTTCTTTCATCTGGTCTTTTGAATGTGAAGTACTCAGTCTTATCCTGGTCTAGCATTTGAGTTAATTTTCTGTGATCGTCGATTTCTTTTGGATATATTTTGATACCGTTTTTGGTATTTTCTACTGGATGAATTTTGATATTGGCCTGATTGATTTTGCTTTTCAAATGTATCCACATGCCTTTATTAGCTACCGTGATTGGGGGTACTTTTTTGTCAATTTGTTGTTGATTGGCTGGTTGGTCGTTTTGTTTAGGTTTTGGCAGGATATTTATTTTTAATGGAGGTGGTGTAACATCCATTGCATTGTCTTCTGGCGATGGAATACTGTTTGCCGATGTTGAGGGTATAGTTGGATTGTCAATCTTCATTCGTTTTTTCTGCGATTGGGTTATTGAGACATCAGAATCATTATCATTTTCATTTTCTAATCTGTAGTTGAGCATTTTAACCAATTGTTTAAAAATTTCTATAATTGTTTCTCTCTCGGAGTTAGTAATGAAGTCCATTAGGTACCTGTTTTACTTTGTCCGTGGTGGATTCATCATCTTTTTGTTCACGACTGGCTGGATTCTTCCTGTTTGTACCTGACATTTTTGATTTAGTATTGGCACTGGTTTTTGTCATTATTTCACTAATCACTAATTCGCGTTTATTGTCTGTTTCCAATGTTTGTTCTAACGGCGTGCGGTCGGTCGCACGCCGTGCTTTGTTTTGGTTATCACTAACACTGGCGATTTTATAATTGCGAATTCGGCAAATAATAAAATTGTCTCTTTATCGTAAAATAAGCTTTTATATAAATGCACTTAAAAAAAATTACGAATGTCCTCTCGAACACTTCTTTATGCATTTGATGCATTTCGTTCAATTTGAAGACGCTAGATGTAAGACCGACATCTAGGATTTTCAAGAGAATCAGTACACAGAGGTTCCGAATCTGGAGCCGTTCCGTGTAACTGCTGTTCTCCCTTAACTCCTAGGACAGAATGTCACGATAACATTTTTCAGGTTACTTCACCTGTCAGAGATATTGAATACTCTCTTCGAAGAGTCATTCCTTTGTACGCAATTTAAAATATATATATATATATATATATATATATATATATATATATATATATTGTTTCTGGTTGGGAACCGCCAACGTGTATAGAACTCAATTGGCCTAGCGTGTTAGAACTTGCGATCACTCGCGACCACTTGCCGCACTTCGGAACATTGTCGGTTTTTCGGCACGAATGAAAGGCGGCAATAGTGTTCACATGTTTGTTTTGGCCATGTGCATTGGTTTTCGACAAATTTGCCAAACGTCGAGGCAGTACCACGTGCCTTGTATTAATAGACCAATCAATAGAGCAAAAATTAACTGATAATGTGTAATCAGGATACCGACTGTGCCATCACATTAACAGATTCCTAGAGATATTTTGCTATGTTTTCCACTCACAACTATGGTTTTTTACTTTGTTATAAACAACTGAAGCAAGAAAATTACCACATAAACTAATCTCAATGGTGTCAACAGGTCAATTGTAAAGCATGAAAATACCAATTAAATGAGCCCAGGCTCGATCCGATTGGATCATTAGTAACAGGGAAAAACAAAAAATACTGAAAAATGTAGCATTTTTAAAAAAAATCTAATTTCATCACTTTAGAAGCTGTAGAACTGGGCTTGTAGGAACTGATAGTAATTTACATCTATTTTATGTATACCAAAACCAGGAGCTACCGGTTTATTAGTTTTTGAACAATTGTGATATAAATTCTGTTCACTATTTTTGCATTGTGCCCGCATGCGTCATAGATAGTCAAATTTCAATTTTGAAAAAAGTTGTTGAAAGTAGAGGTGTTATTCTACAAAGCCTCTATTCTCATTTTTCACTAAATGTCTGTGAAATATCTGAAAAATGTTAGCAATCATGACAAAAAATGGGCGAGCGTATGAATGTATCCAAGGAGTGGGGGAAACACGGTTGTTGAGGGGAAGCGTAAAATAATATATAGTAGAGGCACATACATAGATCGTTTTAATATTTAAAATCCTCACAAGTAAGAATTTTTCTAATTGCCGCTCTTTCGATGTTCCCTACACCCAAAATCCACAAATTAAAGCAAAAACATTTCCGAGAAACCATTTACATATAAATATGTATATTAATATACAAACAGTTCTCATTTGATATAATAAAATCGAACAAATCACTCTGTATAGAAGTTTTTTTAGCGATTAGATTCTTTCACCATCTGTCAGAGTGACAGTTACTATCGATAATAATTATTGTCAGCAGTTCCCCTCAACAACCGTGTTCCCCCCACTACTCGAACACATTCATAGCTAACCAAATGTTGGTCATTTTTGCTGACAATGGGTGCGTTCAGCAGATACAAACTGTTGTCAACGTTTGCTTACGCAGCACAAAACATGAAACGTTAGCAAACGTTCACAACAGTTTGTATCTGCTGAACTCACCCATTTTTCGTATATTTCACACACATTTAATGAAAAATGAAAATAGAGGCGTTGTAGAATGATACCTCTACTTTCAACATCTCTATTATGATTTGATATTTGACGATCCATGTCGTATGGAGACACACTGCAAGAATAGTGGACTAAAAAATTCAGATCGCAATTATTGAAAAACTAATATACCGATAGCGCCTAGTTTAGTCACGCATAAGGTAGATATCAATTACTATCAGTTCCCACAAGCCCAGTTCTACAACTTCGATAGTGACGGAGTTATGATAATATAAAGAAACCAGCTAAATTTTCCAGAATTTTTTGTTTTTTCCTGTTACTAAAGATCTTATCGGATCGATCCTGGGCTCATTTCATTGGTATTCCCATGCTTTACAATTCACCTGTTGACACAACATGCAACGAAATAAAAACGCAATTTTCTTGTTTCAATTGTTTATAATAAGATAAAAAAAAATAGTTGCGAGTGGACAAGGTAGCAAAATATCACTACAAATCATTCTTAATGTGATGGCCAGGCAGTATCCCGATAGTATTTTTTGCACGAAAAAATCTCTATTGATTGGTCTATAATTTGATTACGCTCGCGTTGGCCTAAGCTCGGCCAACGTGTATTGCATGCATCACAGATGGTATATGTAACCCTGAGTACGAGTCTAACCAATGGAGGCTCCAGCCAAAGATCTCAGGGGGAGCACTAGAATGCCATCAGAGTATATCGATGAATTAACATCCAAATTTGGGGGGGCACCAGAAAAATAAATCGTGTATATACGTTATATACGTGCGATGTATATGTGTGCATATATAAACTTGGTAGTCTGGGGCTGCCAATGTGTCCATCTCGCATTTGGCCAAAGTACATCTTCCTTTTTCTTTATTTTTGGAAATGTATTTTTTAATAAAATGTCGAATAACACCAAATTGTCTGATCTGAAACTAATACTCTTTAATACTGTTACCTTAGGATCCAACAGTTTAATCAAAATATCAATAATATACAGGATATTTGGTTTGAAGCAGGTTACTACAGAGCTGACTGATCACGATGATATATTTTACATAAAAAAATCGTAATGTAATTCATGATTATCTTAAAGTAATGGTTTTCTTTCAATTTCCTTAAACAATATTACCAAATAAATGGGACATTTAGAATATTTGTAAAAAGGTGACTGTCACGGTACCCCCGGCAGATGTGAAACATTTAAGTTACTACAAGAACTTAGAATTAATAAAAACCAATATACCTTTGTCATTGTTAGTTTCAACTAATATCACCTACCTCTTGCGTTGTGGACTAAAAAATAAACCGCTTGTTAACATGGGTAAACACGTTTCTAACCTCACCTGAGCAAATAAAACTAAACAGTAATAAAATGGAAAATGTAATAATATATTAACAAATAAATTGCTAATATTTGGTTTGAAACGGTAGATTGTGTTTCCTAAACCAAAACGTTGGGCATCCATATTTCTTTTTGATAGCTTATTCGTCACTGTTACTCATATTTCGATTAAATAATATCAGTGATTCGATTTTTTATGCACTTAAAAACAATAATATGCTAACGGTAAAGGTGTTAAGTATAATCTAGTCCGATAGAAATAGTACGCAGCTTATACAGAGAAACAATAAAACGTGTGTATATGCGGGCACACATATACAAGGGAATCCTGATGATGGCATCAGAGCGTCATGCCGTGACGGCAAACCAGTCGATTTTAGTGCCAAGGCGCGCCAGTAGATGTTTCGCATCAAAACGAAACTCCTTAGAATGTTGCGGCACTTGCATCCACGGTGGAAATTTGAGATTACAATAAACTTTTTATTTGCAGCCCCCAAAAAACTTGCCACTGTCAATCTAAATGGTGCAAAACAACAGAAACACGTAATAAAACAAATTATGTCAAAACTCTCCATCTTTATTATTGATTGCTATCACACGAATTCATCATAACTAAAATATATTTCTGAAGTAAAAAAGCTTTTGTTTAAATAACAGTTGAGTACGAGACAATTTAGGAAATATTTAAACTAAAAATTACATATATTTTTTTTCTTCGCCGATGCAAGCGAACTAAGGAACTTATAAATAAAACTTTATAATAAAAAATATTTCCCTGTTATTTTCAATACTGTGATGCTTAGAAAATAAATATAAAATTGGAGGAAATTAAAATCAAATTGTAAAAATTGAAAATAAAACCCAATTAAAAAATTCAAATGCGTTTTCTAGGAATTTTGCCGAATATAATCATGTTCATTTATTTTTCTATCAATTTGATAAAAAAGAGAGTACTTCCTATCGATCCTGATTAAGTTTTTTTTCAAATTTCCAATGATTTTTCGAACATTTGAAAAGAAACAAAACAATAATACAAACAGCAAGAAAGATATTAAGACAAAATCCTTTTTCCTAATTTGTAAAATTAAACTGAAAAAAACTACAAACATCAGTCTTTCAAAAAACCAACCTCCATATCCTTATCAATTTAGGATTGACCAACAACTGGGTTTTATTTATTCCAATATAACATTTTTATGGAAGAGCTATTTCTCAATGCGTACAATACAGGTAGGTATAGAATATTTTATCTCTCTACTTTTTGTGATTTCAACAAATTATTTACAATCATTTTTATCAGTTTGGATAACAAACTAATGGCTACTCACTAGATAGAGTGTTGTCTAATTCGATATTTGTACTCTGTTTATATCAAAATAGTTGACTAATAATAAACGGAGTTGCTTGTGAGAACCAAAATAAGAACAACTATATGTCATGATTTTCCAATAATGGGAATTGATTTGAACAAAATTTGGTCCAATTCTATACAGAAAAATAAGAAAATTCTAACAAATTCAGTTTGTATGAAATGTAGATTTTATCCTGATAGGTAGTTAATATCATAAATGCATAAGAGACAAGACATTTTGTGAAAATGAGATACAAAAATTATATAACAACTGTTTGATCATGATATGAGCATTAATGAAAAAAAAAAACAAGTACTCGTGTAACTAAAATCGGCTATTGCTCATCAACCTATATAAAAAAACTTAATTCAGAAGTGGGATCTGAATTCAATCATACAGAGGAATCCCACTGCTGATATGAACAAATTAATTGATTTATTGAATATTTTATAAACAATGATGATTCTTGTATAATTTTCTACAACCTGCCTTAATAAAAATTATAAAAAAAACATAAAATGTTACAAAACTAATTATTATCTATTCAAAATGCAAAAACTGATTAAAACCAAGAGAATCTATGAAGAGCAATCACAAAAAATTGATTTTGCTTTAAACTATGAAACTATACAATTTCGTGAATTGAACTAAATCCTATTCAATATCTACCAGTTTTTCCTTTTTCCCAATTGGTCCGCATGAGCCTACATTTCAAATGAAGAAAAACGAAAGTAAGATTTTATATAATTATTAAAGAGGCAACTGAAAATTCGGAATTTAAAAGCGTAGAAATAGAATATTAAAATATGACAAAAATAAAACAATAATGAATCACTTTGAAAATAATATAAAAAAAAACTAAGAAATCACACACGAATCTCAGGGATCGTCCGGTATATCAAGAATCTCGACTACGAAAGGAACGATGTCATTCTCAATGTCTTTGTGCTTAACTAAAAATTCATGTTCTAGTAACTGACTGTAGTTCCACCTGTCGATGAACTTTTTCTGCAGGCACTTACAGATGAAGTCGTCGAATTCGGACGAGAACTGACCTTCGGGTAACCTCGGTGGCAGATCGTTCACCACTTGTTTCAGTTGTTCGAAGGGAGTTTCCCACGTTTTGTACGGGAATTTTCCTGTTGCTAATTCGATCAAGGATATTCCTAAACTCCAAACATCAGATCGGATGTCGTATTGGGAAGGATTTCCTTGGGGATCGATTCTTTCAGGCTAAAATTAGACAAATAATATATTTAATTAGTTTTAAACAATTAATTGTAATTAAAGGTGATAGTAGATAGAGTTTTCCAGATATAGGTCAAACCACCATAATCAATGTTTTTTTGCTTTACTTGGTGAAAATTCATTTTATTCTATTAAAACAAAACACATTCTAGTAATTTTCACTTATTTACTTATGACAATTGTTTGACCAGCTAACTAGCTTCTTCAGAATATAAAATTACACTTAAGCATTATTTGAACTGGATTAAGTAATTAGCTGGAATAGTCATGAATACATTAGAATTCCTAATTTTGAAAGTGTAAGCTTCATTTTGTTTAAGCAAAACTGCAGCATTTTGGGGGTAAAACAACGTTTTTTGAATTGATTGAGTATACAATAGGGAAATATCAGTAACATTTATTTATACTTTTGACCTAAATTTTGAATAACTTACCGCCATGTAAGGCTTGCACCCAGCGTCGATTGTTTTTGCAACGGAATCAACCAAGTACCCACTGATTCCGAAATCACACATTTTAATCTCTCCCTTTCTACTCAGCAAGATGTTGGAAGGTTTGACGTCTCTATGTATCACTTTCAGCTGCGAGTATAAATAGTGTAAGGCACTGACTACTGCTAATGCAATTTTACCTAAAAAATGGTGTTAAATTACACAATTATTACAATAAAATTAACAGTTTATATATATGAAGAATTATTTATCCATGAGTACATCCGTTCTAAAATTCCCATTGAAGAAATTGTCTCATATGTTGAGTCAAGCCTTACAACATCCAAACAGCAGATCAAATAATGCAAGTTGTGACCAAAATCATTAAGTTAGCAAAATCTCCACAAGTAAATCTTACGCCCCAGAAGATAAAGGCTCTCAAGATTTTCAACAAATCTGAAAACATCACAGTATTACCGGCTGACAAAGGAAACGCTTCCGTCGTAATGGACTCAACAAAAATGAAGTTGCTCCTCGAAAACGACATGAGCTACAAACCATCCCTTAGAGACCCTACTACATATCTAGAGAAAGCAACTACCTCAAAAATCCCATCTCGCCTATAGAATAGGAGATCAAGAAGAAATTAATTCCAAGAAAAAAATAAAGTAGGTGCCCAAAATTATATATGGATTCCCAAAAATTCACATGGCGTTCCTCTACGAGCTATAGTCAGTGCACTAAATTCGACTTTGAATAATTTAGAAAACCATGGAACCAGCATATTACAACCAATAGTAGAAAAAGTCTATTCATATATAACAAATTCTGAACACTTCACACTTCTCATTAACAGCTTATCAACAGATCCAGGAGATATCATAACAAGTTTTGACGCCAAGTCCTTGTACCCAAACATACCAATAGAAAAAGCACTGCAAGAAATCTCAGAGAATTAAATCTCCAAAGCCACATAATAGATCTCTTATGGTACTGTCTTTAAAACACCTACTTTATGTTCAATGATCAAATATATAAACAGAATGAGCCGTAATAGGGTCCACCAACTTTAGCATCGCAATTATATTCATGATGAGAAAGAAGGACTAGAATTAACAAAGCTTAAGCCAAAAACGATCTTAAATCACTTGAATACTATCCACCTAAAATTCAATTCACGTTAGAATTCGAAAAAAATGAACAGCTGCCCTTCCTTGACATCCACATAATAAGAACACCATTTTTAGAAACCCGACATACACTAATTGATATCGGAACGCTTATTCCCATCACCACCCCTCACAAATATAAGGATTTGCCAAAACAATCTCTCCAGAACACCAGGACTCACCAACAACAAAGCACAACAATTAAAAGGGTTCCTGCTGCTCTTCAACAAAATGGAGACACATACCATGCAATCAAATATACTTTAACAACACAACACAAGACAGGAAACACGACAAAAGGAAGATGATAAAGGAAAACTTAAGACCCACTCACCATATATCAAGGGAACAACTGACTGAATCGGTCGGATTCTTCGAAAGCATAACATAACTGCTGGGTATAAACCATACCAAAGCATAGATACAACTTAGAACAATTCAAAACCCTAAATCAAACTGGACAATTCAGGTATATATAGCAATGTGTGTGATGCAAATGACAAAAGGTATTATCTGACAAACGAACAGGAGAATCTCTGCTAGATTGGAAGAGCATAAACTGGCTGTGAACAAAAAACAACATAAATTATAAAGCAAGGATGGTTCGAGAGGCATTAGACATGGAAAAAGATCGGAAAAAAAAACAAATCAGAGAGATGACGTCTTGCATCTCTCTAACATCATCTAACAAGCGGACTTGACAACTGGCCATATGACCCAAAAGACTGTGGAGGGAGAGGGACTAACTCCAATCAATCAACAGCATAGCTACAACCTCGAACGAAGGCCTATAAATACACAGCACAGACATAATACACCCCTGAATTTTTTTGATTAGTTGACAGATTTTCATGGGACTTTTTTATATACATGTTGTATATATAAATGAGTGATTCTTAGATGACTTTGATTTTTACAAATCAACAGGTTTTAAAACCAAAAATGTTTTAAAACTTGTGTTCTGGGTGCTATTGGTCTTTTATTATACGCAAAATTAATTAGTTAAAATTCAATAGAAAAGAAAGTAGAACAAAGATTACAAATTTCACGGCCACGGTACTGACACCAAAATGAAATATTCAAAATACTTGCCTAATAAATCTCTTTAAATTCTTAAAATAATTAAACAAATGATACATTATAGGACTTTGATAATCATACAGAAACATTTACGGTATTTTCTTTCTTGATTTCAACAGTCTTTAAAATTTATTAACAGTAGAATTTCAAATAATAATTTGTATAATAGTCTTAGAAAAAAAAACAAAAGTTTAACATTAGTTAAATCTATTATTCCATTCTGCCTATTAATATTGGGGTATAATAGATTTTAGTTATAAAAGCTAAACCTTAGATTATAAGACGACTCTATAAAAATTTTGACATTTAGTTTGAAAAACGAAAATCAGACTTCTCATAGTACTGACATTTTGGGTATATTTCTGATAGTTAGTCATGATCCATGAATACTTAAGACAAAGGTTTTGAACTTTCGCCAATATGGCAACCTTGCATTCACATTTCAACACAAATCTCATCAACAAAACAAATCCCTTACATTACCTAGTAATAAAATTCCAGGAATGTGTTCAAAAAATATCATCACAACCATAAAACAAACCAAAATAATCCCTTTAAGTATCTCCTACTCTTCTTAAACTTGGAATTTCAGGTGGCCAATTATTATTTCATCATTTGATAGATCCAAAGTGTTAGTCATTTACCATTTGTGCTTCAGTGTGACAAGTTCAACAAAGTGAAGTTTCAAAGTGTGTTTGTGAGAAAAAAACGAAACGAATGTGTTCGCCGTAAGGTAAGTAACATTTGTATTTTCTCACCCTTGAAAAAGCCCCTTATAAGTGTGGGCCAAACGTCGGAAAACTTTGTTTATATGACGCGGTCCAAATCCGGAAAAGCAGAATCAGCTCTTAAAATATTTATTCATTTTAATATTTGATAAAGGTTAAGTGCTTACCTAGCATGAACTCTGGTATTTTCTTTCCGTTTTTGTAGACCTTAGCGTAGAACTTATCCAAGCTGGTATCCATGACTTCCATGCATATCCATACGTCTCCTTCTCTGAACAGCGCTCCGTAAAACTGGACGGTGTAAGGGCAAGCGCTGCTTCTCATAGAAATATCCAAATCCATCAACAACCTCTTTTGTTCCTGTGTATTCACCGTAGCCGTGATTCGTTTGACTGCCATTATCGTGCCGCTCTGTATGTGACGCATCTTTTCGACGACACCGTATGCTCCTCGGCCCAGATCTCCGATTTTTTCCAGATCGTCGGCTTCCACGTCGAACGTCTGGTCGCCGATAGTTATGGTGGTGCGAGTGTCCAAGTTGCGAGGAATTCTGGAAACAGAATCTTAAAATTAATACACAGCTAGTGAAATTTTAATCAAAAGCCTCACAGCTACTTATTAATTGCGAATGATGATACTTGATTTTCTCAAATAACCAAACTTTTCGAATAAATATACTCATTGACAAAGAAATCCCAACACCCAGAAGGGCATATTTCAATTTAATATTGTTTTGATAAAACATAGATGCTATAGTAAGGAGCAAATGACTAAAATTTTCATAAAAAAATACTAAGGTTAACAATTATTTGTCCAACACAGTTATCTATACACTCCCCAACAGGTCTTGGCATTGATTCAAAAGGTGATCCATTTCTTCTTGAGAAATACTATCCCAGGCTACCTGTATTTGATATCTTAGAACCTCCAAAGTCCGTGGGTGTTGGGGTAAATATCCTATCCTTCTATACATCATATCACAAACATGTTCTATGGGTGAAAGATCTGGGGATCTGGGCGGCCATTGCAACAGATTCACAGGGGTCTCTTGAAAATTGTTTAAACTAACATAAGGCCGAGCATTATATTATTGAATTATGGGATTCGTGAGCCGATTAGCTAAGGGAGTACATACGGCTCCACTACACCACCACTTCACGTTGCACTAGCACCCAATACCATAACACCTACTGTTAGGTGTTCATGTCGTTCAACATAAAATTGACGTTGACGTCTTTAATATTGACGTCGTCTAACCCTTCTTCGGCCATCATCTCCACCCAAGCAGAATCGAGATTTATCAGAGAAGACCACCTGATGTCATTCCACATTCCAATGTTGTCGTTCTCTAAACCACCGTAGTCGTTGCCGTAGATTCTCAGCGGTCAGAGGTAGCACAAGATGAGGTCGATAATGTTATAGTCCAAAAGATCTTACACGGCTGTAAACCGTTCGGACAAGATGGCCTTGTTCTCCTAACTAGTTGTGGGTAATAACGCTTTTTGGTAATACCAAACCGAAACTATGTATGACTAATTAATAAATAGTTTTGAAACTATTTATTTTTTATAACTAGTTATCGACTGAATTTTGAAGGTACTGGTATGCTTGGTGTAGTAATTTACGGTTTATTTTTAGTTAGAAAGATATGTAACTGTTCACAGTTGTCGAGTAGTGTGAAGTTTTTTATTGTTTAGGTGTTTAGACAAACATGAATAAAATGATACTAGGCACAGTTATGCATACGCATATCATTTTTGATTTTAATCATTCAAATTTCTAATATAAATATATTTTCAAGGATGTAATTATTTCACTATTTTATTATTAATTTATTATTAATATCACAAATAGTAAATACTGATTTTATATATGAACTAGTAAGTAGTTACATGTTATTGAACATATATTTATTTAACAAATAGACACTATAATATTTAGGTGCATATTATTACGTAAACCCCACAAAGGTAATCGGATATACCAATTTATTATACCTAAAACTAAACATAATAAAAAATATAAACTTAACATAAAATAAATAAAAAATATATATAAAAGCAATAAAAACTGATAATAGGCGTAAAGAAAACCTAGTTTTTTTGGCTCAATATCTGCAGCAAACCAGATGCAGATTGCTCATATATTACAAAAGGTTTTTTTTCACACAGCAGAAAAATTTTTAGACTAAAAGTAGGTACTAGTTACACTATTTTTCAATTTTTAAATCTTACACGAAAAGTTTTGGAGCAATATTATCGTATCTAAATTAATTACTAACACATGTAAATTAATTTTGAACACTTTATGATTCCGTTCAATATTGAAAAGTGTCTATTCCTAAATAAAAAACACTATAAGACAAAGATGAAATATCTATATTATGCCTGAATCTGAAAATTATTTTGAAAAATAATTTGGTTTAAACATTATTGCGTTTTACTTTAATTAACACCTGAGTATGGCCGTCACAAATATTTTTAAATTCGCTTTTAATTATGCTAATCTAACCATATACTTTAATACTAAAGTATATGAACCTAACCTATTTGGATTGTATCCCGCATCACATCAATATAACAATTTTGTGTTATCGATGCAGCAATACCACTGAAATCTACCCTCGTTTCTGCCGATACAAATATGAACCTGTACCTATACCGGTAAAATGTAAGGTAGTATCTCCGTTGTCCACAGTGACTCACGGAGCAATATTGTGTTGTGTGGCAATAAAGTATTTCTATGAATAACTAGTTTCAGTCGAAACCAATACATAGTTTTAGGTTATTAGTGTAATACATAGTTTTAATAACTGTTTACGGTTTGAAATACCCACCACTACTCCTAACCACTCATCAGTCAAATATCGGTCTCTAAAGGCCATAAGTCTAAGGCCAGGTTGTACAAAAAGTTTGAACACGAGTTCTGTCTCTTAACCGCAGATCAAAAGTAAATTTTGTGTTGAACGTCAGTAAAGCGGTAGTTTAAGATGAACGTTGCATTTTGGAAGATAAACTATTTGAACCGATTTCTGTTTTGAAATTTGACAGGTATAACGCTAATTAAGTCAAAGCGGATTATTCATTTTGCGCTTATATCCATACTGATAGCTTACTTTACGTTGAAAAATGGCCAATTTGAATGAGGTTTTAACACACGCCAAAGATTTTTTGGGTCTGGTTAATATAGTGTTACATACCAGCATGCTGCGTAATTTTCATGAACGGTTACATCATTTCGAGATTTGGGGCGAAACTGAATTTGTACGAGGACTTTGACTGAGCTAAGATGTTGTGACACATTATTAAAACTACTCCTCTGGAAATAAAATGTAAAAGATAATTTTGTTTATTCGAACATTTGAACAATTTATAAACAATATACACAAAAATGTAATGTTTTCCAGCTGATTTTTCTGCAAAAAGAGAAATTGCAGTTTTAATTTGCTTAATGGGCTAAGTAAGTTTGTATTTGTTGCCATTCATGTCTAGCAATTTCTAGATCCTGCTTATGCCGCCTGATTTGATTTCTTTCAAAGGACCTCCCCCTGCCTGTACCTGTCACATACATTTTTTTCACCTGCTTTCGAAGGTATCTGTTCTTAATATTTTCGAATTTACTTTTTAAGATGTTAGCAGTACGAGAGGCTTTACCACTATCACTATTAAACTGGTTTGTCAATTCTATCCAAGCTTGGTGCTTTTCTTCACTGAGTGTGCGATCTGTTTCCCCACATTCTATTCTATCCCTGTATTTCGACCCCCCCCCCCTATTAAAATTTGCACCTTCTTGGCACTAAAATTGTTATTTTTTTTACTTTCTGATGCACTCATTTCTATTCCTTATTTCATTTCTTCATAAATTTGAATCCACTGTAAATGGTTTAACCCCAACAATGGCAGCAAAATGACATTATTACTTACAACGTATAGTAGGTCAGCCGGACGCTAACATAAAAGATAAAAATAAATATTCCCAATAATCGATACTACCACCATAATCAAAAGTACGTTCTACTGAAATATGATACAGACATATTTATTCAACAAAAAATTACTTGACTGACTTCATGATTTAAATCGTGTTCCAACACGAAGTAAAACCGATAAGCAACCGGTAATCGCATTGCGCGTCACATCATTGTAAACGGTAACTCGTCACCGCGCACGGAGATTATCGGTTGTGTATCGGTAATTCGTTCTGTTGGAACAAACCTTTAAACGAGGTTCAGTTGATTTGCGGATCAAGTGATTTTTGGGCCCCTTCAGTTTTTTTTTTGGTAAATTTAAAAAATGCAAAAAACGATTGCAATATTAATTGATACAAAAAAGTTTACATGAAAAACATTCAGCAAACTTTATCAAATTTTAATCATTTACTCCTTACTACTATGTTTGGCCAAAACAATATTAAATTTAATCATCTCCTTCTGGGTGTTGCGATTTCTTTGTCAGTGAGTACATTTGCTTATGAGAACGTACGGTTTCGCGGAAGAATTATACTAATTCTACTTTCCTCGCAGCTACGTACTAGAATTATTTTTTCTTTTTTATTATGTCAATGAGAATTGTGCCGAAATTTAAATGCACACATGCCAGATGGGCGAAAGATCAAAACATTTGTCTTGGTTAATATTTTTGGGATGTATGCATCATTTTGGCATGTTTAAAACTTTTTTTTTGTATTGTACTGTAAGAAAGAAGGATACCGAAATGTAGCCGCCACACGGTAAGTCCAGTTATAGTTATATTTCTTCTTTCCAGGGTGGGCGAAACGTCGGAAACTTTTATCTATATGTTTGTTAAAATATATGGCTATATTAATTCCCAAAAAATTACATTGAAAATGACAACAGAAGTCGAAAGTCTTGAATACATCGAATTGTGCAAAGCCATAAAGCTGTAGAAGACAAAAAACTGAGCGAGAGAGCGTTATAAGGACGCCAAGAAATAACAATTGTGAAGAGAAACATCAAAAACGCAAATATATATAGAATAGATATTTAGAATTACAGATTGAAAAGTCTCCTGCCGGTAGTGTACAAAGTATTTCCAAAAATAGTTCAACACATAATACACAGTACAGTAGGTTTCGCTCTAAGGGACGTTTATTTTTAGGGATGCTTTTGGATACACAAATGTTTTTTTTTCTGGGTAGTAGCAATCTTTGAAAAAATGTGATGACATTAGGTTCAGACGATTAACAGCGAAAAAGTATAGTACCAAAGAAAAAACCGCTGTCTCCAAGAAAATGCACCTATACACTGAAGATGACCATTAAGTTGACGAAGTTACAATTTGAACCGCTTTATTACACCCCCATATTCACCTGATCTGGCTCCTTCTGACTTATACCTTTTCTCAAAAAGGTGTGCCAGGAAAAGAGATTATGATTATTATGAGAAGGTCATCGAAAGTTTAGAAAAACGTTGGAATTATTGTATCGCACACTATATAGATGTTAATTTTGTTTTATAAAAATGAATATGGCGCCTATATAATATCGTTAGCAGTATGATTATACGTACATAGGTAGTATGATTATCCTTATGCGACTTAAACGTTAGTCGCGTAACTTCCTTAATCCCTTAAAATTATAGGTTTAATATAATCTTTTGATCAGGTAGATTCAAAATTATAGGTTACAGAATACAACTGCATTAAAAAGATCAAAATTTCAAGAAAACGCTCTAATATAAGATGGGACTGAGCCAGTACGAAAACAAACTTGGTCCGAAAAAGGCACCAACAGAAGTACAAGGAAAGAAAATAAAAACGAATATGTAAACGAGCTTAAACCTTTACTGATGAAGAATAGAGAAATAAATTCAAAAAACAAAAACACAAAAAGTTCTTAGATTTAATTATATTCTATTAATTTATTATGGTTACTAGTAAGTACATAAATAGTGGAAATTTTAAGCAAAATATATACTGCTATCAATGCATTTATTAGTACTGCTGAAGCTCATTGACCTTCAACAATTTAAATATTTTGCCGGAAGTAATAATGGGGAATATCCTTGGTATTTTACAATCTCACTATTGCAAATATGTATAATTATCTCTTATCTAGAAAGTTTGGTACTTAACGCTTTAAAATAATATTTAATATGGTGTATGTAGTTATAATTTAGTTAAATACACCAAACAGTTGGTTACATTTTCACTATTTATTTACTTTTATTTGACATATGTTTCCCCAAGTCTGGCTTCTTCAGAAATTCTAATACAATGAATGCTAAAATTATATTTCTAACAAAGAAACTAAAAGTAGGGTAATAAAATAAGGTGTCGTAATTATTATATAGGGAATTTCAGAGGAAGTGTAGGTCAGATAAATAATACATTTATGAAATATTGTTGACAACAGTTATGGATAATATAATATTTTTTAGAAATGCGTGTTGAGATTAAGTAAGGAAGACGGCTAGGATCAGTTTGTTCATTCCATTCATGTTCAGAGAATTTTTGTTTTTGTTGATTTCGAGTTTTCAAGTGTAAAAGTAGCAACACGAACGATGTAATTTTGAACTAATTCAATTTCATCTATGACCATACCAGCGAAATATAAAGTAATTTATAGGTATTTAAGGAATATTTATTCACTGGTCACAACATACAGAAAGTAGTAGTGGAAACCACTCATTCTCAGATACTTAAGTGCTCATCAAAATCCTTTATAACTCACAACATAATGAATATAATCACATTTTGGAATCAATTCTGGATTCTTTATAGAACTTATACAGTGAGGTCCTAAAGTAACGTAATTATGAATTTAAATGAGAAATCCTGAAACAGGTCAATTTTTATATAGGGAACCACACTTACAATAAATCAACTCCTAGGGGAAATAAATACCCCTAAAAAATTTAAATGAAAAGGGGTAGAGTGTGATACAGCATTTAAAAGGCTTTGGATGTGATAATTAGAAAACTTAATTTTCAATTGTTTCATTTGTAAAATAATTAATGATGTCACAGACAGAAATAACGTTTGAAGTAATTAACAATAGTTATAATAATTATAGTCTAAGTAAACTGGGCACTGTTCATTCCTTATCAAACAATAAAAGGTGTTGAAATTCTACAACAACATTTAGCAACATCTCAGCATTGATTTGATTATTTCTTGCTTTACTCAGTGTTTTAAATAAACAATATTTGTTGCAATACTTTTGTAGATATATGTTTTTCAATAGTCCCAAAAAAATTTTTTTTGGTATAGGCGTGAGTAAAAAAATTATAACTACATACACCATATAATAAATATTATTTTAAAGCGTTAACAACAAAACTTTCTAGATAAAAGATAATCATACATATTTGCAAAAGTGAGCATGTAAAATAGCAAGGATATTCCCCATTATTACTTCCGCCAAAACATTTGAACTGTTGAAAGTCAATGAACCAGTCATATTTACATAAATATGGAAGGTCTCTTTTTTTCAAAATTCTCAAGGTGTTTTACTTAGACTAGTGGTCGCCCAGTGGTCGAAATTCGACCCTACTTCATAAAATTTTAAAAAGTATATTTTTATAAGAAACATAGTTGTGGAGAAATCGGAGAAGTAGAACTAGACAAATCTATTGAAATAAAAAGAAAATAAAAATGTAATCAAATAGGTATCAGTATTCAAAATATTTTTGACAAATGAATGACCCCTCAAATTTTTGGCTGGAACCGCCCCTGGCAAAATATTCGATATAATAATTGGAAGATTGTTCTTTGCAACCTAAAATTTTCAACCTAAAAGTTGTCGTCATTTGCGGTTTCAATCAAGTTCAGGAATATTAATGAAAAGAGAGGACCAATAACCCTAGGAGAACTTAAATATTTTATATATTCTTTATTTTCCGCTGTCTGACATTTTTTTACACAACACCTTCGGGAAGGTTGTGATAATAATATATTAATCAAATAATTAAATTCACATTAAAAACAGAATATTTAATATGATCTACTACATCTACATTGACTATTTTACCACTAAACAATAACAACGCTTGCATGCTACTTCCAGAAGTACATGCTCTAGGAATATATCTAACGATCGCTCAATGTTTTGAGTTTTGACCGTCTGGCGGTGGCGGCACCACTGACCACAGATCAAATAGGCGGCACTGTCAGTTGTTTGGCGTTGACAGTATGGACGTAAATAATGAATTTTTAGAATGAACCAATATTATAAATTAATATTAGCTTTCTGCACTGAAGGTTGTCAGTAGCTACTAAACAAAACAAAAATGAAGAAAAACAGTTGAGAGACAAAATGGTACATAATCATTTTGTCTTTGCCTATTTATATATAGATTATTATCATCAGCTCCTTCTCTAGTTTGTTTCTGTGGATTTTCCTCCACATTTAACAGTATATCCAACTTCTTTTCATCATTAAATTTTGATCCCCCAGGTTTGGGAAAGTCTTTGACAGTTCTAAATTTATAGAATTTTTGTTATATTCTACTCATCTTAAACTGAGAAATGTGATGCTCAGGATACTTCTCATTAAATATTCTGCATACCTCAGAATGTGTGCTTGTTTTATCACACACACCAATTAATATTAATATCTCAATTCTTTGGGTTTCAGAAAAGCTGATTAAAAAAATAAATGTTTACAAATTTCTAAATAAACAATGTTAATGAATCCACCTTAATAAATATGTTTATGATTTATTTTTCAAATGAACTGACTTATAAAGAATCAAACAAACACTGTGTACAATCAACACACTTTTATGACATATCTTGACATTTAATTTTAGAGATTTATGTAGAAAAATTATTTACAGATATTCAGATTTTATAAAAAACTGTGAAAAAATGATTTACTTATCCTTGTACATTTGTACATGAAAAGATTATTAATTATTAATTATAGTGTCATCAGACTAGTTCTCACAAAATTACAGAATTCATGTTTATACCCAGTTTATGTTGCCCCTCCCCTTCCCCTGCCTGGTGACCTGGGGATGACCTTGGGCACATCAATATCAACTGCACTAAATGCACAAAAAGGAATTAAAGTCACTAGTATTGCTTCTGTGTTCTGACAGATTTACTATGCATTAAAATCATCTCTGAATTTGTTATAGTGGATTTTGGTGGAGAGTTTTGTCTCATCATAAAATGAAATTCTGCCAAAGGAAAATATTTAAAAAAAAATGTCCTAAGAGATATTCAAAATTAAAAATTTCACTGTTTTTCCGTTTTTTCAGTTTAGTTATTTAATATTTCAGAAACTACTGAATATACTCTGGTACATTTTTAGAAGACACTTAGAGGTAAAAAAATGTTTTTTGAAAATTATCAAAATTAAAAAATTTTGAATTTACAAAATCGTGGAAAGTAACCATCCCGGGAAAATTTTGGCCTCAAAGTTTTTTATATTATACCTCTAACATATCTAAAGAAATTCTAAAATTTTCAGAGGGGTGTTCTTTTTTGTCTCAAAGATATAAATTTTTGAATTTTGGCAAAATAGATTTTTTCTATTTTGTGTTGAATATCATTATTCTACCACATGATTACCGAAATTTGAGGTTTTTCTTACATTTTCTAAATTACATTGTGTAATCCTACAATTCTGCTCTCTCCTGTATTTCAACCACCCTATACATGCAACTGCTTATGGATAACCGATTCAAACATTTTTTAATCACCCTGTATACAGGTTATCCATAAGCAGTTGCATATATAGGGTGGTTGGAAATACAGGAGAGAGCAGAATTGTAGGATTACACAGTGTAATTTAAACAATGTAAGTTAAACATATTATATTAGGTAATTCAAAATAAGTTTACATAGCAAATGTCTGATTATTTTGATATATGTATATATATGATGGAACTTTGAATTTATGAGTGAAGCTCTGTCACCCAGGTACTAGTAATAATCATCATAAGAAATAGGGCTGTCTAGTGAATTCTGGCATGGGCTCTATAGATAATAGTGATTTCACTCATGGGAACATAGATGGCAGAGTGTGACATAATTTAAGTTTTGATTTAAAGTTAAATCTATGATATATTTTGACATATTTATGGTTTTACGTCCCATTAACATAAGAAAAATATTTTAGACCTCAAATTTTGGCAATCATGTGGTAGAATAATGATATTCAACAAAAAAAGTTGAAAAAATAGAAAAAAACTATTTTGCCAAAATTCAAAAATTCATATCTTTGAAACAAAAAAGAACACCCCTCTGAAAAATTCAGGTTACTTACCATGATTTTTTGAAAAATTCAAATTTTTTCAATTTTGATAATTTTCAAAAATTTTTTTCTCATACCTCTAAGTAGATTTGGAAATATTAAATAACTAAACTCATAAAATCAGAAAAACAGTGAAATTTTTAATTTTGATTATCTCTTAGGAAAATTTTTTAAAAATATTTTCCTTTACCAGAACTTCATTTTATGATGAGACAAAACTCTCCACCAAAATTCATCCGAATCGGTGGGGGGTCGCGTCCAACCATTTGTCGATTTGACATGGAATAACCCTATATAGAATATGTGCATCTGAGACAAGAGTACAGACCACAAAAATTTTGTGTAAAATCTAAAACAAGGTAAATATTGAAGTAGAGGTGACAACTGTTCACTATCACCTGAATGATAAAGAGAGGAATTTAAAGAAGCATTGGATAAAAGGCTAAAGAACCAAGTTTCAAGGTGGGCAAGGCATTATAAGGTGTGAGATAATGCATTAAAAGTAGTCCATCTTAGGTTTAGACACATAGAAGATACTTTCCCCAAGGCAGTTAGAATTCTGATTTTGTCTTTTTCATATTTTAACATAAAGAATTCAAATATGTATAAAAAAAACTTTCAATTTAAATACAACTGCCTTGAAACTTGAAGTCATTTTTAAATATCTTCAATACTATCAGAGACATTGATATTAACAGGTGCCAATTAGTGGCAGATCCAGGCTAGCCTTTGGGGGAGTCTTGGTATCATGGGGGGCTTAACCTTGAGGAAGGGGGATTAATCTTGGGGGACAGGGTTTGACCTGGTAGGAGGGGGGTTTGACCTCATGGTAAGGTTTGACATTGTAGGGCGGCTTGACTCCAATGAAGGTAGGTTCTAGAAAAATAAACAATGACTGAGTCCCGTAGCCCCCCTTGGGTTTCCCAGTGTTGCCTATGATTAATGTGTATAGAGATTTCCTGATTCCAATAAAATAGACAATTCCATTCCATAGATACCTATAGATATTATAGGACATAATTTAAATTTTCCTTTATGTTCTCAATAATAATTACTCTTTATCTGTGTGTGAAAGAAACATGATCATTTTGTAGACACAACTTGAGAAACTTCTTGAAATTGAGATTATGTTCCATGAATCTTGAATCTTATGACAAGTTATCAGTTTGAAAAAGTTGTGACTCTAAGTCTAATTTGATTTTAATACATTTGATTAAAATTTAATTAGCTGCAAATGGTAATTCAAGTTAAATTCATTTATTGATTTGTTTGTCAAAGCTTGTATTTATATTCTAATTAAAAAGAACAAGGTAGGTACTTACACTTGCACTGGAGCAGGTTCCTCTGCCACATTTAATTTCAATCCTGGCCTTTTTTTACGATTTGCCATTTTGTCTGTAACCAAACAAAAAACACAATTCAAACGCTCTCAACAGACAAATGAATTTTATTATATTATGGATAATGGGAAAAATTGTTACAGGTCAAAGATTAATTTGAGAGAATAATTCCCATACACACAACGCTATCGGTTCCGAATCGTTTATTTCCTTGATATTGTTCAGAACAACTATTCCGAACCACCGTACCAATCAAATATCAAACGTGACCATATAAAGGGAGTTTTGTATTTTATCAACCTACCTACTTATTTTTCTAACCTTCAAATGTGAATTACGACAAATCAATTAAAGAAATGTTATTATTACAACCTGTACTTACGAAATATATTCCGATAAAGGTTTTCGCTCGTATCAACTAGTTGAATTTTTTTGTTGTGGTACACTTTTTTACTATTATACACAAGTATTTTTTCCGCTAAACTTAAGCACCGAAATCAAATGACAATGAACAGCAAAATTATTATGCACAAACACAAATGTCACAAAACACAAATCCAAGGAATGGAACGTAAAATTACTATGACATTTCCTTCACACTGTTGCCAAGTTTCCACTATTTTTAATCATATACATGGATCAATCCTATTTCATATCCTTTATGGAGATTCTGATCCTGGGGAAAAAAATGGTTGCAGAATTCTCGTGTTTGGATTTTTATTTAAAAATCAACAAATACATAAGCCATTCTCTGCATGGCGATTTCAATACCATTTACTTGTTTACTGAAAACATAAAGTCAAAATCTCCTTAACAGTCAAAAGTGGTAGACATTTTTTACACTGAAATAAGTAAAACGGATTATCTTATTGAATAAATGAACGTCTGGATAATTTTAAATCGTGATTCGAATTGGGAAAGTTAAAATTTTTGGCGTTTTTGGAATGGTATGTGTGACAAAAATTCTAAATTGTCTCATAAAATTACTAACTGTTGCTAATATCTGTTAAATCTGCTCTCTCATTTTTAGCACTTATCATGAATCAACAAGTATGCAATTGTAGTAACAATACCATGTGTAATTGACACCGATATCTCCAGTGGTTCACTCGATTTGAATAGATCAGCTTGGAAATTCTAAAGAAAGAGCGAGAACAGGCTATCTGTTCTCATAGCGCCAGTTGATAGTTTGGAGATCTTCATGGAAAATTTGTTTGAAACATCTACCTCAATCATATAAATCTCTTATCTATGCCTCAATCTACCCACCTATAAGCAATGCAAACTTTGAAAACCAAAATCGTCAAAAATTCGCCGAATTGTGAAATTTGGCGACGTGGCAGCTGAGAAAAGTAAATTGTTATGTTCTGTATTCGACAATTTATGCATTGGGTAGCGTCACGAAATGGTTAGTTTTAAAAAATATATTGGTCCGCAAAAAGTTGTTTGATATTATATTTAAATCAAATTAATAATTATTAATGTATTGCAATAATAAAAGTACAATATTTGTTTATCGTTGTAGACCTCTACTTACATTGTTACATCCCTATTTAAGTATCAACTAACGCCCAGAAGTCAAAGACTATTAGTTTTCAAACCAACCAGCACGTGGTGCAGCACGTCGCTTAATTGGTACACTGGTATTTGCTATCTAATATGTATGTTAAAATCAAACCGAATGTTTTGATTTGTGATTTCAGATTCCACATAACAAAAATATGTCAATTCTGTTATTCACAGAACATTACGAGAAATTTGTGGAGAGTTAAAATGTCAATTTCGAGCTGTTCTTGACCAATCATATGGTTGTAGGAACGTGTCGTCATAATTTGGTGTAAAGTGCTGAACATTGCATTAATTGGATTTTTTACAATTATAAGCAGTTTATAATTTTTGAAAATGTCAGAAACCGAGTCGCCAAATTCCAGTGATAATGTGTGCGTTGTGTGTTTCAAAAACGCCGAAATATATTCGGTAGGAGTGTGCGACCATCCCGTCTGCTTCGAATGTTCAACCAGAATGAGAGTCTTGTGTAAGCAGAATGAGTGCCCCATATGCAGGAGAGACATGCCTAGGGTAAGTAGAAACAGTACAGTGTTGGTTTGACTGCTGCATTTAAAATGTGGTTAATAAAGCAATTCATGTTATTAATGATCTATTTTTAGGAATTCTTGATAGAAGTTTTGCTTATATAATACATTTTTAGTCTCAAAACAAGTATCTTAAAGGTAACTTTGTTACCAGCATATGGTTTTGAGTTGTTCTTTCATATCTCATTCATAATAGGGTTACAATTTTTAAATAAAAATGTGGGCAAGGACCTTTGGAGAAAGTAGTCTTCCCTGAAACTATATTGCACAATGCATGAAATTCTGATGAGAAAAATAGTTGTTAGTTACACAAAATTAATATTTGATTAATCAAATTTGTTTAAGAATGTTGAACAATAAGCAAGCCAATACACTAATATTAATTAGGGGGTTGTACTGGCATTCACTGTACAGTAAAACATAAAACTGTTTAAAATAACTTACTGTCATCTCAATGTTGCCAACTAGTTGAATGAAAAATTTTGTTTTCGTGTTTGGCACTTAGTTTGTCTTACCCTAGTAAAGGTTGGAGGATGTAGCCCATAAACTGTATGCTGGACATATATGTCATTAGCAGCAGCTCCTAATGAAGTGAAATAGCCTCTTGATCTCACTAGTGCCCGATCTCTTTAGTCTTTTATTCCTTGCAAGCTATCTCCAGGTATAAGCTCTAAGATGAAATGGATTAAACTTTAAAACATCAAAATCAGTGAAAACGGGCAATATTGCTCAGACATCTCTATATACAAACATTTAACTAGCTAATCTGAAAATCCATAGTTTTGCTATTTGTAATTATTATAATGCCAATAACATGACAAAGATTTATAATATCTAATAAACAAGGTTTTATTACAACTATAAATATAGATACAGTAAATTAATAAATGGTGTGAGAAACTGTACTTTAATAATAATTAATCATTTTCAAACAAAATAAAAAATATGGTATCCATGCAACAGTACAATAACAATACCATACATATAATGCATCTACAAAGATAAAAAGGCAAAAGATACCTTTTAAAATGTGAGATATACTAAAATAACATATAAAAAAATAGTTAAAACCCAAAAACTTGTATTTATAAATTTCTGTGGTTGTAGTATATTTTATATTGTGTAAACATAATTTTTGTACCTGGTTGTGATAATTATGCATGAAATTAGTAATGATTATCTGCTGTTAAAGAACCCTATATCGAGATAGTTCATACAGTATTTCACAGAAATATCAGAATTCTTTAAATACATCTCTTAAGGAAGTCACTTGTAACATCACCTAAAATTCTGAAGATTGGTTACAAAATTCATAACAATTTCCTGATAGTGTAAACTATTAATTCATTTCTAAATTTTGTTTTATGTTAAGTAATTTCATTCTGAAGACATTGTTTTGGATTAATTTTAATTTAATAATTTATTTAGGATCAAAATCAAATAACAAAAATAAATGATTGTTAATCTATTGTTGTATTTCTTGTGTTTTAGGTTATTTTTACAACAAAAAAAGATTCAATCCTTGAATCATTTGCTAGTCTTTATCCAAAATTTGAAAAATCCAATCTGCAAGATAGAAAATTTGGCCTCATTTTCTGCACTTCTGAGATCAGAAGGGCATATGAGACCCTCCTTGAACACCGATGTCATATTTGTAAGGATTGGCTTTTCAGAACATTCACTCAACTCAAAGATCACATGAGAAAGGAACATGAGCTATTCTACTGTGACATATGTGTTGAAAATTTGAAAATATTCACATCTGAGAGACGAAGTTATAACAGACAAGAACTGGGGCAACATAGAAGGAAGGGGGATCCTGATAACACTTCCCACAGGTAAATAAGTGGTTTGAGTTTACAAAATATTCACCATCTTTGAGGACAGATTTCAAATGTTGTCCAAAGAAATAATTCATACCAACTGTGTTGCCACAATGACACCTAACATTGTTGCTGTTTACTATATAATATTTTTCATTCATGTTATTTCTTCTCAAATAATAATATTCTTTATTGCCATAAATCAATAACAGACTTAGCAACATCAAATTACAGAAGAGATAGTATCTAAAGTTACATTATGTATACAAAAGAGAAAGACAAATAAAAAAGAAAGAACACAAAGGGAACAAAAGAACAAATTCAGTCATAATGACTTAAAGTATAAATTACATCAGTCTTTTACTTCAATTTACACAATCATCCTTAAAGTACCCATTCTTTAAAATTATAATAACTTTTAAGTATACAATTTGATTTGGTAGTGACCTAAACGCTTTTATCGCTCCATAGTGAGTACTCTTTTCAAAAAATGCTGACCTGTTTCCTGAAATTCTGTGATTCTGAATTCAAGTGATAATATGTTTATTCAAAATGTAGAAGAGCGATGGGTAAAGCTTACCTTTTGACAGAAAAACTTTCCATTAAGTCAACTGAAAGAAAGTAGACCTTTCTTTTCTACAAGGGTCTGCTGAAAAGTAATGCACACTTGCTCATATCAGGCGAACGAAGTATTATACAGATGGGCTCGCATGCTCGATAGCCATAACCTTCCCCTCCATATGCTCCAAGTTTCGTAACTGTCGGTTGAACGGTTGCGCGTTCATTCGTGTTACAATGGCAAGCCAAACACCTGCTACGTGCATGTGCTTGAAACAAGGTGCAGTGATTGAATTTTTGACAGCAGAAAACATTATGCCTACTGAAGTTTGTGGGTGTTCACAGGCTGTTTATGAAGCTCAGACAGTTGACAGAAGTACTGTGAATAGGTGGGTTATGAAAAGCAGGAATTCCGAGCCGGGTACGTTGAATATTTTCGACGAAAAACGCAGTGGACGACCAATTTCTGTGAGCGATGATGAGCATCTTTTTCACGTGGACAATCTCATTCAAAGTGATCCCAGAATCACTCAACAATATTAGGAATATCAAAAGAAAGAGTAGACTTCATTATTCAAAAGTTGGGCTATCGAAAACTTTGTTCACTCTTTACCGCGTATGCTTATGGAAGAAAATAAACGTCAACGAAAAGAAGCTTGTGGACAACTTTTGGAACGTTATAGACGCTAAGGGGACGAATTTCTTTTAAAAAGGGACCTTAAGGGAAACTGATACCACAATAATGAAGAAGTGAAGGCAGTTGGATACGAAAACAACCGGAAGAATTCTTCAGGAACGGATATGAAATTTCGTGTATATTTCATGTCTATCTCGAGTTATGAGCAAGTGTGCTTTACTTTTTCAGTCGACCCTCATATAATAGTGTTCCTGTGCAATGTGTATGGCTTTTGTATTCTCTTCATACAATATATTCAGTGACAAAGAAATCACAGAATACCCGAAAGGAGAGGTCTAAATTTAATATTGTTATGGTAAAATATAGATGATACAGTAAGGAGTGATTACTACATATTTGGTTAAGTTTGGTGAATGTGTTTTCATGCAAACTTTTTTTCATAAATTAATATTGTAGTCGATTTTTCATAATTTTTTTAATTTGCCAAAAAACTAACTGATGGGATCCAAAATCGATGTTTAGTAATGTTAAAATGCCTTGAGTACATGTACGCCGACTATATCCCCAGTTAAGTGAATTTGAAAGAGGTCGAATTATTGGTCTAGGGGATTTTTCATTTCGAGAAATCGCTAACCGCACGATGCGGTACTGTTATGAGATTTTGCAAGCGTGGTTTGATAATTCCCAAAATCGGAGAAGTGTGGGCACAGGCACCGCACTGTCATTTACTCCTTACTATAGCATCTATGTTTCACCAAAACAATATTAAATTTAAACATCTCCTTCTGGGTGTTGTGATTTCTTTGTCAGTGAGTATACATGCATAAATTTCATTGAGATACATGCTGATACATTTGCATCATGGAGAATAACCATAAACTAAAGTTCAAAAAACAAACTATAACAGCATATATTTACTGTTTCTATTTTATTTTTATTTTTTTTCTTACATATTGTATAAATTATCTTATTATTTATTTATTGTTGTTTCAGATTTTGCTTACACTTTAATTTACTCATACTTTCCTTTTAGTCATCCTTTTAATCTAGTATTAGTTGTTTACTACTACTACTACTTTTTAACTGCTTATATTCTATCAGGAAATTGTTTATATATATATATATATATATATATATATATATATATATATATTTAACAAACTACTTGTTTCATATAGACTGTACATAAAGTATGGAATAAATTAATTTTCAGCTAAACAATGTTTAGGAAAAATCCTGAGAGATAGTTTGATTTTAGTTTAAGGTATTTTTACATAATCATGAAATGTACAGGTCAACCATCTGTGAGTAATCTATCATCAACAGTTTTTGGATTGTAGATGTCAAGTAGATTCCAGAAATATATAATTTCAGTAATTAATATTGTTAATGGTACAATACTCATTTTATTTTTTGTTTCATTATCATTTTCCACAATATCCAATAAATAATTTATGTATAAAACAAAAAGTGATGGTTCTGATATAGATCTTTGTTACAAAAAATTAGGCTCCAGCCTACACAATTTGTCATTTGGAGATAGACCGAGAGATCTGAATTAGAAGTTCAACCACAATTGTCTGGGTCCTTCCTTCTGGAGTACTGAAATGTTCTATGAGGTACTTACAATTCATGGAAAAATCCTAGAGTTTCATAGAGGATTTTCCTGTGAAAATTAGATTTTCCCAAACAAAAAAAGTAGGTGCTGCGACGATTTTCTGAGTACTGCCATAATAAAAGGATATGTTATCATGGATTTTATCAAGAAAATTTTTTATCAGACATATTTATGTCGAAATGACCAAAAAAATTTGGCATGACACCTGCTAGGGACATTTCTGGAAAAATAGAATAAATTACTTTTATGTTTTTTTGGGCAATAACACCACAATAGAAATAAAACGACGTATATTGCAGGAATACCAAACGTTTCAAAGTCTATTCTGACTTCGTTGTCAATGGCTTTATATTTATTTAGAAGACAAATAGAATAAAGATGAAAATTTTCCGCGCAATTTTCCAAGTGAAAATTCATTTATCCCGTTGGAGGCCTCATGCCAATTTTTTTTTTGTCACTTCAGTATAAATATGTTGGATTAATTTAGTTGGCGGAACTCAGAAAATCATTCAAAATAAATAATTTTTCTTACATATTTTTTATTTCGATTTCAACCATTGACCCATTACTACCCTCCTGTAGTAAAATCGATGGTAACCTATTATTATTAACATGAAAGTACTCAGAAGTTCGTCACAGCAACTACTTTTTTTTGTTTTGGAAATTCTAATTTTCACAGGAAAATCCCCTAGGAAACTCTAGGATTTTTTTCATGAATTGGAAGTACCTTATAGAACCTTTCAGTACTCCAGAATACAGGACACAGAAAATCGTGGTTGAACTTCTAATTCAGATTTTCCGGTCTGTGATTGGCAAGAGCCAAAAGGATAGGCTTTCTTCTGTACATATTCTGTAAATTATTCAACTTTGTTTTACAGAGGCCACCCTTTATGCGAATTCTGCGACACTCGATACATGGATAGCGACGAACTATTCCGCCATCTGAGGCGAATTCATCTCTACTGTCACTTTTGCGATTCGGATGGAAAACATCAGTACTACAATCTCATGGACGATTTAATAAGACACTTCAGGGACGAACACTATTTATGTGATGAGGGAGAGTGTAAAAACATGCCTTTGGCGGCTGCGTTTAGAACAGACATCGATTTAAAAGGTAAATATTTATACTATTGATAAGTAAACTGATTTAGAACGATGCGGTTGCATTTTAGCTCACATAACAACTGAACACAGCAGGTATATGAGCAAATCTGCAACGAAGCAAGCGAGAACTCTCGAACTTGAATTTACTTTAGCGCCTAGAATGAGAACGGCTGACAGCTTGAGGTACAAACGTAGAGACCGGTAAGTAGTGGATTTCTGAAACAAGTGATTAAAATTAGTCATAATTTTGAAAAAAAAAAATCTAAAAAATTATCGCCCTTAAAAGTTTTAAAAATTTGTTCTCAGTTAACAAACACATTTTAGGGTTCTTTCAAGAGTTCTAAATGCCAAACAGAGTCTTACCTAAAAATTGTTAAATATACTAGACTGGGCAAAAAACAATTTTTTTAAGGGTACTGTAAAATTATTGTAAATGATGACAATAAAAAATTCCTGAAATTTTGAGCCTTTAATAAGTTAGCGCATTTTTTGCAATAAATTCGGACTCAATCATTTCTTTTTTCAATCTATCTTTGTAGGAAATTAAAAGCTCTCTTAGTAAATTTTCGTAGGACTAGCCCTTTCTCGGTAATCAAGCCTCAAACATTGATTTACTTTTTCAATTTTTTACTTTGTATTCGGGATTCCCAAAACGACCTTAAACATCAATATTTTTATAAGATCATTGATGATTTTTAAAGGAAATTTAATGCTCTACAAAAAAGGTCTCTCAACATTTTTTGTTAAACTCACTCATTTCAAAGTTATTCGATGTTAAAGTTAAATTCAAAAATATTTTACCGTTTATTTCGCGTCAAACATAATTTTTTCCACTTGTATCATAAATTTATGACTCACCCCAAAAAATCAAAATTTATTGGGGTATTATTTTGATAACAACCTTGTTTATCAACATACATTTAATTTTATTGCATTTTATTTACTATAAAAGTAAAAACAATTGGACTTATCAATAATAGATTTATTTGCCTAGTTATAAACTGTTTTCTATGTTTCTTGAAAAGTGATTATTTGTCTCAATTTCTTGTAAATTAAAACATTAAAATCTATTTTTTGGGAAAACATAAGTAAAAAAATATGTAAAAAGAACATTTTCTCCATTTCAATAACACTATTTGTTTATACTAGTTATTTGATTGTTTCCTATGCATAAAACCAACGAATATAGACTATATTCGTTGATAAAACTATGCATAACCTATAAATGAAAATATAAAATTATGCAAATAAATTATTTATAATCGATAAGTCGAATTGTTTTTACTATTAGAGTAAATAAAATGCAATAAAATTAAGTGAATGTTGATAAACAACGTTTTTATCAACATTCATTGATTGAAGACACAGCCCAAAAACTGCCTCCAGAAGTGTCAAGTGAATACCGAATAAGAAATAAATTACTTCTAGAGAAGCAACACAAAATGAAATACAATCTTACTCCTACAGAGAAATATGCCGTAGAAAAACTTAAAAAAGACAACACAATTAAAATTCTACCTGCCGATAAAGGTAACGCTACGGTTATACTTGATAAAAATGATTACAACACCAAAATGATGGACCTTATTAACACAGGATCATATTCTAAGCTCAAAAAAGATCCTACGCAAAATATAGAAAAAGCCGCTAGAGACATTATAACAAAACACAAACAAGAATTCACTCCATTAGAACGAAAAACACTTAACACCACACTAATAGTAAACCTCCACATTTATATGGCGTTCCAAAAATACATAAAGACACAATACCAATGAGACCCATTGTAAGTTCAATAATTCACCATTACAAAACATATCAAAATTTTTACTAAATATAATTAAACCTTACGAAAATAATCCAAACAATTTAAAAAACACTAATGATTTTTTAACAAATTAAAAAGCATTATTATCAACAAATGATATACTAGTAAGTTTCGACATAGTTAGTCTTTTTACAAATGTACCTGTTGATAAATCATTACAAATTATAAAAATAATTACAACAAGATATTACCTTACACAACAAAAAAACAAAACTAAACATTGACACAATTATGGAACTAACCGAACTTTGCTTAAACACTACATATTTTCAATTTGAAGGAGATTTCTATAAACAAGAATTTGGTATGGCTATGGTTCTTCTTTATCTCCTATAATCAGTAATATATTCATGACATATTTTGAAGAAAGATTCATGGCAAATATAAAAATAAACCAAAAGTGTGGTGGAGATACGTTGATGACATTTTTGTGGTTTGGGAGTATGGTGCTGACGAACTGCACTCATTCCTAGATTACATCAACAGTCAAGAACCCACAATAAAATTTACAATGGAGATGGAAAATTTGCATAAACTTGCTTATCTTGATGTACTTATAGATAGAACAAACAACACAATAAGTACAAGTACTTATCGAAAACCTACAAATACTAATAGATATTTGAATTTTCACTCCAACCATCCTTTAAATGTAAAGAAAGGTGTTGTAAAGTGCTTATATGATAGAGCAAAAAACATATCTTCATCCACCAAATCTTTAACAAAGAAGTCAATATTATCAAAGAACATCTACTTCAAAACGAATATCCCAAGACTTTATAAATAAAACTATAAATCAGTTAGAAAGAAAAATCGCAACAACAACCAGCACAAATAACCATCACACTAATACCAACCAAACACAAACAGACAACCAAATTATGAACATAATTCCATATATCCCAGGTGTATCGGAAAAAATTAAGCGGTTAGGAAATAAATACAGCGTTAAACTGTTTTTTAAAACAAATAATACCTTGCGCTCTATCTCACACATACCAAACCGTTTAAACGCAACCCAGAGTTCTAAAAATTGTGTGTATAGTGTTTTGTGTGACTGTGGTCATTCTTATACCGGTGAAACTTCAAGACCTTGAAGTAAGAAAAAAGAACAAAATCATATAACATTTCCAGAAGACATGTGGACAATCAAATTTGGCCATCAGTATTAACGAGCACCGCAGCCATAGGATAGACTGGGATAAAACAAAGATCTTGTTGAAAGAAGAAAAACTTAAAAAAGAGAAAACTTAAAGAAGCCAGCTGTATGATGATAAACAAAACTGAAATCGGAGCACCTTCAGTCGACCTTCATTTGGACTGGAAGAATTTACTGCTAACAGAACAAAAAAAACGGTAACCTCAGCGTCAAGTGATCGCCAAACGACAATTGTCAGTGTCAAATTTTTTGACAAACAATAAATTCAAAATCAAGCGAAAATTTTTTAGAGAAAAAAACCTCGAAAACAACACTAAACGATTGACAACGACTCCAGACTCGGAGTTGAAACGTCTCCATACCAGTTATCTGTTACAGGAAAATTTGGAGGAGAGAAAACCCATGAATAGACAAAATAAAATAATACTCCTATAAATTTTGATTTTTTGAAAAAAAACTTTAGTAATTAGCCGAATTTTTTTTATATTTGAGTCATAAAAGTGAAAAAAAAAATATCTGACGCCAAATAAACTGTAAAATATTTTTAAATTTAACTTTAACATCGAATAACTTTGAAATGAGCGAGTTTGACGAAAAATGTTTTTTGTAGAGCATTAAATTTAAATCGTCATTGATCTTATGAAAATTTGATATTTAAGATCGTTTTGAGAATCCCGAATACAAAGTAAAAAATTGAAAAAGTATATCAATGTTTGAGGCTTGATTGGCGAAAATCTACTAAGAGAACTTTTTTGTGGGAATTTAATTTCCTACGATAGATTGAAAAAAAATTAAAATTGATTGAGTCCAAATTTGTTAAAAAATGAACAATTGGGATGATGCACCACACTTAATATTGTTATTAAGGGCTTAAAACTTCAGGATTTTTTTTAACAATAATTTTACAGTACCGTTAAAAAAATCGTGTTTTTTTGGCCCAGTCTAAAATATACTTTCAGAGACAAAAATACTTTACAAAAATATATAATATGTAAACTTTTTAAGAAATATTTTGTCTATTCTATTCAATTTTTGCCAACATTCTCCACAAACAAAATCATGGATTTCATTCGGTCAATACGCCAGCAGGGCAATGGAA
Organism: Octodonta nipae; assembly: GCA_034190945.1. Taxonomy (NCBI): domain Eukaryota; kingdom Metazoa; phylum Arthropoda; class Insecta; order Coleoptera; family Chrysomelidae; genus Octodonta; species Octodonta nipae. The sequence continues at coordinate 21,516,669 of CM067217.1, forward strand.
GTTCTAAAATTAAACAATATCTCTCTGACTATTCGACGCCCGAATCCAAAGCCATAGGAGAGGCTAGCAGCAGACCCTGCCTACTCGATTGTCATTGGTCAGTCAGGGCACGCCATATTCCAACAGACAAGATTATATATTAGTGCTTTTTACTGCTTAATGTTCCTAATTATACCACCGAAGATGTCTATGTATTGTAATGTTTTTATTTTCACACTCGGGTTCAGTTCTTGGATTTATTTAAAAACACAGTCCAACTCATTCTAATTTATTTCACTACTTTAACACAATTCATATTCACCGAACTATTTACAATTTATCTTTACTTAAATATACGGCTGTCGAATACTGATTGAATCCATCGCCAGCCGTCCGTATTGATATATTTCTCTCGGAATTATTCTGGCAAGTCAACGCACCATCGAGAAATTTCTTTCGTGGTGTTCTGGAAGCTTCAAGAGTATTCCCAGTAACGGCAACGGTCGGCCTGTTAAGAAACAAAATATTTCGGATTTCCAGAAGTATCGGAAGAATGTCCCTTCCACGAATTGTATGATGGCCGATTGCACCAGCTATCGGATGAATTCTCGTAACAATATCTTGTTTTATATTGGGTTAGTAGGGTTATTATACGTATACTTTCATTATATAATTATTGAAAAATAACTCATCATAAAGATATTTTGAAAGTTCTGAAAGTTTGAATCAAATTTATTTTGAATTTAATAATACTGAGGAAAGTTTAGCTACTCGCAGACATATATTTATGAGTGATATATAGAATATAATTTTTGAATATCATTTATAGAAAAAATTAATTTATTGGTACAGGTGGTGTTCTAGTATGTTTTTCAGGAACAATTAGAGCACTTAGCACATTTATAGACTCTATTATTACGAGAATTCATCCGACAGCTGGTGCAATCGACCATCAACCAATTCGTGGAAGGGCCATTATTCCGATACTTCTGGTAGTCCGAAATGTTTCGTCTCTCAACAAGCCGACCGCTGCCGTTACTGGGAATTCCCTTAAAGCTTCCAGAACATGAAAGAGTTTCCCGATGGTTCGTTGACTTACCAGAGAATTCGGAGAAAAATATATAAATGTGAACAGCTGGCGATAGGAGAGATTCAGTTTTCGAAGGTCGTATTTTATAGTTAAGATAAAATGTAAATAGTTTCTGTGAACATAAATTGTGTTAAAGTAGTGGAAATACAGTAGAGTGAGTTGGACTGTGTTTTTAAATAAATCCAAGAACTGAACAGAATCCGAGTTTGAAAATAAAACATTACAGTGGTGACAGGTGTTGGTGTATTTGTCGAACTGTTAGAAGTGAAAAATAAATAGACTGACAATGTTTAAAACAGTGAACTTGGACCAATTGAAAATGACGGACTTAAAAAAAGAACTTGAAGAAAGGGATTTAGAAATTAGTGGGAAGAAAAGTGAACTAATACAACGGCTACGAGATGCCCTAATAAATGAAGGTAACGATCCCGATACTTATTTGTTTGAAGTTTCTGGCAATGGAGACATGAGTATGCTATTAAAAAAAATGGAAGAAAGTTTAAAATAAACATTACAAGACAAATTGCTACAAAATTTAGAAGATAAGTTACAAATGTTACAAGAAAACTCTAAACCCTAGAAGATAAATTGCTGGAAAATTCTGTAAACTTGAAAGAGGCGTTAGAAGATAAATTAGCAGAAAATTCTAAAACCCTGGAAGACAAATTACTGGAAAATTCTAAATCCCTAGAAGAAAATTTGAAAAACATGGTACAGAAAAATTCAGCAATGCTGGAAGAGAAAATTTCCGAGAATGAGGCTCAAATGGAGGAGCTAAAGCAAACAATAGTCAAAGAGTCAGTAAAAATGAAACGTGGTGTAGAAGAGCTAAAGCCACAAATAGTCGAAAATGAAACGCGGATAGAAGACCTAAAACAGATAATGGAGGGTGAGATCAGCAAAATAAGAGAACAGGTAGTCACAATACAAAGGGGAGAGACTCCACCAAAGACCAAAAGCAGAAACAGTCAAGAAGTAGTGGATACGAAAATTGGCCTCGAAGGAGCAAAACACAAAATAAAACCTCCACAATTTGATGGGTAATCGTCATGGACTAACTATAGGCGCCAATTCGAGGCTGCAGCATAGTTAAACGGATGGTCAGCAGAGGAAAAAGCAATAGCATTAACCCTCGCCCTAAGAAGGGATGCTACAGATATTTTGCAAACATTGAATACCTCGGAGCAAGAAGACTATGAACAACTGGTTAAACACTAAGCTGAGGTATGGACACACCCATTTGGAGCACGTGTACCACTCCAACTAAAAAATCGCCATCAGAAATCTAATGAATCGCTACAAGAGTTTGAAGCCGATATTCTCCGTCTGTTCGCCTGCCTATCCAGCGCACACCAGAAAAGTGATAGAAAGGTTAGCCATTGCAAGATTTTGA